>OY754975.1:29700208-30300208 GCA_963576475.1 Molanna angustata
ATATTAATTTAACACGCATCCAATAACAAGTTGCCATATTCTGGAGACTTACGATATTAATCGTCTCACAGATACAGACTGAAAAAACAATTAAAAACGGTGTCTTCACCGGGAATTGAACCCGGGACCTTTGGATCAGCAGTCAGATACCTAACCACGAAGGCCGACAAATCATACTATCCTCCTCCCTGATTTCCCCTATTTCCTCGATTATCGCTTTCTACTCATTTTTTTCATTATATGTAGTACGTGTACTCAACTTTTCAAAAATAAATAAAAAAAACATGATATCCCCGCAATAATGGATTTTTCTTACTTCTTTTATATGATTGCAAAAGTTTAACAAACAAATATAGTAACAGTAGATGCTTCATACCATCATATTAAAATGTGATTATTTTCTTTCACAATATCTTACTATTTACTCATTGATAAAAATATGAAAATAGAGTAGGTATTTTAATTTGGCGATATGGCAGCATTATTTTCACTCAGTTTATTTATTTGACTTGGTTTAGGAAGGCCCCAAACCACCTGGCTGACGAATGTCCAAAGGGACATAAAGAAGCTGGGTCTGAGAAAGGAGAGAGACTATTGGCGCTGTATGGTTAGGAAAGCCGACCCCGTGTAACGGGACATGGCGAGGATAAAGAAGAAGAAGAGTTTATTTTTTTGACTGACTGACAATCGTACCAACATTGGCATGAAGTGCACTTTTAACTGAAACGTACTCTATAGAAACATCGAAACATTTCGTTAGAGCCAATTGTTCCCATGATGTTGATGCAGATGACCAAGACAGATAAACTTTTGGGAGCTTTGATATTGCACGGATATGAGGATGATCTTACTGTGATGAGCGTCTGGCGCCTCTAAACCGCTTTGCACAAAGCATTATTCAAGACGTCGTGGTCCATACCTAGACTAAAAACATAACCTTAAATAAAATAGTATATATAAAAGAAATATTTATCGCGGTGTCTTGCAATGATTGTCAGCGGTGATAACAATTATCTAGTGTTGGTATATTTTAATGGCTATTGTGAAGACAATTTGATTTTAGATGTCTTTATTTTGTTTGCGATGTATTCATTCATTCATACCATCACGGCGTATCCCACAATGTGGGGTAACCAAGGATGACACATGCGTATCTAGACACCAGTTTCGTCTCACCTAAAAGGGCACTACATTCATAATGTGTGGTGAACCTCATTGCTGAACTACGTGAGATGTTATTTTGCCTCTTGTATTTTCGATTATCGAATACAGGATATAATAGTGGAAGCACTATTCTAGGCCGGTGTCTCACAGAAATTGAGATATTTATGCAAAAATAATATATCCTTAAAAATTGTGAAATCATGACTGTAATGAGTAATTTCTCAGTTATTTGAAGTAGTTCAAATTCAACACATAATATACGAATGTACATATTATGATTCCCAGACAATTGGCCGTAGCCGATTGGCCGTGGACAATTGACCGTTCGCCCTTTTTACCGTATGAACAATTTATCGTGAGGACAATTTACCGTGAGGACAATTGACCGTGAGGACAATTGGCCGTGAGGACAATTGGCCGTGGGGACAGTTGGCCGTGAGGACAATTGGCCGTGAGGATAATTTATCGTTTGGACAATTGACCGTATGGACAATTCACCGTGCGGAAACTATTTTTAGCATCAGAAAATTTTTTCTTTCTTTTTTCGTTTGAGTTCGTTCGTTTCGTTCCGATTGCCTTATTTTTTTATTTCAAGATACTAGGAGAAATCCAATATGTCGACAGTGATTAAAACGAAATTTTACAAAATAAGCGGTAATTATGTAGTTCTAATTTGCTACATTTTGAGATGTAAGAAGACGTCTGTTCTTAAACTTCTTCTTGTTCTTTTTTTCATTTTTCGAGATGGATATCGATTTATACTAATAAGAAGGTGTAGATTTCGAAACAATTTAAACTTCTTTGTTTTCTTTTGAAATGATGAGAAACCAATATGGCGGCCGTGATTTAAGGATGAGTTTTCGAAGTGAATGATTATGTTGGGTTTATCGAGTTTTAATTTGCTACATTTTGAGATTTAAGAAGACGTCCGTTCTTAAACTTCTTCTTGTTCTTTTTTTGATTTTTCAAGATGGATATCGATTCATACTAATTAAAAGGTGGAGATTTCGAAATAATTTAAACTTCTTTGTTTTCTTTTGAAATGATGAGAAACCAATATGGCGGCCGTGATTTAAGGATGAGTTTTCAAAGTGAATGAATATGTTGGGTTTATCGAGTTTTAATTTGCTACATTTTGAGATTTAAGACGACGTAAACTTCTTCTTGTTCTTTTTTGATTTTTTAAGATGGATTTCGATTCATACTAATTAAAAGGTGGATATTTCGAAATAATTTAAACTTCTTTGTTTTCTTTTGAAATTATGAGAAAACAATATGGCGGCCGCGATTTAAAGGTAGTTTTTCAAAATGAATTGCTTCATTTTCAGATTTAATTTGACGTTTTTAAAATAATTTTAAATACCTTAAGTGCGTTCGAATATAATGAATATTTAGATAGGTCGATGGCAGAACGGTTTTTGCTTATTTCCTTATAATGATTGTATGCATGTACTGTGTGCTGTCCTTTGTACAATAAAAAATAATATTTAGAATGTTTTTAAAAGTTTTGAGAATGAATTTAAAATTGTGAGAATGTTTATTTTCATTATTCTATGCTGCATTATTAAAAATTTGGTTAATTTTATATAAAATTTTGAGAATGATTTTTAAATTTTGAGAATGTTATTTATTTATTTTCATTACTCAACGTTGCATTGTTTTTATTGTACACGATACACATAGATACGGTTTAATTAACTACGCTTTTCCACCCATACACATAACAACGAATATGAAAAAATTGAAAGAAGATTTTTTTTTTGCAGACGACAATATAAAATTATTTATGTGAAGTATGGACGTGGTATATGGGCACATACATTCTTATGTATATAAACACATAAATATATCTATCTGTCTGTAGATTTTATTATCGGCTCAATTATTAGCATAACATTATATCGAGACAATGGCACACATAAAAGCTAATAACAAAAGTAGAAACTGTAAAATTAACATATGTAATTGTACAGTCACGGACATTTTACATACAATATCGATCAATAAAGAGATCCCATTCTTAAAACCACAGGGCTGTACATGGAACATCTTAACAGCAGAACACAAACCTTAATCTTTCCAGAACCCAAAGTAATTTATTTACTTTTCTATAAGTATTATTCAGATATAATTGAAATCATTATTTTAATAATTGATAACCTAGATTTAAAAATAATCTTTAGTCTTATTGATACATAGTTTTTATAGATACCTTTTTAGTATCTTATACTTTGATGTATCCTGGATAGGTGAATTTTTCCTAACTGAAACTAGATCCTTGCGTCTGTTGTATTTTATTTTCTTTAAAAAAAATACGTGCTGGATTCTAAATAAATAAATTAAAAAGTTATCTTCATCGTTTCAAAGCTATCTTTTCTTTATTTCAGTTTTGTCAATACTTGGAAGAAATCGAAGTTATTTTTTAATTGCATATACGCAAACATTGGATTTTTTTCCCTGTCGGGAGTCAAATGATATTTTTATTGAAAATAACATCTCAATAGAGACGAAGTTGGGATATTATAGAAGAACCAGGAACTCAGGCACCTACAGGGCTGTAGGTGTCTGAGTTCCTGGTTCATCTATAGTATCCCAACTTCGTTTCTATTGAGATGTTATTGTCAATAAACAAACAAAGTCGACTATCGATTGTTTCTGGAGAAGATGTTCGGTGTTTCTCGTGGCGTTTTAGTGAACCTCTTCAACGTTTTTGGCATAGCTTTTAGCATAATTAGAAGAATTAGAATCCCAGAAATTAGAAGAATTATTTATTTGATATATAGACCGCTTACCGCCAAGACCTCCTAACTCAAATTTCAATTATATTTGTACCTTCAACTTCTATCTTACACAGAAGTGTTAATTAACACCAAAAACCAATATAGAGTTATACATTGTAAAAAACAACTATTTTTTAAGCAATGTTCATAGTAGTTAGAGCTCTTTCTTGGAAATAAAATTATAAAACAGTGTTTTCAGAATCTTCTGTAAAATTTTGCATATTTAAGATAGGAGGTATTGGCGGTAAGCGGTCGATATCCTGATCATTTCAGAACATGAGAAATTGACGATAATATAAACATTTGATCTTATAGCAACATATTGCTGGGATTGTTAATATGAAAAAGCTCTAAGGGCTTCTCTTTTTGTTGTTCATACTGGTGCTCTGTGGAGAGAATAATGAATATTAGATCAGATGCTATTAAATTATAATAGAGTTTTGACTACATGATTTTAATATTGCTCAGGAGTAATTTATTTTATTTTATAAAAAGTGGTAATGCCAATGATTGTCTGTCATCAAACGTTGTATTTTCACACCAATCATTCATGCCAGAAAACTGAAATACCTATGTCTACCCGTAAAACAGCGGACATGACACAAATCTGGGACCCTCAGCCTTCATAATGACATGGGAAGGAGTTATGGTAAAATAAAGTTTTTCGGCTTTTCTCGTCATACATTGTAAGAATAATATGTTTAAAAAAAAAAAAAAAAAAAAAAAAAAAAAAAAAAAAAAAAAAAAAAAAAAAAAAAAAAAAAAAAAAAAAAAAAAAAAAAAAAAAAAAAAAAAAAAAAAAAAAAAAATAATTTTGTAACTATAGTAAGTTATACGTATTGGACCAAATTAAAGCATTTTAATTGTGGCTTCATCGCATGATGTTAGGAATCCAATGGATCAATATAATCACAATACAGAAGTGTTACGAAGAGCTGGAGTGGGGCGAAATTTGTTGTCCAACATACAAAAACTACTTCCAAATGAATTTATGCCAAGATAGAAAAATGTGGTGTTTGGTTCTCTCTGCCTAACCCCCGTGTGACATAGTGTGATGGTTTGTATGTATGTTGTAATATTATATTTCATATAGTACGCCTATACAATAATACATCATGATGAATTTCATGATTTCTCATGATTTCTATCATCAAATCTTGGCTTAGTTTGATAATGAAACCGTCCCAGAAGTAATCCCTTTCTAATGAAAAAAGAATAATTGAATTAGGACGACGTGGTAAAGAAATATAGATGATTTTGCAATTTTTAAGTTCTTGATGATTTCGTTATGGATGTAATCATCAGATTTCGTAAAGTAATAATTGAAATTGGAAAACGTGGTAAAAAGTTAACGCTAAACAAAAAAAAAAAAAAAAACGAGTGGGTTGTGGCCAACGCTATACTCCTCAATGCCAAGTCACTCCACAAAGTATTCAAATTTTGTATGGAAATTTTAAACATTTTTATGAAAAGAGTTTGTTCAATATTTTTTTTATTTACATATTTTATTATAAAAACTTGATATTTCTTCAATGCTATTTTATGAAATTGATGTGCCTTTTTACTAATTTTGAAAAAAAAATTAAACTTTTAGTTTCCTGAGCTTGCGGTCACATTGAAATATTTGACAGTTAAAAAAATTGAGAAGCACTATTCAGATATCCTCCAAAATCTAATGGGGTCTAAGTGAGTATTAGATATATAAATTTGCAAAATTTGAAAAGAATCGAGTTAGTACTTCAGTCTATATACCTAGCACACAGCACATAGCAAGTGGCACATAGTACATAGTACACTCAATATGTACATTGTGACATAACTTTCAGAATACAATCTCAGCATGATACAAGATGATAATCTGCATTAAAAAAATTATCCTTAAAAATTGGAAAATATTTATCCCCGCTATATCCCCTTGGAGTAGTCAGGAATAAAAAATAATACTTCGAATTGATGACCTAATCCGTAAGTAAAAATGAGAAATATGTGGCATTATTGGGGGACACAATCTACGTACCAATAAATACGGTCTTCTGTACGGTCTTCACTCATGAAAGGGGAAATTGAGGGTAGTCGAGATGTTGGCAGGAGGCAAAAGATTGTTGATGATATTATGGGCCCAATATACCTATGGGTTTTAATACAGTACCGTTATTTTTCGTATCTGCTGAGATATCATTTTATAAATAAACCATTATTTTTTTGTATTACTCTAAATCTTAACATACGTTAACTCAAAAGTATGTAGGACGACGTGGTTCAAGGTATAAACTTGAATATTTTAATGGTGTTTGTTCAGTATTGTCAATGGAATTTGTTTTGAATATTGTCAATGAAAATTGTTAATGGAAGTTGATAAACAATGCTTTGAGTAAAACCGGTCTTGTTGAGATAATATTATATATTATACTAATAAAAAGAGGACATTCCTTGTGAAATATGACGATATCGTTAAATTTAATAGCTACTAATCGAATTATATATATTAATGTGAATGCAAGCATCTGACATACCATAATCCTTTTTCTTTTTTCGGAATAGACAAATAATTACTCAAAGATTTTTTCATGTCAAAAAAAAACGCTTTTTTATTAATTTATTTCTTCAATTTATGTAGGTACAATAAAGTACACAAAAAAAATTCGTTTTACTGCCATGAGACAATCTCTTCCAACCAACCTATGTAACGTGAAGCTACAAGTAAATTTGGTAACTACTCAATGAACGAGGACGAAAGAAGAGTATTGAAGGACGCAGAAGGAAAATCGTCCAAGATCAATTAACATGTAATATCAAACAAATAATTTAGTTAATGAAAACATATTTAATTATTATAGATGCATATCATCCCATAATGTAGAGTAACCAGCGACAGGTGTGCGGATGTTCATAACCTTATAAAAGGAAGCACGAAATGTGCGTGTATCCACACACCAGTCTCGTCTCTCCTACAAAGGGCACTACATTCAGAATGGGTGTTGAACCTCATGGTTATGGTTGCCTGTTGTATTTTCGATTACCCGGCTCTTACGGGACAACCGAAAACGATGATACTAGAAAATAGTGGAAGCACTTTTCTAAGCCGGTACCTCACGGTATTTATTTAATTATACTTTATCTAGTTTTTATTTATACATAAGGAACATCTCTCTAAATATCTACACCTTATCTTGACATTAATTCTATCATCTTAAAATATCTTTTGTCCAATATTACAACAATCTTTTTTATTATTTATTTTAGTTATAATGCACCCATATCTCATTTTAGTGCATGGGTTGGTAGGAAGAGATTGCCTCATGGAAATAAACCCGCTTTTCAATCTTCGTCTGAAAAAAAATACAAATACTAGGTCCACTTACAAGTATAAATATGCCAGGACAGAGGGAGGTGGTGAGGAATGCCGATAACGATGAGTATAAATATACGAATTAAAAAGCCACAGTAATAGAAAGAATCCTTGCCGATGTCTGCGTTAAAAAATACCATTTTTTTAACACCTCATTTTAACGTATACGTACATCACTGTTTTCATGTACTGATCAAAAAACATTCCTGAATTTTATACATATTTAGCTTCAAGTAAATCGTAGTATTGTATGTTGTATGATTCGACATCCCTGTTCGTATCCTACACAATTTATTGACAGTACTAAAATGTATTCACTGCTCATATACAACTCATCTCCTAGGTATGGAGTGTGTTTATTTATTATTACGATGTATTACCGACATGTTTGAGGTGGTATATAGTAATTGGAGCATTTACATACATATATATCATTGGTGTTGCTCGCATCGAAAAATTACGAGGCCCATTCTCTTGATACTGTGACTGCATCCGCTCTACACAGATGTCACTATGGCAGATCGTAAAAATCAATCAGAAATGAAATATGCATGTATTATTATTAAGGTATCTACCTACCATCCTCAGCCAATCAATTATAATAAATTTGTAACTATCTATACATAAAATTTGTATTCAGCATTTTTTTTTCAACCAATCAGAGTTAGTGTTAAATATATGTATAATACAGTATGTACTATGACAATAAGATGATTTCATGACAAAAATAAAAAAAAGTAGAAGATAACAGAATAAAAGGTAAAAAAATGAATCTAAAAACAATTGATTAATGCGAGGTTATTCATTTGGTAGAATTCCACTATTTTATATACTTTTTATTTTTATGAAAAGTGAATACATAATATTTCATAATGTTAATATACAGATACATAATTGTACATATATATATATATATATATATATATATATATATATATATATATATATATATATATATATATATATATATATATATATATATATATATATATATATATATATATATATATATATATATATATATATATATATATATATATATATATATATATATATATATATATATATATATATATATATATATATATATATATATTGTCAAGCGATGGAAAGATATTCATACATGAATATCAAATTAATTCACCTTAGATTTCAATAATAATTGTAAACCGCGTTTGACGTTTAAGAAAGGAGAGGAGAGGGGAGATAGGATGACAGTCACTTTTTCTTTTTAATCTTATTTAGATAAGAAAATAAGATAAAGAAAACAATAGGAAAGGGATTAATATCATGGGGTGCACTGAATTTTTTTTGTCAATAGTAACAAAATTTCATGTTCAAATTAACCGATCTATAGTGAATACAAAACAATTGGTTTTGTGATACTAAGTGTTTTGTGCACACAGCCAAACAGTACAGTCATAAAAAGATAAATCTTTGTAACTGATATTTAAGTGTAATGTATCAATTTGATGTGTTATGAAAATAAATAGCTAAATAAATGGAATGTTTTCGTGTGTGTATGTGTGATTGACAGATTCATAAGATTCATAAGAAGTAAGGAAGATAAATAATTAATAAAATAAATAGGATATCTTATACAAGATTATATGAGATATATTAAAATATAATTATTGTAGAAATAGCCTTGGAAAACTGATGTTATGACATAATATTATTATATACCTAAGTAATAAAGCAGGTAGACGATTTTAATTATATCATATTTCAAAATGATAATTGATAGTAAAACAAATAAATCTATACAAGGAAATGCTTAATTAATTGAATGTTAAGGAAAGGAAGGCAAAAACTGCGCCATAACAATAAAATTCATGTCATTAATTATATCTAGAAAACAAATTAATAACTTATATTTGGCAATGGAAGGAAATTAATTAAATAATAATTCATAATAAGCTTGAATATAGGACATCATACGATGGAGTAGAGCAATGAGATGATTCTGGATGGAACATGTCAACAGGATGGAAGCATCTCGAATCCCATCCATAGCGGCAAACAAAATCCCACCAGGGCATTGCCTCCCAGGAAGATATCTTCAGCTTCACATGAACAGCTTTCTCGAAAAAACAGATCTACGATCTTATATAATAAGAAGAAGAAGTTTGAATAATCGGTGGGCATGTATTTTATACAAAACAAGCTATGAATGGATAATAGGATTGAATTGGATGGCGCTCAGTACTCTTTGCATATACCTCCAGCGACATGGAGTGATGGTTTGTATGAAATAATTGTCCACTGAGCTTCGATATTCTGACGCGGTTCGCATATTAGAATTATCACAAATATACATACAAGGTGGTCTGATGACATTAAGAAATGTGCCGGAGGGAGATGGATGCAGTGTGCCCAGCAAGACAAGGGGAGGCTTATGTCCAAGAATGGGAAAAACAGGATGAAGAAGAAGAAGAAGAAGATACATACATATATTAAACATTTGATATTAACAATTGAGGCAGAGTTTAAACTGGAAAACTCCACAAATATATAGGTAAAATTGAGATAAATTAATAATTAAAATATTTTTTGTGTATTTCTAATATTTTATTACTTATCTCAATAGAGACGTAGTTGGAATATTGAACGATGCAGACCTGGTATTAAATAAACATATTATCCAAGACCCTAATGGTTCTACAGAATTCGTACAGGACAAGAACGCTGTTATAATCAAATGGGAAAAAAGAGATTCTCCGTAATGTGACTGTGGAGCAAGCAGACAAACCATCCAGCATCTAGTAGAGGATTGCCCTGTACGGAGGTATGAAGGAGACTGGATAGATGAGAAGTGGCTGGTCGAACGGTAACCAAGAATACAACATCAATCGATGACGCAACTAAGGCTCAGGAAAAGCCGTACAAAAAGTAAGTGGAATAAATTCGATATTGAGATCCGATATAATGTTAAGAGAAAGGCTACTGGTTGATCTATTTCATCTGCGATATCCTCCTAGGTCTTCTCCCTGGAAGGCTTCCCAGGAATACTGACCTCTCAAGACTTTCAATTTCTCCAAGAATACAAGCCGAAGCTATCGTCCTATCAAAAGAGGAATAAAATTCTTTGAATTAATATTAATCCAATTTGATTGTACGTATGTACATACGTAATTCATTATTTAATCGTCGCGTCGTGCTGATTAAAAAATATCCTCACTAGCAATCAACATTAAGTCAAATTGTAACTTAATAAGAAGTAAAACAAGTTTAGGATTCAGGACTCAACAAATAATTAGACGATATTACATAATATATGTAATATGAACAGGGGAACTTAATAAAATGTTCAACATTAGGTACATCAAAACAAAATAATACATTTAAATGAACATATTATCTTGTAAGTAGGTACTTGTTCATTGAATATACATACATCTTGTTTATACGACCTTCAAGGGAACATGATCATTCATAATTATTATTCTCAATTGGCACCTATCCGCAACGATAAGGTAAAGGTACCTAACAAATCAAATATGTTTTTAATACGTATCTGAGAATTTTCTATGATTAATCAATCAGTAGGGAAAAGCATATCTAATGTAATAACTATATTTTTTTTTAGATTTCTCGTTATTCATTTTTAGGTTGTGTTCTTTGATAGATGGCGGTGTGAACGAATCTATTGACATTTTTGCATTATTGGCATCTAGAGAACAAAAAAAATATTGTAAAATACATTAAATAGTGTGTATTTAAAATGCGATCTACTTAGAAGGCGGTCTAAGAAAGAACAATAGGTACATAAAATGAGGTCTATATAAAATGCGATCTACATAGAAGGTGGTCTATGGCAGAAAATAATAATAATAATAATAAGGACAATTTATAAAGCGCCGTTTAGTGACAACCGTGGTCACCTCAAGGGCGCTTTCAGTTTGCAAAAAATAATTTAAAATTAGTCCTATAGCTAACACATTGAAAATGGTGAAACATAAAACTTAAAAAAATACAATAAGTTAAAATTAAGTTAAAATTAGTCCTATAGCTAACACATTGAAAATGGTGAAATATAAAACTTAAAAAAATACCTAGAAATCACAAATTAATCTTGTTACATAATCCAGATGAAATTAATTATAAAAAATAGTCGATTCAAAGTAAACTGGCATAATATTTAGTACACATAATATTATTGAACGGATGAAGGACAATCTGGATACGACTTGCGGAAAAGATGAGTTTTTAATTTCTTCTTGAATTCATTGATATTTTCGGCACATCTTATATCCATTGGAAGATTGTTCCATGACTTTGGTCCAGAAACGCCAAAACATCGATATAGGTATTTTGGCTTATTTGTAAGATTGGTTTCTACTAGTTTTTTATTGGACGTAAAATGAGGTCTATATAAAATGCGATCTACATAGAAGGCGGTCTATGGCAGAAAAATACGTAAACTGAGGTCTATATAAAATGCGATCTACATAGAAGGCGGTCTATAGCAGAAACATACGTAAAATGAGGTCTATATAAAATGCGATCTACATAGAAGGCGGTCTCTAGCAGAACAATATATAAAATGCGATCTGTGGCAATATTAGTTTATAATTTTTTTTGTTATAATGTGCCACAAAAATAATATTTCGATATTTGAGAATATATTTTATCAATCCATGACTGTTGTTTGAGATAAGTTAGTTGGTGTTCTGCGATCATCCTACGGATGCAGGCACCGGGCCCCATTGTGATCGGAAAAGTAGTTTTGATTATTTGACAGTTCGCCCACTCGTAAATCAATCTTACAAGACACCGAGACAAGATGACATCACAACAAGTGCCGCTTCGCTATTAACATTATTAACACAGCCACCACTAAAGATATGGCCAATGATGTATTTATAATATTATGACGTGTGGTCAGGACCGTCTTCAACCTATTGGAGGCCCTAGCCACTTTAGGATAATGGGACCCCTAGCCTGTGACTATGACAGCGCCCTCTCGATTTGCTGTTTGTCTGCTAGATCATGCCGCAATGTATGTATAATTTCCAATATGGCCGACGGTTAAGCCAAATGATTTATCGTACGTAGTATATTTTTTGTATATAAGTTAATAGATTTTCGGTAAGTGTCGTCTCGTTGTGTACCTTTTTTTTAAATCTCAGTAAGTACGAATATTATCGTTTTTCACTATTCATTTGTTAATATTGAACCATATAAAACAACTGTGATATTATTTTGTTAAGTTATTTGATATCAACGCAAATACATTGAGATGTATTATTGTCAGAAACATTTTCATGGTTATTTTAATTTATTATGTCATTGTACAATAAATTTATTTATGTTTTAATTTTGTTTAAAACGAAATATTATGATCACTATCCGGCAGCTTAAATTTGTCGTTCAAGATTTCAATTATAATCATAATTGTGTTATTATTATTTACCCTTTATTTAATTGTTTTAGTATATTTATATTTAAGTTTTGTTTTATTGTGTACGAAGTGTATTTAAAGCTGTATAAAAGCGATAATTCGCCAAAATCTCGAACCTCATCAATTATGTGTCGGCTATTTTTTTCTCCTAATTTCGGCCTGTCTAAGAGGAAAACTAATGAATCTAGAGGGCCTTGAATATAACAACCCTTATAATCAGTGATTTTTTTCTTCTGCTTTTTTTTTCGTTTGTGCAGGTCTTGAGCTCTTTTTATCCCGGTTTGTTAATAGTCTCCTGTGATGTAGATTTCTAAATGTCACGCCATCGTTTTGGAGGTATTCCTGATAGTATTCTTCCGCCTGAGTTATTCTGAAGAGCGATAAGTTGAATCCTATCATCATGCATTCTATTTTAGTTATTTGATTCCAGAAATCTTGGACACATCTCTGATGCGCAATATCGATGGTCAAGTGCACTAATAATGTAAAATATTCAATTTTTACCTAAAGTAGGATAATATGAGAACTGTTCAAAGCATCTCTGTAGCGGCTTTTGAATCTACCATTCAAAAATCATTGGTCTAGAACAGTCATGGGCAAAGTACGGCCCGCGGGCCAAATGCGGCCCTTCGGGGTAGTCAATCCGGCCCGCGACGTGGTTTCGAATAACCCCTTAAATTACACCTAGAGTAGGACAAAATGTATTTTCTGTTTTGAATTGAAGCAACTATTTCTTAACGTTTCTAAAATTGAGTTCTACAAGGCCCTGTCAAAATCAAGTTTCCCCAACCCGAAATCTCACACTCATAAGATAATAGCGATGTGTGCATATTCCTACATCTGGGAACAGATGTTTTCTACTATGAAGCTTCGCAAAAATAGCCTTAGAAAACGATTGACTGACCACCATTTAGCTTCACTACTGCGAGTCAGCTCATTCCAGATTATGAACAATTTTTAGAAGCTAGGTCACAGTTTCATCTGTCACGTAAGCCATACTCTTCTAAAAAGTAATCAATTTTTGTAACTATTTTTCTAATAACATAAGTATAACCTATATAATAATATGCTGTGTGTGATATAAAAATCAAAAAAAAAGTTTATCACTTATAGAAATCTGTTTTGTTCAATTTTTTTTTCGGCCCGCCTAGATAATTTTTTTATTTTATCTGGCCCTCCCCTTAAAAAGTTTGCCCATCACTGGTCTAGAATAATCTCAAAGGTTTCCATGGCAGGAATGAAAGAGACTGCTGAATTCATGCAAGGCCCGTTCAAGGGTGTCGGGCTTATGATGATGATGACAACAATAAGCCGAGCACGAGATATTAAAAAAAAAGGTTTAGTAAAATTCTATAATTTATTGCTATGATCTAAAAACTTTCAAACCCTGTTTTCTCAAAACTATGTCAAGTATTAGGCATTTTATATATGTGCAAAAGTCGTCGACAATTCTCGAGTGTGAATCTTGAATGAATATTCGAGATTAGCTTGATTTGTTAATATCGAGGACTCCATGAACTAAGCATTATTTGTTCAAGTGTTCAGTGAAGAGGGCGATAACAGACCCATAATATGCGGAGCGGGTGGTGCTAAAAATGACCATGATTTAACAGAAAAATATAATCAGTTTTAGCGAGTATCAACGGGCGTTGTGTTTTGACAGATATAAGTTAGTTATAATTTCTTTTGACCGTAGATAATCGCATGATGTTCAGAATAATCAAAACGTGTACTATTATTGGATAACTACTGCTTTGATAAGTAATAACAACTATTGCTACCGGATTCATAACGATACAATCGTTGGGATTTCAGAAAAGCACTCACTATCGGTTATCGGTTGGTGATCTGGCCGGAACTAGGGGCCCCATGGATCGCGTGGCCCTGCGCACTTGCCTAGATTGACCAATGGAAAAGAAGGGCCTGTGCTTGGTCACAGATTAAACACGAGACTCTTGTTTGTTGTCTGTTTGTTTGCTCATCAGCCGAGGAACCCAATTTGGGATTGTGAGGCTTGTCTTGTTTACACGGGGTTTAGTTGTCTGAGAGAGGACATATTATTTATTTTTGATATTGCAATGGAACTACATACAACTTGAGTTGAGATTTGAGTTTATCGTCATAATAAGCTCGACAGCCCTTGTTGGACCTTGGATGAATCCAGAAATCTCTTCCAGTCTTGTATTTCTAAAGCCTTGGTTTTAAAGTTTCTAATTTGCAGAATATATTCATCAGCGCTGACACAGTCCATCCATCACAGTTTTGGCATAGCTAGTCTTCTTCGTCCTTGCGGTGAGGAGAGTATGAGGCGTTTTAATGGGTTGCCGTTATCCATTATGATTATTTGATCAGCCAATCTCAGGCGCTCCCACATTGATGTAACTGATCTTTGGGTTGGCACATTAAATTATAAAATCTTTGTTTGAAAATATGAATGACCGTTTGACTAATTTATTAGTGTCTTCTTTCGTCTCATGATTGAGGAAGGCGCAGCTAAACTCAACCACTAGGCGAATGGTTAGCTTCTGCAGATCGAATAGTTTCGATGATTGAAGATCTTATAGCGGATTTAAAAAGGCTACTCCATCAAGAGCTTTCTGGATCTTCTACTTTGTTTCCAATTACGAAGAGGTTTTCGAGATTATCGGTCGCTTTTCTAGCTTTTTTTATGTCTCAATATTGAGAAAGCGCTGTAAGAAGCATGGCGATAGACGATCTGATGTGGACACATTAGTTTTCATAGTAGTCCATTGTATTCGCAACATTCTCCGCCAACAACGTCTCGAAGGGATCGATTCTCTTTCTTCTTGATTCTCTCAGAGTCCATGTTTAGACTATGATAGTCCATGATATCCTAACATGAGTGTTTTTTGAGATGTTTCGATCTTTCTATGTCTTGGTCAAAGGTCCCATCACAGTCTTCCAATGAAGCAATATCAGATGAATATTCATATTCCGTATGAAGCAATTTTAATTAAGTTTATTTATATCTCGAGATCGCCGATTACTTGTTGAAAATACCTAATATTCATTAGCAGCAGCCGTTTGGTCTGGACAAAAGTCACATAAACGAGGCATTATTAATTGTATATATTGCAATTTGGAAATTGAGTGTGAGAATGACTTCACTGTGAGTTACTTGGAAGTCATACAAGCCAGAAATGTCTTGTTCAAATAAGATGGGATATTTATTGCTAAAACAATATTGTTTGTAGTCCTTTATTTTTGTGTTGATAAATTTTGGAGATTTCAAAGGGTTCTATCTTCAAAAGCTTTTCCCAAGACATGTATCAAAGCAAATCAAATATAGGTTACATGATAAATCGCTTATGCAACCCCCTCCTACATGGTGCAAGATATTGGTGCACGCATACTTATAACAATATTTAATATACATAAGCTTTGACTTGTGCAAATTGATTGTAGTGAATATAATCTCTGTTACGATTGACAGTCGCTCTGTGAAGATACTACTTGGTTTATTTTTCGTTTAGAAACGGCTTAAACTGTTCTATGAATTTAACACAAATGTGACTAGTAGACTGCGTTTATTTGTTAAATGGTATGGTTGGATTTGATGTTGTTAAACGTTAAAAACAGGATATTACCTATAATAAGGGATATTTTTCTTCTTTTGTGATATTTAAAAATATAATGTTGTATAATGTTGATCGTGTAAAATATGTCTAGGTTTACCTTGTTCATTTCACCAATAAATAAATTTGTAAAAGTTATTTCTTAAAAGTTAAAAAAATATTTGTTTAAAATATTAGCAGAAAACAAGTATCATTCTATCATATTAAACTCAGATTGTATATTAAAAAAAAAAAACCTTAGTATTAAATTTAAATATGACATTAGAAGAACTTAATTTGAAGTTATGGCATCATTGTTAAGATAATTTGACTTGTTGAAAGTTGTACCATGAAATGCACTTTAAGTAAAACGCTGAATCTTTAAATGGCAAAATACTGAAGGTATTTTTTTCTTTTTTCTTCTTTTGTTTATTATTTTTTCCCACATAAAAGGACCGTTGAAATGTTTATAACATATTGCATAAATTAATAATATACTTTCCCAATGTAAATAGGATGTATTATGTTGGTTTTGTAATTATATATAAAAAATAGATTGATTCCAAAATAACTGAATTATTTCTTATTTAAGATACCTCTTTAAATCAGAGAACAATTTAGAATAACGGTGCATTCTACGAATATAAAATATTTCTAAGAAGTTTTATAGGAATGATATTTTTTTCTAGGAAGCTTTTAAGACTATTAATTTGAATGATGATTAAATAATAGCCAGTTTCATACTGCAAAAAAGAAATTAATGTTAATGTATAGACTAAAATACTTGATTAAATTATTTCACTGTAAATTTATTCAGACAACGATCGATTTTGTGCAATGCACAATTTAGAGCTGTGAAATCAATTCTAGTTATTAAAGATTTTGTGCAATGCACAATTTGGAACTCAATTCAAGTAATTACATATTAAAGTTTTACGATATTGTTATCATTTTATCAAGATAAAGTTGAATATTGCTGAATGAACACTAAGAGAGTTAAGCGACAGGGGATGATATAATAATAATAATAATAATAATAATAAATACTTCCTTGCACCCTGCGCAACTGGCGAGTTTATTGCCGTATGGCAATTTCTTCCAACTAACCAGTGTTTCCAGCCCAGAGAAGCAATGTTTGCGTGAGAAACGAATTTAAATCAATTTCTCCTCTGCTGGGAATCGAACCCAGGACGCCCGCACAGAAACCGAACGGCTTACCAACTGTGCCACGGCGGTCGATATATCATGTTGACAGGAAACGGGACTTTAAAATTGACATGCAACTGAGTAATTTTAAGTTAAAATATGTAAAAAAAATAAAAATGTTGCAGATGATAGAACCCTTTGAAAATACGATCACGAAATGTCTCGAGAGTTATTTGACAGTGCAGAATAAATTCTTTAAGTGTCTCTGTGTAGCCCCTATTAGCAGCTTATTGAACTCTCCAATAAGATACAAATTGAATGGGTGTACCAGCGACCGAAAATTTAGAGAATTCATCGCTTGACAATTTGTTGCACACGCAGCCTTAAACATTATTTATTTTTTAATGGAATATTTGCCCCATTCAACAGATACCAAAAACTAAATTCGATCGAGTCAATAGCTGAGATATATCTTGGAATATATGTACATATGTACTTTGTCAACAGAATGGATTTTCCCAAGTGACCTATAACTTTGAAACTATATGTACAGAAATTAATATACATATAACCAGGGGCTTCGACCCTTGTCGCGCCGCGGCCCAACCTCGTTTTCTGCTCTCATCGTAGTTTACCTCCAAAATGAAGAGATAAGAGTATTTATAATATCTTTCAAACACAAATAATCTTACTTTACAGTATGGTGTCATATTATGACATATCGAAATCAATGTTACCAGTATTCAAAATGCATTTTTCGCAGATTTATTTATAACGATTGATATTTATGTTTCAAATTCTTTTTGAACAAAAATGTTGTCTTTTTGTATTGACAAAATTTTTAGCATCTCAAAATATGTAGAGACGAAGTTGGGATATTATAGAAGAACCAGGAACTCAAGGCACCTACAGGGCTTACGACCTGTCATCGGCTGGTTAACGTGATCACTTTATGCGCTTGCGCAACGTTCACCAATTATACCTTCTAATTGAGTTCCCTTATCAAAGTCATTTTTGAAAGTTCTACATAAATGTATAATGTGTATGTGTAACAATGCATTTGAAAATAAGGAATTATACTATTGCCATCTATGAAGTAACGAAGAAACCTTTTTTGCAACGCGATCTATTGAGAAATTAGTTTATTTGTAAACAATAAAAGCAACAGTCCTTATAAATAATAATAATAATAAATGCTGTGGGAGATGAAAAAAAAATAAAAAAATAACATTATCATTTATGTAAGAAAAAGAAAATACATATTAAATACACAGACCACTTAAGGGAAGATTAGCTACTGAAAGACACAATATTTTTGTTAAACATGAGTTTGACAAATGAAACTCTCAAGGGCCGACTCAAATACTGGACCTTTTTTTTATGCGACGAAGTAGAAAAAGAGGAAAATTATATACCTCAATTACTAGGCGGTTTTCTTATATCGTATAAAATAATAATTACATTTAAAAATAAACAATTTATAAGTATCATGCCGCTAGTTGTGTAACATAATTATTAAAGTAAACAAAATATTTGCATAACATCACTATACTTACTTATATCATCATACCAAGATAATTATGATGAAAATGATTATAGTCATCGTAATAATATTATAATCGAAATGGTTATAAGTTAAATGGCTGGGGACGGAGATTAATATTTTACCAGATATTTAAAAACGCGCATTATGTGTTCAGTGTGGTTTACATGTGACATCTGTAAACAAACCAACATGGAACTAATGTCGTTTGTTATAGGTATTTAAAACACTTGTACTTACCATACTTACTGTTTGAAAGTCGACTATAAACCCACGCGATACTGATCCATCGGATTTTCAACACTTGAAAGATTTTATATCAGAAAGCCACCATTACTCTTTATTACCTGCTGTGGTATCCTTTTTGTGGTAGGGGCTAGGTTGTGGCCATAGGGACCTAGCCAGTAAAGTTGGGGGTGGCCGCAGCCCCATCCTAGGATTCTGGGCAAAAGGTCGGTCCCCCATTCAATTCTTACCTATATAAGAGCAGGGCAGAAGCCAATGTCTCGCTCGACGGTGACTCTTCACACGCGGCGAGGATCCAGCCTGCATCATTCACTGAGCGTGGAAATCGAAGAACTGAAAGTACTGTTCACGTGATGGTACCTGTAAATGAGTACTAAAGGGTGGAGGAGCCCCCCGGCATGACTGGTGGGCACGACCCACTCGGCGGTAGACCGCCATGATGATGAGATAGGTGTAGCGGACTCTGTGCCTGGCGTGGAAATCGAAGAACTGAAAGTACTGTTCACGTGATGGTACCTGTAAATGAGTACTAAAGGGTGGAGGAGCCCCCCGGCATGACTGGTGGGCACGACCCACTCGGCGGTAGACCGCCATGATGATGAGATAGGTGTAGCGGACTCTGCGCCTGGCGTGGAAATCGAAGAACTGAAAGTACTGTTCACGTGATGGTACCTGTAAATGAGTACTAAAGGGTGGAGGAGCCCCCCGGCATGACTGGTGGGCACGACCCACTCGGCGGTAGACCGCCATGATGATGAGATAGGTGTAGCGGACTCTGCGCCTGGCGTGGAAATCGAAGAACTGAAAGTACTGTTCACGTGATGGTACCTGTAAATGAGTACTAAAGGGTGGAGGAGCCCCCCGGCATGACTGGTGGGCACGACCCACTCGGCGGTAGACCGCCATGATGATGAGATAGGTGTAGCGGACTCTGCGCCTGGCGTGGAAATCGAAGAACTGAAAGTACTACAGGCGTGGCGAAAGCTCCCTGTGAAAGTCTAGTGTTACCGTGGCACTGTTGGGAGGGTAACCCTCGCCATGATTGACGGGCCTTCACGTTTGTGGTTGGACTCTTAGTGGTAGTGGTATGAAATATGCTTGATAGTAGTTTCTTATTTCGTCCGACGAGCAGCCGCTTCGGGGACGAACAGAACTGCTTAGTTCTATAACGATCCCTTTGGAGTGGGGTAGGAGACTGCGTAATTCCTTACTGTGGTATCCTTTTACAGAAAAAAAGCCTTTATACAACGCTCTAAACTAAGTTTCTGTAATGTTAAAAATATTTTATTTTTGATAAAATAGGTACCTAATATGAAAAAATACCTCACCACCATGTGGAAACAATCATTGCCAGGGAAAAAAAATATATCTGTCAAGATTTAACAACACGAACAGGATATTCAGTTAGTATATAAGGTTTCATAGGAAATGTTTAACAATTCAGTTCCTTTACATACCTACACTAAGGACGTATTTAAGATGAATATTTATAATTATAATGCATTCCTTATTATATCCATTCAACGTACATACGTCTTCATTTCTAAATGACAATAGTCATAATCATAATGGTCAAAGCGTACCCCGATAGAAACGGGACAAAAGCGCTAAGGGGAAAGAAGAAGAAGAAGAAGTCATAATCATAAGCTTAAAATCCCTGAGAGGGGCCTAAAGTGAATCCAGGTGGGCAAGTTTTGTCCAACCGGCGAAATCAAAACCCCTGTGATTACCCATATCATGGATATAATTATCATATGAAGTTCTATGACATTTAAAGATATTATAGAACTGCATATAATAATTATATCCATGATATGGGTAATCGTAAGTGTTTTGATTTCACTGGTTGAACCAGACTTGCTCCCCTCCAGAAGTCTCTTCAATTCTTGTCTGTATAAGTAAAATGACAATTACACCCGTTTGATCATCCGTTGAAATTTTTATTACAATTTGGAAGAAATTGAACTAAACAAGACTTTCTTTATATAGTGATCCTGTTGAATCGGTAAACTAAGTGTGCCTGTCAAAATGAAAATGGCATTCAAATTGAATTTGACCTTGCATTTTATGAATTGGCATAGAACAGAAAGGATCCCTAAAAATCTTTTGTAACGTCAGATTTAGAATGAACAATATTGTCTAAAGAAATTGCAAGAAAGTAATCCAATCACTAGACATTTGTTTTTGTTGTTCTTTTATATCAGCCCGTTTTCATCTAGAGTTGAACATAGGCCTCTCCCCTCTTCTTACACTCCTCCCTTTCCTGGGCACACCGCTTCCGATTGCTCTCTGCAACTGCTTTGATGCAGTCCGACCACCGTGTCTGAGGACGTCTCACGCATCTTTTTTCCTGTCCCGGACGCCACTCCAAGATTCTCTGGGTCCACCTACCATCTATATATCTGGCAATGTGTCCCGCCCAGTTCCATTTCAGAGTAGCATTTGTTATTTTGAAACATAACAACAGAAATGAAACAATTTTGAACAAATTTTTGACTGCGACATAGGATTAAAAATGTCTGGGTGTTGTTTTCGCCGACATGGTCAATAAAATTCGATTTATTTTTTTCTGGTTTTACACCTATGCTCATTTGCATTAAAGACCACCGCAGATGTGACAAACGTACATTTTGAATTAATCAATTTAAAATGTGTTTCATTAGAAGTCAAATTGTCTCCTCAATTCGCAGAAATCGTCTTGAATGTGTTATGTATTCGATGCGTGTCATGGCGACCGCAGCATGACCTAACTGTCAATAACTAGAGTAGCCTATTAGCAGCTCGCAAGAGGCCTCTCAGAGATCTGCCTACTTACCGTATAATTAATCATCAGCTGCCTCGATATGAGTTGTCTTCGAGTTTACTCAAATCGTCATCTTGTATTTTCCGATGAATAGTCAAATGGCTTTGGACGCAATAACTCGGTTTATAATTTTTCGCAAAGAGTAGGTAATGTAATGAAAGTCCAAATTCATTCTCAATTATTATGGCTTAGTGCAGAGTTATAATAGAGGAAGTAGTTTGAACAAGGGCCTTAATAACCATTTGCGCTTTTTGTGAAAAATGCAGAAACGGGTACACCGTGATCTTATCTAGTAATATATTTTCGTTGTGATTTGTAACGTTTTCTTTTTATTTCTTTTATTCCTATTATTTTGGCCTTTTTCCTAGCTACTTCCTCAACTTTGCTTCTTTCTTCTGCGTTATATTTACGACAAGTTTAAAATAAGAGTGAGTTTGCCTCCACGTGAGTTTTTTCGGGTATTTTGTCGGTGGACCTCCTGAAGGTAGCATTGGTTATGCGGATTTTGTGATCTCGAAGAACAATTTTAGAGCGCTCGAGAATTTCAGTCAAAGATACGGTATCTTATTATTAAAAGACTAAACTTTAGGTTAACTATTTACAGAGAGATCTTGGTCACTTCTGAATGTAAAATAACCAGATCTCAGTAAAACGAATATATTTTTTAAATTGCATATACGCAAACATTGGATTTTTTCCCTGTCGGGAGACAAATGATATTTTTATTGACAATAACAAGTTGGTACAAGTAGGTAAACAAGCCAATAATGAAATAATATTTCTGGCGCATTTCAGGGTTCACAGCTGTGGGAGACACCGTCACCTCATTTATAAGGGCTGATGCTTTCATTGTTTACAAATAAACTAATTTCTCAATAGATGGCGTTACAAAAAAAGGTTTGTTCATTACCTCATAGATGGCAATAGTATAATTCCTTATTTTCAGGTGAATTGTTACACATTATTCAAAAATGTAGAATTTTCAAAAATTACATTAATAAGGGAACTCAATAAAGGCATAATTGGTGAACGTTGCGCAATCGCATAAAGTGATCACGTAAACCAGCCAATGACAGGTCATAAGCCCTGTAGGTGCCTGAGTTCCTGGTTCTTCTGAATATCCCAACTTCGTCTCTATTGATATGTTATTGTCAATAAAAAGACAGATCTCAGTTGATAAAAATAAAAATCATTTTTGTTAAAACGGTTTAATTTTTTTCTGTAAGTGTAGGATCAGTGGAGTTATGTAAGATTGGAGTATAGAAATCTATAGTCGCTGATAATGTTGTTAAGTACTATTCATAATAATTATATTATTTATGGACATTGTCGTGGGTGTTACATTAATGCACCAGAAATGGTTCTGTTATTAATTTCATATCCGTTGCTAATAATATTAATATTATAATGGCAAATAAATCCATAGACATCACAAGCGAATAATTGTCTATGACCATAGATTGTATTGTAATGACATCTACAGAGCTCATTACAAATTTATGGCTTAATAATGATATAAATCTTTTGCCAATGACAGCCCGTTTAATCTTATTGTCTTGATACGATTTGCGCAAAGTTTGTCCTGTGTATATGAAAGTCACGGAATATAATTCAAAATGAATGACTTAAATGAATTTATCTGGTTCAGAAAATAGGATGGATGTCTTAATGCATACAGACCTATAAAACAACTAATTAGTTTAATTTTTAACACTTTACAATTTTAAAACTTTCTTGCACCCCTCAACTATACCTATACAATTCCTTTTGGCGATCTCATTCCAACTGCATTTATTCTGTTTTCTGCCACGTCCAAGTCTTATATACATAAACAATTCTTCACAGACCCTGCAAATAGAGAGTTTATTTTTTCAAATTAACCAGTGTTTTTAGCTCAGGGGTTCAATAATTGCGGGAGATATTATTGTGTAATTATTAAAATATGAATACAGGTTCATATAAAATAATGCTATATTTATCAATTATCGCTAACGCAATTCCCATTTAACGGTATAGCTCTACGAAAGGCATCGTCAGAAAGGTATCCATGGTAAAAAATAGGATACCCTGACAGGAGATGTTTTCTTCGTATCAGTCTCTGTTTTTGTTTGTATATAGGTATATAATTAAAATCAAAGGAGTACTATCAAAGGTAAGTTATAATTAATTTCTACAGAATTATAAAAAAAAATTGTTTTAAAAATTTTAGCGAGAAAACATATATGAACCTACCTAGATACGTATTAATCATACCATACAAAAATTATAGTATTTCTTAGAACAAATTAGTTTCACATCCTATTAGTTTTTTTAAGCTACACATATTGATATATAATAGTTAATATTGAAATATTGTAGTTAATATTGTGTCGAATAATTTATTAAATAATCTTTGAATATCCTGAGGCTCCGAAATTTTTCATTTACATAAATTCTACGAAATATAATTTAGTGTAGGATATTTGGATCCACGTTAAAAGTTACATTTCTAAGAATCTTTTGGGTCATAAAATGGTCATTGCTTCTTGTAATATTTGAATGCAATGTAAGTCTATACGTCAAGTAGAATAGATTCGCGGAAATTTTCCAATAATTATTATTAATGAATCTTCGATAAAACCTGGGAATAAAAAAAACCCAGGTCGCCAGTCAAACGACTAAACAATATGCAAGTCAATTTTGTTTTGTGAAAATTTTATATTTTTCCTTTATAATAAATTTTATAAAATAACGAACCATCTTGTCCAAGACAGACGAACATTTCAGAAAACTTCACATACCTGTAACAAAAAGAAAAACAAGAATTAGGTCCATTTGTTTATATTTTTATTTTTGCAAAACATTATCTCTAAAAAATATAGTTTTTTTTAATAAGTATCATCTACTATAGGAACTGTAAAAATGTGTTTTGGGATATTTATATTTTTATGTGTATTAATGTATGTTTTGTGATATTTGTGTATTGACGTGATGTCGTGTTTGATTATATTAAATAAAATAAAAAAGAAATGAAAGTTCTTGAATAATCGTTTTCTAATATTACATTTTATTGCTAAAATACGGATTTTCACTGTTTTATTGAAACTCGTTTTTTTTTCGTTGAAACATTTATATTATTTAGTTATACAATATACGGCATAAGCCATTTATTTGTTACAATACTAATAATAAATTACAAATAACGATTAAAATATTGAAATAAATAAAAATATAGAAACATAAAAATATAGATTCAGATAAAAATATATATTCAGATAAAAGCGTTGATTCACATAAAAATAGACAACACCCTATAAACAGTACAAAATAAAAAAAAAACAATAATAATGCTGCAAATATTATAACAAAATATTAACCATCTAAAAAAAACTTTAAAATGAGCCCAACTAACATAAATAAAAGAAAAATTAAAAAATTTTACACAAAGAAATAAATATATTAATTAATGTACCAATGACAATATATAAATAATAAGAAGGAAAACTATCGATATATGAATGATCCATAATCTTTTTTTTTAAGAATATTAATTAATTTGTAGGCTAAACCTTAAACTTCTTTAAGAAATTCTATAATTATAAATTAAAGAGATGATAAGTAGTAAGTTTTTGGTGTAAAAAAATATAGTATACGCCATCGATTGAAAAACATCACGACAAAACTCACACCCTACACTTTTTAGATGACACCCGTTGATAATATGAAATTGCGAAATCAGAACACTCAACTATAACAAAGTGTAGCGATGTGTAGAAAAAATACGATTATCGTATTTTTTTACTTATAAAAAAATATGTTATGTTCCCATTACATATTCGTAGTGACCGAAAACACAATAAAAAGCGATTGGAATGAACGATTCTCAGCGGATATTTACTGTTGTGACATATTTCTATGCCGATGCCAAGATATTCAAAAATAATCCGAAGAAACCACTTATTAGTTTTGGACGTTTTCGATTATTCATTTTTGCTATGACAACGTGTATACTTTTTCCCACCCCTTTTAAAATTACTTTGATATACGGCGGCTATTGCGACACAGAAACAATAAAAACAGGGTTGTCGATCGAGTTTCATTTTTTCTATTATTGTTATGTTATACAAAAAATCAGATTTGCTATGGTACTTACAATGAAATATAAGATAAACAAATTGTTTATTCAATTGAATAAATAGGATAAAAATTGAAATTATTTAAAAGAATATGTAAAAAAAAAACAAAAAAATATTTATCATTAAATTTTAAATAGATTCAAAATTATGAATCGCCATAGTAAACCAATCTTACTGTCAGTAGTCATTTTAAAAATTATATTTATCGTATTGGCTGTGTTGATTTCACCCGTAGAACAGTTTCTTTAATTCTACCTTTTCGGTAGATAATTATGTACCGAAAAGGCAGAATTTTGACGAAAATATTCTAAAAGAACCGAATTCCGGCGTATTTTTTTCTAAAACACGAAAATTCGCGTTATTCGCGATAAAAGGATATTATTCGCGAATAAAATTGCATTTATCGCAAACGCGAGTAGTTGAGGTGTTTATTCATAGGTGGATAGCTATCAACCCTGGAAAAAAGTATTCGCCTGAAGACATCTTAAGAATTTAAAGTGTTTATTGATAGATTATCTCATTAGACAGTCTGTAAATTTTTTCATAGTATTATTTGACAAAAAATCTGAATTATAGTCGTGTTGTCGATTCCATTGCCAGAATCTATATTGAATATATATCTGAACGACACATCGACCAATCGGAGAATATTTCGTCATTTTGTGATTCACTGAGATGTTCCGACGACCGACATAAATTCTACCGGACGGACGAACGATTTCGCCGAGATACCTCGGCATTACCAAGGTCTGAATGAAACTGTGGGGGTAAAAGAATATCGTGGCTTTAAAATCTCAGGTAGTTCGGGATTCCAGATGTGGCGACACAAATTAGGTTAGAGCAGGATCCGGATGAGTTTGGTGTGATGGTCGCCAACATCTGGACCGGCATAATAATAAGAAGAAGAAGAATTGAAACTAAATTTGCACTACTTATATTTTCGCAAGAAAACTAATTTGACAATACTAATCCAACACTAATATTTTCCAAGAAAAACTAATTTGACAATACTAATCCAACACTACTTATATTTTCCCAAGAAAACTAATTTGATAATACTAATCTAAAACTACTTAAATTTTCCCAAGAAAACTAATTTGACAATACTAATCCAACACTACTTATATTTTCCCAAGAAAACTAATTTGACAATACTAATCAAACACTACTTAAATATTCCGAAGAAAACTAATTTGACAATACTTATTTATTTATTTATTTATTTATTTTATTTATTTAAATCCACAATAACCATACATAAAAAATTACAACAATACGACAGTGAAACATAGAACAAAAAAAAAAAATTTTTAAAAATTGACAATTTAGTATAACATGTTGGCACTGACAAAATGAATACAATCTATCAGTACCAACATCCAGTGGATAAGAACTATTCCACTAAGCAGTGCTTGTGTCGGAATAGCTTTACAATTCATTTTAACTGACACAGTCTTTACTTATGTAACCCATTTATGTCTAATATATAATTATAACATATAAAAAAAATCAAAAATACAAATTATAATATAAGCTATAACATCACGGTTTTATAATCATTTCATAATTTTAAAAAATATATCTTCAATGTTCATTCTACCTTTGTTGAGAATCCAAGAAGATAGTTTATTTTTCATAGCACTTAGTGATTTTATATTATATATCTCAGAACCAATCAATTCTTTTGTAAATATGTTTAAAATACGAGGCAAAATAAAATCAAAATGTTTTTGAGCAAACGTGGTATGAGCTCTGGGGATGGGTAAAAGTCTGTGTCTAATATTGTAGGAATTTTCAACTCGAGTATATTGTGTTATATTGAGCTTATGTGAGTAAATGATTAATTTCTTGAGGTATAGCTGACGAATATCTAAAACTTCAAATTCAAAAAATAATGAATTAGACGGATATCTAAAAGGTTTTTTATTAATAACTCGAATGATACTCTTCTGGGCTATTTCAATGGGACTTAGTGCGGTTTTATACGTTCCTCCCCAAACTATGATGCCATAACATAGTATAGATTGAGCAACTGCATAATAGATGAACTTAAGGTCATCTATTTTAAAAACATTGCGAATACGTAAAAATAGATAGATTAGTTTTCGAATTTTTATGGAACATTCCTCAATATGCTTTTTCCAATTTAAGTTATTGTCAACAACAACTCCTAGATACTTGATCTCGTTACATTTTTCCAGGGGGGTACATTGACAGAAATTTTTGTAGCAATTGTGAACTGTAATAGAATGTTGATCCAAAGGTTGTCCTCGTGTGTCAATACTGAAGGTCATAAATTTAGTTTTTTTTATATTAAGAGATAAGACACTGTTATCTAGCCATGATTTTACTATATTGACTCCCTTTTCTGCCAATACGTACGCTTTTTCCCATGTGTCACTATTGAAAAGTAGTGCAGTGTCATCTGCAAAAGTAATAATTTTTCCTCCAATTTTAAGAAAACAGAGATCATTTATGTAAATTAAAAATAAAAGTGGTCCAAGGGTACTACCTTGAGGAACGCCATAATTTATTTGCTTTATGTCACTGGTTGTGGTTCCAATTTGTACAAACTGGGATCGTTTTTCAATATATTCTTTGAAGAATTTTAATTCTGTTCCATGAATTCCCACGTTTTCTAACTTTTTTAATAAAAGTTTATGAGAAACCGTGTCAAAAGCTTTGGCTAAGTCTAAAAATATTGCTATGGTTTTTCTATTTCTATCAATGTTACTAGCAATATCTTTGATTATTGACAGAAGAGCTTCGTCCGTACCCTTATTTTTTCTAAAACCATATTGATTTTCTGCAAGAATATTGAGCGTTTCTAGATGTTTTGTAAGTTGAAGGCTGACACATTTTTCAAATATTTTTGATAAAACACTCAAAATGGATATTGGCCTATAGTTGTTGGGATTTTTATGGTCACCTCCTTTATAAAGTGGGATTACCCTAGCACATTTGAACGCCTCAGGAAACTCACCATGTGATAAGCTACAATTTAGAATATGAGTTAATGGTTCAGCGATTTGATTTTTTACTGATTTTATTATTTTGGCTTGTATTTTATCGTATCCCTTAGAATTATCTGTACGAATATCTTCAATATACTTAATGGTGTCATCTTTGGTTATGTTCATTAATTTAAACTTTGCGTGCGTATATTTTTTCCGTTCATAATTTTTAAGAATCTCTTGTTCAGTTTTCTGTGATTTAGAGAATAATTCAGTAGCTAGTTTATTACCTATACCTGCAAAATGTTCATTCATACAGTCAGCAATTGGTTTATCTCCATGAATCAGAGAATCGCTTATAGCAATTGATTTAATAGTTGTTTTGTTTGAGTCATTTACATTATTTAGTTCTTTCACTATCTTCCAGGCAGTTTTTGAAGAATGATCTTTTTGTAAAATTGATTTGTAATATTTTTCTTTATGGTGTTTTATGATTTTATTACATATATTTCTGTATTTAATATAATATTGATAGAAAGATTTATTATGAGGATATTTTTTAACCTCTAGATGTAATATATCTCTTTTTCTGACACAACTTAGAATAGATTCATTCATCCATGGTTTAATAGGTAATAACTTGGGCTTTTTAGCTTTAATTTCTGTACTTTCTAACAAATGTTTTTCTAAGATCAACATAAAAATTTTCAGTGCAGAGTTTGTGCATGTTTCATTTAATACGTCTGACCAATCTGTTTTTGTAAGAGCATCCATTAGTTTATTGACATTTGTAAATTTTATTGATTTACTTGGAGTTTTGTCTTTAGCGTGTGTGTTTTCTTTCTTAACAAGGCCACAGATAGTGCTATAGTGATCTGTTATGGTAGATTTCACCACTGCTGCAACAACTGCTAAGTTGGATTTAACATAAATGTGATCAAGACACGAGTGAGAGATGTTGGTTTCTCTCGTCGGTAGATTTATAGCAGACAATAGTCCTAGTTCAGCCAATGCACATTCGTACTCAAGTGACTGATAGTGTTTCGATCCAATTGTGTTTATATTTATATCACCGGCTAAAACTATATGTTGATACTTAGAATTTTGTTTGATTAAGTCAGAAAGTGATGTTATGAAAGGTTTAGTATTCACAATATGAGGCGACCTATAGACACCAAAGATTGAAAAAGAATTATCGATTATTATTTGCACACAGTTTGCATCGGTCACTTCACATTCAATTAATCTAGGATTTAAGTATTCTTTAACATACACGACCACACCATCTGCCTTATTGAAGGATATATTAGATCTGAACATTTGGAACCCACTGATAGCTCTTGGAATAATATATTGATTTGTCCATGCTTCAGTAGCTATGATAACGTCAAATTTTACATGTGAGTCTTCAAGAAAAAGTAACAGTTCATCATGATTTTTCTCAATACTGCGTATATTGAGATTTAATATTTTTAACGCGTAGTTGCTTGTGAAAAAATCTTTGCAGTCATTAACATGGTTGATGAGTTTAGTATCAATCGATACCAAATCTATATCGATATTTTGAATCATTTTTCTATTATTTATAAATAAATATGTACTTTAGTGTAATGAATAGTGATAAGCCCAATATAATCAACAGTTGGTTATGCTCATTCAAAGTATTATAATACAATAGAATATTGATCAGTGATATTTTCGATAATAAATTATATCTAATATATACATGAACTATCTCACGATTTTGTTTTATGGTATAATATATAAGTGCATTACCCAAAAAATATAATACTATACATTTCAAAGATATAAATTTATACATGAACACTAATAATAAATAAGTACATTCTGATATTGAGTACTGAACAGTGATATAATGACGGCGAAAATTTTTCACAGAATATATTACAATGTTCTTTCCCTTAAAATGCTTAGAAATAAAAATCGTGACTAATGCTTTATGTAGTAGGCCAAACACAACAAAGTATCCACTCAACATGGTGTTTAAGTGTATACAATAATACAATATAATAATAATAAGGTAGTTTGTACAGTAACACAATATACCACAGTACATCATATTATTATGTTAATTTGCACAGTAACATGCATAATTTATTATTGACTCTAAACAAACAAATATTGTTATAAAATCAAACCCCACACACATTGATATTAAATCAAATCCCATACATAGTGTATAATATACTTGAACCATTTTAAGAATTCTATTTTTTAAGATAAAAATATATATATGTGTTAATATAGCTTTAGTAAATTTTACCTTAAAATACACTTTTAAACATATTCTTACTGAAATATAATATATCAAAATAGTGACATCTGTGAATAACAATTTAAAACCTTTACAAAATACATAATTTGTTTCTTTCCAAGTATATTCAGGCAGTAGTGTAATAAAACGCCTCCACATTGATGTAGGTAGAGATAACTTTTTCGTTATATAATCAATATTTACTGTATCCGTCTCATATAACAATATGTTTTTTGTGGCAGAAATATATGCAGTATTCAGTATAAGTTCATATATAAAGTTACATAGTGATATTTTAAAATGCTCTGTCTCAAAAAATATAATATAAAATAACAGTTTGTGAATTTCTGACGCTAAAAAGTGTGTTCTGTGTTCGAAGTTATTAAAATTTAACCTCCAATAAAATAAACATAAATTCACACACGTATACACATTAAAGTATAAACAATAATATATAACTAAAACTAACATAAGATCTCTTGGTATTAAATTGTAAATGAAGTAGGGTACAGTGCATAAAATATAGTTATTAAAGTTTATATAAATCAGATTCGTTTTTAATTCGAAATAATCTATCATTTTCATTTTTTCTCGTACAAATAGAGCCATCTTGAATCCAAACATATTTAATATTTTTATCTATAGCAATTTTCCTAGTTTTAGCTAACAAAAATTTAGTTTTAGGGGTAATATGCTCTGACAAAAACAGTGGTGTTGATTTTTCTGTGTTCTTGAAGTGAGATGTATTCAATTTTTGTGTTGGATTACATTTATTATATTATATTATCCAACACTACTTATATTTTCCTAAGAAAACTAATTTGACAATACTAATCCAACACTACTTATATTTTCCAAAGAAAACTAATTTGACAATACTAATCCAACACTACTTATATTTTCCCAAGAAAACTAATTTGACAATACTAATCCAACACTACTTATATTTTGCTAAGAAAACTAATTTGACAATACTAATTCAACACTACTTATATTTTCCCAAGAAAACTAATCTGAATATTTTTTTTTTTTTTTTAAAAATGAATATGTCCTTGTTAAACAAGTACATATACATCTTCCTACGTTCCCTAAACTAAGCATAAATGCTTGTCCTATAGGTGAACGAGATCGGTCGAGGCAGAATTCGAACTCGCGACCACTGGATTACTAACCCAGCGCGCTAACCGCTCTGCCATCCACCCATCCAATTACAGTTACATTATTGATATTATTATTACATTTCAGACATTTTTATGAATCTGAAGTAAGTTATATAACCTTTAAAAAGAAATGTCAATTGTAGATGACATTAAGTAGCAAAATAAAGCCATTGAACTTACATTTAAAGTAATAATATCTTACAAAAATGAATAAAACTGAAATTTTTTCTTTTACTAAATGTTTGAATAAAAGTTTACATTGTAGGTTATTTGACAGAATGTGAGAGTCGTAGAGATTTGGAGAATTCCTACCTAGGAAACAATTTCATAAGACTGGTGAAAACCAATAGAATCTTTAGGAAATGCCTAAGCTTGGGTAATACGTATCTACAAAGGTGACTTTTGTGATAGTCACTATCGTCGTTTTCCCTATGAATATTCAAATCGATTCTTTTTCACGCGATTTATAAAAAATAAGAAATACGATCGGTAAATTTCATAAAAAAATTCCCTGTATGTGCCTAAATTTTCCAGATCCCTTAGAATATTCTAACTTCGTGTCTATGGAGATATCAATTTGTCAAAAAATACTAATGTGTCATACGAATTAATAAATATTATCGGAATCGATCATTTCAATTTGCCGATTATAATAAATTTATCGTCACATAATTATATTTAAACAAATTAGCGCTAAACAAAAAGGCGGCAGTTCGATAATGACAGTCGTAAAACACAATATTAATAAAATTGGCAGAAAAACAACATTTCTTATTTGACACAAGGCTAATTCGCAGATCACAGGTCCATAGACATTGTATATTTTGAGGATCGACAGCAACAAACAGAAAAACGAAAATTATGCGGGTATTAAATAATACATAATAAAAGTTTAGTTTTGTTTGGCCATCTCAAAACTCGGCATTGCATATTTAGGGGACATTTTTTTTAGTTTGGCGGTTTTAAGTGCTTTAAAAAGATTTTATTATCATTTAATATCATTTAATGATTCGGCGGATATTTTGTGGTAGTTAATATTAACCATATTTGAATTATAAATTAGCTATAAACCACTTGTTTTTTGAGTCACTTCGCGACTAACATGTTGAATTTGTGTGTACCGTCTGTGAAGCGAGGGGGGTGGAGGTTGAGGGTTGGTTGGGTTAGTGGGGGGAGTGTTTTTGTTTTTGATGGGGAATATATATTAAGTATTGGAGAAGTGTTATGAAAGGTTTGTGTTTATGTATTTAATTAGTTTTCTAAAATATTTCATTATAGATTTTACTAGTTTTCAAAAAAAAAAATTTTATTTCTTCTCTTGCGAATATTATTTACTGCCAAAAACAAAAAAAAAACATTCTCACGTTCTGGAGAAGTTAATTAATATGTTTTATTTTATTTTATTTATTTTGGATATCCAACAGTACAGTAGATTATAATGATATTAAAAACAATGAGAAAAAAACAAGTAAATGTAGATTACGGTACATAGTAATAGGACATCATATCAAGTAATTTTTAAAGCTTAACATACAATTTACGACAAATGAGAAAAAACAAAATTATAGGAACACACCTGAAACATACAAGGAATAGTAACAAGAGGATTATATTCTAGAATCATAACATGGGATTCTAACGTACTTAAGGATCAACTAAGAAGGTGTTGCAACCATTATGGTGACACATACATATATTCATGTATATACTAGAGAGTGGAATTTTGAGTTATGTTATCAGTGCAAAGTTGGCGCTTTATCGCAATTTTGAACGAGTGTAGAGATTGTGTATGAAAAAAGTCAATGTTATTGAGCAGGTTGTTAAAATTGGAGGTGGCCCGGTTAGTAAAGAAATTATTCCTAAGATTAGTTTTAGAGTGTGAAATAGAAAAAGTAGGTTTTGATCTGACATTGCGGTTTGGAATGTGAAGTGAGATATTTTCTAATAAATTTGGACAATCAATAATGTTATGAAATAGTTTAAACAAAAATAGTGAGTTTGCAGTTATTCGTCTAGATGATAGTGATGGTAAGTTAAATTTTGATTCAGCTAAGTACACGTTATTTATATGATTATGCGGGCCCATTAATTCCCGACAGCCAGATTTATAGATGAGGTGTTTGAGAAAGCGTTTTTGTACACTATCCAGTCTATTTATGTACTTAAGATACATCGGGTTCCAAATTTGCGATCCGTACTCCAAATGACTTCTTACCATAGATGTATATAGAATTTATAAGTTTTATACAAGATATTCGCTGAATGATAACGCATTTAGGGATCAAAAAACTAAGAACTTTGAAAATATACACTAACTTTTATAGTGGAGAATTCAGTGTTTGCCTAATCGTTTGAAATATACGTGTTTAACAGTTTATTGACGGTAAAATAATGTTATATAAAATTGCTTATACACAGAAGAAATGAAGGAGAAATTAAAAATACACTTATAAACTTGATATCTTAAAAATACCCATGGACAGCAACGAAGCGGTAGAAATTTATTTATTTATTTAAGCATGAAAAACAGGCTACAAGCCCACTGGTTTCATGCATTTATGAATATATATAATGTATGGAATGATTGGACGATTAAATTATCACCCATACCCCATACATGAACTCACGTACATAATTTTCATCCAGTCATACATTCAGCATTCTTACACAAAGATTATATATTTTAGAAATTATTTTCTGCAGGAAAAACAATAAAAAAAAATAAACAAACATAAGAAATTGACCCCAGCAGCTGATTTTCAGCATGATACAGTTTTATTTATTCTTTATCACACCATATTTAACAACGATAACAACAAGTAGACGATAACAACAAGCTGCCCAACTAGGAAACTGTTTTAGGTTTAGCAGTTTCCAATTATTACAGTGACAATATAATTATGAACGGAGTAATAGTTCCCGCTCTACATTGGATAAGCACACAATCATAATATTCTGTACTCATAACTACCACTTAGCAGACACATAGCTCACACAAAATAGACCAACCTGGGGCAAGTCCGGTCAAACGGCGGAATTAAAAATCTCAAGATGTCATAGAACTTCATAAGACAATATCATAATATCTGTTTTCAATCCAATGCTCGACGCGATTCGACATCAAAACCATAGAAAAGAAACTAATACCTATATTAGTTTCTATATTGGTAGACCTGAAAAATTGGAGAATACTGGCGGTCGACAGGGAGGGATGGAGACAATTTCTGGAGGAGGCCAGGGTCCGTAGCGGACTGTAGTGCCAATGATGATGATGATGATGATATTGGTTGCCGACCGCCGTGGCATAGTTGGTAAGCCGTTCGGTTTCTGTGCGGGCGTCCTGGGTTCGATTCCCAGCAGAGGAGAAATTTATTTAAATTCATTTCTCAAGCAAATATTGCTTCTCTGGGCTGGAAACACTGGTTAGTTGGAAGAAATTGCCATACGGCAATAAACTCGCCACTTGCACAGGGTGCAAGGAAGTGTTCGTACTGTATTTATTTGACACAAAACCGTTGTATCTTTCTACGGAGAGAGTTTAGACGGGCAGTCCACAATTTTTATTAGTCTATGATCACAGGTTGACACGATTATTACAATATTATTAATTTTACGTATGAGATCACAGTTTATTTTTAAAATTTGCGATAATTTGCGTGGCGCCACTGTGTTCCGTAAGAGAATTATATTAAATTTGCCTATCTAATCAATATTAATAAATTAGTTGCCGCATCGGAATAAATTAATTATTGTCCATGCCATCACAATTTGTTCGTCTTCATTAATATGTTTGCTTTTATCTTTATTGAACACATTACATTAAGTAAGCTATAATATTTTTTTCGGTTATTTTAACGGGAAAATCTAAAACCAACAAGTACAATAAATATATCCTTCAAATTGATTTGAGTTCGTTTGTTTATATATTGTGATCGCCTCAACGGGTCGCGGATCGCGGATATGGTTGATTGGAAGATACGGGTCGCGGATCGCGGATATGGTTGATTGGAAGATACGGGTCGCGGATCGCGGATATGGTTGATTGGAAGATACGGGTCGCGGATCGCGGATATGGTTGATTGGAAGATACGGATCGCGGATCGCGGATATGGTTGATTGGAAGATACGGGTCGCGGATCGCGGATATGGTTGATTGGAAGATACGGGTCGCGGATCGCGGATATGGTTGGATGGAAGATATTTCCATTAGGCAATAAATAGGCATTTTGCTCCATTATGTATTTGATTGCATACAGAAAGTTTAAAATTAAATGAAATATAAAAAGTAAACCAATAGTTTTTCCACAATTAAAAGTTATCAAATATCAATTCAGTCAATTCGGTGTTATATATTATGATAAACCGGTTAAAACAGGTTTACATTTACAATAAATAATAATAAAATTATATATACAAACAAAACTGTAAGAAAATATAATATAGGCAGAGGATGAAAGAAGGGTTTGAGAAGAGAAAATAGAGAGGTTCATAGAATAACAATTAAATAATTGGTACAACATAACATAATTTATTAATTTGTTCGGTAGCATATCGGTAGCATAGGTCATTTTACCTATGAAGGTAAAATGACCTAATACTCTGGGAGAAGAAGCTTCAACTGTCCTTCCATCTCTTCGCAGGTCAGGTCTTCCAGGACATTTTTTGGATTTAAACTTTTTTCTTCTTCTTCTTCTTCATTGTGTATTTGGCCATTTTACCTATGAAGGTGGAGTATTGTAGAAGAATAAGATGCAACTGTCCTTCCATCTCTTCGCAGGTTTTCCAGGACGGTTTCTGGATTCAAACTTTTTTCTTCTTCTTCTTCTTTATCGTGTATTTGTTCATTTTACCTATGAAGTTGGAGAATCCTGGAAAAAGAAGGTCCAACTGTCCTTTCATCTCTTCGTAGGTCTTCCCAGTATTGTGTCGGGAATTAAACTTTTTCTTAACCTACTGAAGGGACGGGAGGTAATGAAGGGAAGGGAGGTACTGGTGGGTCTAACGGGACGGGTGGTACTGAAGGGTCTGAAGGGACGGTAGTAACTGAAGGGACGGGAGTAACTGAAGGGACGGGAGTAACTGAAGGGACGGGAGTAACTGAAGGGACGGGAGTAACTGAAGGGACGGGAGTAACTGAAGGGACGGGAGTAACTGAAAGGGACGGGAGTAACTGAAGGGATGGGAGGTACTGAAGGGACGGGAGGTACTGAAGGGATGGGAGGTATTGAAGAGTCTGAAGCGACGGGTGGTTATGGAGGACGATTTTTAATTATACAGGCAATACGAAGTTTGCCGGGGGTTCACTAGTAAATTGATAAAAAATAACATAAAAGAGTAAGAAATATAAAAAAAAACACAGAGAAAAAATAATAAAAAGAGAGTTAAAAAAAAAAGAATAGTAAAAATAACACTGATCATAGCAATGAGGAAAAGGAGGTTACGGAAGGATATAGAAGGAATTCAGGAACTATTTGACAAATAAAGTTTTTTTAGTTTACCTTTAAATATTTGAATGGATTGAGATGACGTTACTTCATCACTTAGGCCATTCCATAGTCTAGCTGATTGTTCTTGAAAAGAAGAGCTGAAAACTTCTGTATTGTGAATGGGGATAGCTAGTGTAGTACGTTCAGCAGATCGAAGGGATAGGCCGTGACTTGACAAGAAAACGACGTTATTTTTTAAATATTGTGGTGAATAAGGAACATAAATAGTCTTATAAAGTCTTATAGTCTTATATAGATCATTAAATATTATATTAGCATCTTGATTGAAATAATTTTTCTCCATTTCTTCTGTGCATGTAATCCAGATCACTCCTTCTTGCCCTCTTCTAGTGAAACTTTTTTTAATTCTCTTAAAATTGTCTGTCTTAATTAATGCAGAATGTTTATCTTCTTCTGAAAAAATATATTTTATATTGTCTTTTGTGGATATTGATGTTATTATAATTTCACTTTTTTTTCATATTGCGATTCTACATATTTGAAATAAAATTGTAGCTGTCTTTCCATTTTCAAGAAGTAACTTAAATGTCGTTTTATAATGTTTATTTTAAAATGAAACAATGTGTTGCTCAGTTGTTGTTGAGAAACGACATTAATCATTAGACTTATAATTAGGGATCATAAATAGTCAGAACCATTTAATTCCTTTGTAAATATGTTTAACATACGAGGTAAAATAATAATAATATTCTTGCTTCGTCTCTATTGAAATATAAGATGACGTTTTTGGACGAAGATTGTTTTGTAAACTCCATTCCTTCAACGGAACGGTTGCAGATATTGTTATCGATAATGTCTAATAAAGGAAACAAAGTTGCTACTCACACTGCTCTATGTTGTGATAATTGAATCAACTGTCCGGTGAATTATTATTGTTTTATACACACACAAACCATCAGTCATAGCGGTCGTAAGTCAATTTGCGTGATTCATAATAATATTATTTGTGTGCGTGTGTCTTAAGAGTGGTGTGAAATATGAACGTGTTCATCATCGCTAATAGGCCGTACGACACTTGGGCAAAACACTAATCAGCCGTATATCAGAGTTAACACGACGGCGAGACTTACGTGGATAATACAAACAGTCCAATTTTAGCCGTTAGAGGAGCTGATGTGACTCAAAAAGGATTCAAACCAGTAGCGGTCGATTAAACACTATGGACCTAGTATGAAACTTTGTATCCCCTGTACCTATAGTCCAAATTCAATCGATTTCATGAATGTAGTGCATTAAAATAGAACTGATTATTTAATCATATACTATTTACTTTCTATGAATCAATCTCTCAAAACTTATGCTCTGAAAATACTCATGCTCTGAAAAATTGCCTTTATCGGTTGTACCTAATTAAAATTTTATATTTTTGCATTAATTCAAGCATTGATATTGATATATATGTGCTTCACCTCATACGAAATAATGCACAGAGAAAACAAAATAGGGAACATTATTATGAGCGAATTGTCATATGACAAGTTATAAGGTAGGTATCACATTTTTTTTGTGACAATTCATATCACAACTCGCTCATACTAAGTAGGCCCCCTGTACCGCCTTTTCCATTTCGAAATACCTACAATTTTGTGACATGGCATATCATAATTCGCTCATACTAGACTTCCCGTATCGCTTTATTCCATACTAGCTTTTATGTCCCGCCGTTGGCCAAGAATGTAAAATTGTGAAAGAAAAAGCAATCGTTTTTATAATATTGTCACCCAATTATTTTGCAATATCAGACTATGAAAAGTGGTTTGAAATTTGATTGAGTTTAAGTATTGTAAAATGTTCAAGTGATGGCCACAACCCATTCTTTTTTATATATTGCTATAAAGTGTGAATGAAGTATAATATTTATACAATTTCTGCTCGCATGGACTATGCGTAATGGTTTTAAATATGACTGTTTATCAACGTTGTAAAGAGATTGGTTTGGCCACAACCCCGAAAATAAATTGTAATGTGTACCTATTGAAAATTTAGTAATTTTGGATGTTGGGATGTGGTTAAAATTTGATTAAACAAACGTAGGTACTGAAAAGATCTAGTATTGGTCACATCCCATTCGTTTTTATATTTTTTCATCAAGTGTGCATTATATTTTTGCTCAATTTGACTGAAAGTCTTCATTAACGAAGAAGAAGAAGACTTGAACTATAGTAAATAGTTTTTAATTTGAATATAAATGTTGTGAAGAGTTCAGTAATGGCCACAACCCCCATTCTTTAAATATTAGGTGTTGAAAATTATTCAAAATAGGATGATATAAATGGTTTAAATTTAATTAAACAAAAGTATTGAAAAGATTCTAGTGCAGGTTATATCGTCACATCCCATATCCCATTCATTTCATATGTATTTTCATCAAGTGTGCATATCGTTAATAATATTTCTGCACAATAGACTATTAGACTTAAAACTAACCCAAAAGACTAAATAAAAAAGAGAAAAATAAGTATAAGACTATAAGAAATAGTTTGTATAAAAAACTATTCCAATGGTCTACATAAAATAAGTAAAAATACATATACCTAATAGAAGAATTAGACTATTGGAAATAGATTGTATAAAAGCTCACCCAAAGGTCTACAAAAAAGAAGAAGAAGAATATTTAGACTATTGGAAATAGTTTGTATAAATACTGACCAAAAGGTCTACATAAAAGAAAATGAATAAGACTATTGGAAATAGTTTGTATTAAAACTCTCCCAAAAGTCTACGTACTTAAATGAAGAAGAATAATAATTAGACTAAAGGAAATAATTTTTATAAAAAAATGACCCAAATGTATACATAAAAGAAGAAGAAGATGAATTAGACAATAGGAAATAGTTTGTATAAAAACTGCCCTAAAGGTCTACATAAAATTAAGAAGAAAAAGAATTAGACTCCAGGACCAGCCGCTTCAGGCCCTTCAGTACCTCCCGTCCCTTTAATCCCTCATTACGTCCCTTCCCATCAGGCCCTTCAGTACCTTCCGTCCCTTCAGGCAGTTTTATACCTCCCGTCCCTTCAGGCCCTTTAGTGCCTCCCTTCCCTTCATTACATCCCGTCCCATCAGTCGGTTAAGAAAAGTTTAAATCCAGAAACCATCCTGGAAGAACCGCGAAAAGATGAAAGAACCTTCTTTTCCCAGGATGCTCTACTTAATAGGTAAAATGACTAAATACACGAAGAAGAAGAAAAAAGTTTAAACCCAGATACCTGCGAAGAGATGGAAGGACAGTTGGACCTTCTTCTCCCAGGATTCTCCAACTTCATAGGTAAAATGACCAAAAATACACGATGAAGAAGAAGAAGAAGAAATAAGTTTAAATCCAGATACCTGCGAAGAGATGGAAGGAAAATTGGACATTCTTCTCCCAGGTTAGTCCACCTTCAAAGGTAAAATGACCAAATAGACGATGAAGAAGAAGAAGAAAAAAGTTTAAATCCAGAAACCTGCGAAGAGATGGAAGGAAAATTGGACCTTCATCTCCCAGGATAGTTCATCTTCATAGGTAAGATGACCAAGTACACGTTGAAGAAAAAGAAGAAAAAAGTTTATATGCAGAACCCGTCCTGGAAGACCTGTGAAGAGATGGAGGGACAGTCGGACCTTCTTTTCCCAGGATACTCCCCCTTCATAGGTAAAACGACCAAATACACGAAGAAGAAGAAGAATAAGAAAAAAGTTTAAATCCAGAAACCATCCTGGGCATACGCTTGACAATTCACCAAAGTTTCATTATAATCGGACAAACGGTTGCTAAATAAATAAATAAAATAATTTTCCTATAGGAAATCAGTATAGGTATATTATTGTTGATTTGTAAGTAAATAGTATTAGGTAGGTACCTACCTACAACAACCTTCTAAATAAATTCGATTCCTAACAAATTTTATTTGAATACCACATTCTTTCTGTAGCCATGGAAACGATTCGAACACGTAAGTAATATCGAATGGTTCGGATACATTTTTTGAATATGTAGGTACCTACATTGGTTTGTTCGATGCCATAAAAATGAAAATTGTCAGAAAAATCAAATATTATTTACAAATTATGCAATTTTATTATGCCTATATCTTTACTAATAATAAACACATTTTTACAATATATGTCTTAAAACTTGCTGTAATGTCTTGTGTTTCATTTTATTATTTCATAATTACATTTATTTCAAAGGTTTATTATTTTCAATAACATATTCATTCGGTAGGAAAATGAAATATTGTATGAAAAGATATTAAAATGGCGGCGTTTATGTACAAAACGCTTACTTTAAAAATAAGTTAAACATTATAATTATACAAAATATTCACCATGTTTTTCACTTAAACGCTAAGTTATACTTGAAAATATATTTTCTTCGTGTAAATACGTACTTCTAACTTTTAAACTAACAGATATTTGCGTGCAAAATGTACACTTTTTTGACAGATACGACTTGGAAAATTTTGTATGAAAAAAATAATTATTGAAATATTTTTAAAATTCAGCATTTTTATCGCATTATTTTTAGCGTGACACTGCATCAGGTATACAGGTACACGTTCGCACATAAATTAGATTTTTAGATGCTCTTGGTTTTTCAGAAGGCGTGAGACAAACACACACACACACACATACACACACACACACACACACACAAACACTAACATTTTGATTGCTTTATTACTTTAGATTGACATACCTACCTACAATTTTCTAGTAGAATTAAAATGTTCTGTTATATGAACTGACGCACCTATCAACAAAAATACATTAAAAAATGTATAACAACAAATTATAATATGAATAGCGAAATAATAATGTCATAGATATCATATTATATTCATTCACTTGTACATAATAACATCATTAAACAAAATATGGTAATTATCAGCAATTCAAGCATACAAATAGTTGTAATCTGTTGTCATTATGAAAGAAAGAAATAGCTATAAAGGTTTTGAATAGACGCATAATTTTCCTATTACAATCTTTGCATTAACAAAATTATTAAAAATTAATGCAAGACGGCTCCATAATAAAACAATTGCGACATATTAACAACGGTAAGCTCAAGAATCAACAAATTATGTCAACTCGAAGCTCAATTTGGACTGTTCTAACTGGCTTTGTTCTAGACATACATAATGGGAGTTTTGAATCTCTCTGAATCTTAAATCATTTATGCGACTGCAAACATCGGTTAAGGAAACAATCCTATTTTGTTCTTCATCCATCCATCCCAGATGATTAAAAATATCCTATTTCCTACTCCTTGAACTCCTTAATCTTATAAATGTGTTTTTGCTTATATTTTGAAATAAACATATGATTAATAAATTAAAATAATATATTTTTTGTTTACACCACTTTTGAGTATTTAATGTTAACCAAAAAAGATATTATTTTAATTTATTAGTTAAAATGAACCACAAAGTAATAGCTGCAAAGTATCAAAACATATGATTAATTATCTTCACAGTCCACCCCAGTTTCTTTACCATTCCTATTTCCTAATCCTTGAACTCCTTCATCTAATAAATGTGTTTTTTGCTAATATATTGAAATATACCTACATATTATGATTAATTATTTTCATAGTCCATCCTAGTTTCTTTACCATATCCTATTTCCTACTCCTTGAACTCCTTAATCTTATAAATGTGTTTTTTTGCCAATTTAATGACATATGAATATGATTAATTTAGCTTTTATTTTTGAGAAACTTTTTTACATATCAATAGAGATGATGTTGGGATATTATAGAAGAACCAGGAACTCAAGGCACCTACAGGGCTTGCGACCTGTCATCGGCTGGTTTGCGTGATCACTTTATGCGCTTGCCAACGTTCACCAATTATGACTTCTTTTCCCTAATCAATGTGATTTTTGAAAGTTCTATATAATTGAATAATGTGTAACAATTCACCTGAAAATAATACATGTTTACTATTGCCATCTATGAAGTAACGAAGAAATATTTTTGTAACGCCATCTATTGAGAAATTAGTTTATTTGTAAACAATGAAAGCAACAGTCCTTTTAAATTAAATTTAAATTAAGTTGTTTACTTAAAAATTCAAATAGACTTTTTATTTTTAAATCTCTAAACAAAATATTATTACATAAACGAGCCGGTATGTTTCCAATAAAAAAAATAATAATATCTTGTCACAGCATCTGATTGAAACTGTATGATATGCATTTCAACATAGATTCACAAATCTTATCCACATACACTGAGATAGTAAAATGGTTATTAGAACGGAATTATTATAAAAAAAATATTATTCTTGATACAATAAAAATAACGTAATACTGGTTTGTAAATCAGTATTTCTTTGTTTTTGTCTCTAAATGTCACATTTTATATCCTCATAATTATCTTTCATTGATTATCTTTCCCTTTATCCGTTCAATCATTTTCCATAGATATTAAAATTCATCAAGAAAAAAAAGTATTAAAAACTAGGTTTCTGTTTAAAAATCAAGAATGAAGTCTTTTTTAATGGAATTCTGTTTTTTTAGATCAAAACTTTTTTCTCATCATTGTAAAATTGAATATCATTTTTACAACTGTTCGCTGACTTGAACACTTCTTCAAAATAATTTGTAGATCAATGCGTAAATTGCAAATAATTTAAAAAATCTAATCGATAAGCTTCATTGGGAATAAAAAAAATTTACTAATCCAGATACTTAATAAAATATCATACAATTATTTGGCTCCGAGAGGGTCCTTACAGCAAAATGTGTCCACAAGTTGAAAGTCTCCGATCCATGGAATGGCATAAGCTTGGCGTGATCTCCGCGACAGAATACGAAACGAAGAAATAAGCATCGTACTAAGGTTGTCGATAATACAATGGATCGCGACGAACAATATTAAGGAGACCTCGAACTAATAACGTCCCCCCGAAGAAGAGGGGACAGAACATAGATGAATGTATGGAAGAGGTCTTCATCTAGCAGTGGAAGTGTCTCTAAATTATCTATGAATACATATTTATTATTGTACGATTCCTTAGATAATATGCCATACTGATTTTCTGTAATAAATTTAACGGAAAATTTAATCATTTGTATATACATGTATAGTTATGCCTGTCCTTTTCAATTCCATCACGATTCAATATCCTTTAAATCATATCCTGGATAGTTCAGTCTAGGTTTCAGAGTACAGTGACATTAACAGGAAATCAGGCTGACAAGGATCATCTACATAATATAATCAATATCATCACACACATCCGTACACAGTTCTAGGTGCAGTCTTGCCCTGTATATAGTAGGTATTTAGGTTTTATAAATCTGTTAGATAAAAAAATATTTTTTATGTTACTTATTGTATATGAACAATGACAAGAAAATATGAAGTACAACGAGAATCTGACTTATAATATAAAAAGTTCTAAAAAAAAAGGTTGATAGTCCATCTTATTTATTGTTGGGGCCTTTTTAACAAATAAAAATACATATTTATACACCTGTATATTATAAATAAGATTTCAGTTGAACGTGGAATATGACTTTGAACCGGGTTTATCAACCATAATACAAGGAATTTTTACAAATTCAATTGTTAATGTTTTCAGATTTTTAACCTTTAAAATTATAGTATAAACATATTTTATTTTATATTATATAATAAACACATATTATTTTACATAATAATATTAAAAGGTATAGTCGCTATAGGTACTCGTTTTTCTAAATAAATGTAACATTGTTTTTTTTACTACGTGTAGGTACCTACTCAATTGTAGAAAAATAAATAAATAAAAAAGCATAATTTTTTTTTATTTATATACACTATGATAATCTTAAATCCTCCCTTGAATTCAACATATTATGATAAAAGTTGACGAATGAATAAAATTTTGATTAAATTTAATTAGAAGACACATCTTGTCAATTATATTTCTTGCTTATGAAATATAATATATAAACTTGAAAAATGTGTAATGAATCATTATTTTATAGTAAAACTTTGATGAGTTGGGAGATATTGCTTATTTAATTAACGGTTAATAAATAAATAAATTATAAAAATGTTTCCAGGCAAATACTGTAAAATACTGGTCGCTTGAACCGTCCCTGAGTTTCAGTGATAAAATGATATATACCTTAGCTTAATAGCTTTAGCACAGGAACTGGAGTATCATTGGAAGTTGTCAAAGCATATAAATTATTTTAGAGTAGAGTATACATAAGTGGTAGGTACATCCCGTATGGTAACTATTTATTACTTAAATAATGTCATGAACTGACTGACAAATGATTACACCACTTCATAAACATGAACTCCTAATACTTTTTTTTATTAATATAAAAATAACAAAAAAAATGTCAATATCAAATTGTAAAGTTTTTTAACAGATTTTTAATTATCTCAATAGAGACGAAGTTGGAATATTTATTGTAGGAGAACCGGGAAATCAAGGCACCTACAGAGCTTACGACCTGTCATCGGCTGGTTTACGTGATCACTTTATGCGCTTGCGCAACGTTCACCAATTATGCCTTTTTAATGAGATCCCTATCAATTCAATTTTTGAAACTTCTATATATTGCAATACTGGAAAAGTTTTTTATGTAAAGTTTTGTAATACTGATAAAGTTTTTGTTTCAAAATATTGGAAATCCATTTAAAATTAACAAATAAAATATCTAAATAATGCCGAGACACCTCGTCGAAAACGTTCAGTCGTTATGAATGGAATCACTTTGTGTATTCTCATGTTGAATTATTTATTTCGAATTCCTTTTAATATTGAATCGTCATTTCTGGTGTAGGTACAGTATAACTTGATGTAGTTAGGTAGGAAATAAAATTATGTTAAACGTAGAAACATTCGTATTTTTTCTTTATTTTCATTCTAATAGATATAAATTATATATATATTATACAATGGCGGGCTAATTGCCATTAGATAATTTCTTATGAAAGAAATAACAATGTACAACAGCAAATAAACGAGTGGGTTGTGGCCAACACTAAACTCCTCACTACCAAGTCACTCCAAAAAGTAATCAAATTTTGTAGAGAAAATTTTAAGCATTTTCATGAAACGAGTTACTTCAATTATTTTTGATTTAAATATTTTACCATGAAAACTTAAAAATCAAATTGCTAAAAAGGCACATCTCTTTTATGAAAACGATACGCATTTTTAGTAATTTGAAAATAAAATATCAAATTTTAAGTTTCCTTTGCTTGGGCTCACTTTGAAATTTTTGACAGTTAAAAAAATTGAGAAGCACTATTCAATATGCTTCAAATATAATGTATAATTTAAGCTAAGCGAGTATTGGACGTACAAATTTGCAAAATTTGAAAATAATCGAATGAGTCTCTTTAACCAGTTAAGTAGAATAAACACGTCGTAGGTACATAGTACATAGTGCATAGCACAAAGCATAAACACACAGATATATTGTGATGAAACTTTCAGAATACAATCTCAGCTGATACTGGTTGATAGTCTGCAATAAAAAATAACATTAAAAATTGCGAATTCATTACTTCCCACTATATCCCCTTGGGATAGTGAGGAGTGAAAACATTATACTAAGACAAAAAAGAACTAGAAGAACTTCTTTAGTTTTATCTTTATTTATTTTATTTTACATTAATTCTCGGGCAACTAACAGGTACTATGTCAAATAATAATTTAACACACACCCAATAACAACTTGCCACATTCTGGATACTTACGATTATAATCGTCTCACAGATCGAGACTGAAAACACAATTAAAAACTTTGTCTTCAGCGGGAATCGAATCCGGGACCTTTGAATCAGCAGTCAGATACCCAACAAACTGAGCCACTAAGGCCGACAAAAAAAATACAAAGTGAGTTAGATAACGCAACATTTGGACTTACATAGATCATTCAAGGACTTGATGGAGTGGACTTTTTCTTAGTCGAACTCATAATCAATCATTTCGAATAATCGAGTTGGTATTTTCCGGAAGAGACAAACACTTCCTACGCCCTACTATGACATATTACCACTAACTCAATTATTATGTGAGAAAGTACAAAGTAAGAATGATAGGAATGCGATTCTCTGATGTATCACAGGAAATAGAAATTAACATTCCAGTGAAGAGACCAATAACGGTTAAACAGTATTCAATTATATATAACACGAACCAATAAATGTAATTTACAAAATAACTATATCAGCCCATCACTATAGACATCTAATAATATTCTATCAATCTACTTACAATTCCTACCGTTTAGTACCGTTTTCTCTCAAGGGATAGACAAAGCTCATTGAAATAGATACTAACTATTATTCTGAAAAAGGGCAAGTTAACTAAAAAAGTAATTTAACTTCGCTAATTATTTGGCTACAGATATTTTTAAAAAATCTTTTGAAATGATATATTAAAACCGCCTAATGCATCATGTAGTTACGTGTTTGTAAGGGTAACTATCACGTGTGTTAAAAAGGGTTTATACGTGATATAAAGAAAATTCAATTCTTAATTTTTATCAATTTTTCTTTTCTGAATTTTTTTATTTTTTTCCCGAATCGCTTATTTTGTATACATAGTTTTTGTTTCTCTATGTATATTTTTTATTTTTTTTATTTACTCTTTAATATGTTATATCTGTACTCTGTTAAACCATGATGTCATGTATTTCAATGTATTATATCAATTATTGTGACCAAGAGTTCTATAAAAAACCTAGGGGGGGTTAAAATACAATAAACAATATAAATAATGGGAAAATTTATTGAATTTAAGATTTTAAGATTTCAAAGTTGATTTGAAATAAAAAAATATATATATCACGAACATTCACTTGTATTTTATTGATTCTTTAAGCATATAAAATATATAATTCTCTATGACACGTAATTATGGAATAATTTAATCTTAAACCAAATCCAATCATTTTTAACGTTAATGCAGTTTGCACACATGATGAAAGTCAGAAAGTACATAAAAAAACGAATCCGAACAAACACACTGGTACAAGATTAAACAAACACAAGCAGACCTAGATTAACACCACGCACCTTTGTCATGTACTGATTCAGTCTATGTATACAAACTATTGAGTAAGCCTCGCATACTGCCTCGCAAATTGTATAAAACGATGTCGTCACTAAATTAAATTTTTATAAAAATTGTTAAAAAAAGTATGAGATGTCCTACTACAATGTTCACATATTTTACAGAAAATTAAATTATCTAATTGGGTGTTTCGGCCTTTTTCGATATTTTTAAAAACTTTGGTAAAGTTTTTAAAAATTAACTTGGAAAAAAAAAAATATTGAAAATACCGTTAAAAATATAGACACTGCATAAAAAATTCGCGTATTTTGGCATGATACTTTGTCGATATGTTAAGAGAAATAAAATTCTCTTGAACAAATCGACAGTTGGATAAATTCAAAAAAAAAAAAAACAATATTAAAATGTGTATGGAATTCTTTTGAAACTTAGATCTTGTTACATACTCTTCATACGTTGTTAATTATAATATGTATTGGTATTTAGCTTGGTAAATAAAACATATTTGTTTATTTATTTATTTTATTTATACATCTTCTTGTACATAATATAAACAAATATAATTGTACACTGGCGGGCTTATTGCCATTAGGCAATTTCTTCCAACCAACCAGATTACGAAGTATTACAACATTGTGTATGTACAACAGCAAATAAATATGAGTAAAAGAAATCAATGAAAATACGTATAACACTTACATAAATACTATTAAAACAAAAAAAAAATAATAATTCATAGCAAGAAAAAAGGATATGGTAAGGACAGGTAAGGAAATCGGGATCAGGTGTTCAAGGATAAATATTCCTTCTTTAGTTTTTTCTTGAAAATACTAAGTGAGTAAGACGACGCAATATCCGGACTAAGACTATTCCATAATCTAGCTGATTGTACTTCGAACGAAGAGCTGAGAAATTCTGTATTATGGATAGGGATGGATAGTGTTGTACGTTCAGCAGAACGGAGTGGAAGTCCATGGTTGGATAAATAAGTGAATTTGCTTTTGAGGTACTGTGGCAGGTATGGGTTCGAGAGAATATTGTACAATAGTGACAAGATGTGTATATTGCGCCGCTGGCGTATCCTGGGCCAACAAAGAAGATTGCGGTAAGATGATATGCGATCAAATTTTTTCAACCCAAAGATGAATCTGATACATATATTCTGAAGACGTTCAAGTTTATTGAGATGCACTTCATTTGCATCCAAATAGCACACATCGGCATAATCAAGCAATGGAAGAAGAAGTGATTGAGCTAGAGTTATTTTACAACGGAATGGAAGGAAATTTTTAAGTTTATTAAGTGAATGTAGGGCAAAGAAAATAGATTTACTAACATGCGATACCTGTTCATGCCACGAAAGGTCATCATCGATGAAGATTCCAAGATCTTTTACAACCCTGGTATACGGAATGCATTGGTTATTGATATATAGTAGTGGGAGTTGCAAATTCCTCATAGATGATAGCAGACGAGGACTACCGATTATAATTGCCTGGGACTTAGTCGGATTAATAAGAAGACCATGATCCGATGACCAAGAAGAGATAAATTTAAGATCTTCATTCATGTGAAGGACTGCATTGTTAATATCAGAGATATTAAAATGGAAATATAATTGAAGATCGTCTGCAAAAAGATGATATTTACATCTGAGGTTTGTAGTGTTTACATGTAATAAAAAAAACCAATGTTTATATACACCATTCTTCTGTACGTTTGTATGTCACTGAACTCCTAAACGACTTGACTGAATTTGTTTAAATTTTATGTGCGTGTGTGAGTGGGTCCCTGGCTGTTATTATAAAAAAAAGCAAAAATCTAGAGGGCTGACGAAGAATGGGTCGTTTGCTTATGGCAACTTTGTTGAAATTATTCAAAACGGATCTTGGTTGTTAAGCCGAAATTATAATCGAATCTCTCTCTGGTGCGAATATCACGAAAAGATGAATAAAAATTTCATATAATTCATTACATTATATATTGAATAAATGCAGAGTAAGGCGCACTAGTTCTATCAGATCAGATGTTATTAAGTCCTTGGTGTGGTCGGGAGAGGCGGCGTCAGGCAAAGCGTTTATTGTGTCAGTTCTATAGGGAACAATGTTTTATGGAGAGCTTTATTATAGATGTGTTTATTTTTTCTACACCATATTTTACGATACAAACAAGTAGACTGCTGCTGCTTAACTCGGAAACACTGTTCTAGGGCTGGCAGATTTCAATTACAATGTAGTTATAAACTTGGTGATGATAGTTTCCGCTCTACATACATTAGTTAGGCACACAAACAAGATACTCTGTACTAATAACTAATTAACAACTAAGTACTTCAAAAAACATCAAAACAGACACACATAGTTTTTGTCAAAATTCTTTTCGCCGTGGAGAAGGGCGGTTTGGACATATAAAGAGCAAGCAAAAATACACATATTTGCGTTCTGCGCACCCACACAAAACAGATCAATCGGGTGCAAAATTACAGTTTTGCGTTCAAATATGATGATTGAATTGGTTGAATCCTAAATAATATATATAATGCCGAGAAATGGACGTCGTGAATGATGTCAGCTCAAATGGTGGGCGCTGGGCCCTGAAAATCCAATGGAGACCATGGCCATCAGCATGAGAAGAGGCATCGGCAGGCCCCAAAAAAGATGGACCGTTGATATTGTCAGGATGGCGGGGAGAAAATGGATGCAGATGGTATCAAACAAAGATGGAAGGAAATGGAAGAGGCCTATCTCCAGCAGTGGATGGAAGAAGGCTGACAAAGAAGACGAAGTGATGGGATTAGTGTGAAAATGTCGCACTAATTATGTGAAATCTACAACCTCGAAACGGGCATGTCAAGATTAGATAATTTTTTTATTTTTATTTATTTACTAGCTGAGAAGCATCGCTTCGCTCAGCTTCTAAGCTAGGGCTTTCAGCCAACTTTTTACCGCTGCGCGGTAAATGGCCGCCTACGAAATGAAGCGAAGCTTTTATGGTAGGTACTTCAAAAATATATTCGGTGCAGTATTTATCGACAACACTTTTCCTCCCAATGTTGCCACCCAATGGTGTCCTCATATAGATCGGAGCTCCTCGTTGCTGTCCGTGGGCCTCTTCAAGGTCCCATTGGTCATCCTGATTTTGTGATCTCGAAGAAAAATTAAGCTTTTAAGGTTTTCTGTCATAGATATGGTGCCTTACTTTTAGAAGATTCCCGTTAAATTAATTATTTCCAGAGATCTTGGTCACTTCTCTGATGGTCTGCATGTAGGGGGATCTGAGGTCATAGACAGTCCACGGGTGTGAATTTTCTGTTCGCACTCGTTGATTGTTTCTTTTTGCACTATGGTGCCGAGATTGCTAATCTAGAGGGCTCCATGAGCTACTTTTCGTGCTATGCATTTTTTTTTGTCGTTCACTTAGCGTTCTGTGAAGGGGCCGTTTACAGTCCCCATAGGCAGAGCGGGTGGTGGTGGGAGTAGCGAACACTTTTCCTCAACACCTAGTGGACCCCACAAAGTGCGGGCTTCCAGTCCATTACCAATGTTGTTTTTGCGGCTTCTCCGCATGGACAAATGGCCCCAGCCACACTCACCGCCTCTAAGTCCACGAAGACTTGGCCCCGTCAACCTGAGCACCCGCGAGGAAGAACGAACGCTTGCCCTTTACCGTGAGTGCCGTGGGAAGATAAATTTATTACTCTGGATGCTGCAATTTATCGACCTGCATCTTCGCTTTGTGTCTCATGGGCATATTATGATGAGTAACAGTACTCTATTCTCCATCATCAAAATGTAGTTATTTACCTTATTTTGGTTATAGACATATAATACCTAATTATATTTTAGTTAAAATTTAAACTTTAAAAAATAAATTTGTAGGCCGGTACCTACTTATGTTTTGAAAATCAGTAAGTAATGTTATTTTATTATTCTTCGACATATAGTTAAGATAAATAATATCAATTTATTCAATTGTTTTTAAATAAGTATTTTGTTTATTTATGTTAGTCCAATTGATTCAAACTTTAGGTTGCCCATATAGAACGATTGTGGTTTTAAAGTTGTGACGTGCACAGCATACATTATTTTATAATCAATAGTTGTTGATAATAATATTTCATTTTGATGACCTTTTTATTATTTCTATTCGATATTATTCTCACCGGAGGAAAACTTATATTTTTGAACGCATTGCGGCGCTTTTGTGATGTCATTTGAATAATACTCCATAATTAAGTAATAATTGAATTTCAATACCTGACACGAAAGTAGAAGGTATTTAAATATTCTGTAATCTTATATTTAACTGTATTCCTATTTTACAAAATTTCGTAGGAAAAAAGTTATTTTTTGCAAAAATGATTTTATATTGTTTCCATAAGTTTGAAAATTTGCCGATAGATGTCGAAAACCCACCATTTATGTTTCTTTATATAATTTTTTCGTATATTTTTTTAAAAAAAATAAGCGTTTCCACAAAAAAATAATATTTTTCCCGTAATATGTATAATATTGTCTATCTTTAAACAAAAAATCAATATAATTGGCGTTGTAGGCCACTTGTAAAGAATCACCTATTTTGACAGCTAAATCGGTGAAACAATGAAAGTAAAGCAAATCATACCCACAATGCAAAAGGAAACGATTCTTCCATGTAAATTGTTTTCTCTCCCAATGTAGGATTTCATTATTTCGTGCCTTTTGAGCTCTAGCTTTGACGGGAACCAACACATCTTTACGTTGGCATTATAATCACCGTAAAGGTATATTCACATAAATCAATTTTGGCGACTCAGCGAGTAAAGCAAAAAAGCATTCTTTAATTCTAATTATATAACATTTAAACATACTTTATTTTGAAAATACAAAAAAAAAAACATATCACCTCGCGAGGTTTTGTGTTTTTATACTGTTTCAAATGTAATATTATAAAAATTATGATATTATAAGTTTTTTGCTCTACTGTAAATTTGCCGATTTTTACATAGGAAGATTTCAAGGGCAGGCAGACTGACATGAATATAGCCGTGCACAAACATTCGCAAATCCAGAACGACAATCTTACGAGGTCTACTTTATTTATATGCAGATTTATTTATTTTCAACATAATTTAATTTATACAAGATCCCACTAACCATATATGGTAATCAGTGGGTTTCTTTATCATACAATATGAATGCTAACTTAAACTAACTAACAATGACAAAAAATGTGAATTTCGTTTAACAATATAAAAATGTTATAAGAGATCCAAAACAACACCAGAATAAAACAAAAAAAAACATATAGAAAAAACCTAAAAATACAATAGAGTAAGAACAACACTAAAAGAAAAAAAAAAGAAAAATAAAAGAAAGGAAAAAACATTATTCGTTAAAAATTATTTTTTACAGGATATTTTGATTTTATTAAACGAATTTAATCCAATTAAGTCTGAGGGAAAGCTGTTAAAAATTGTTGGTATTGAATACTGCAGTGTTCTTTCACCGAAATAGTTATTTACTCTATATTTACCGGAAGTTACTTGCCTGGTTTTATACTTATTTATTATATTTCCCAGGAATATAAACGTACGTTTCAATATGCGAGTATCGTCTCCAGTACGAGTACAATGAATTTAAAGTTGGGCGCATATATCCTTGAAGAGTACCCTGTCAAGATCCATTATAAATGGATTACTCAGTTCACAGCGAGTTACTTGTTTCAGTCAGTTGATGCAGAATCATATATCATTATACATACATACATACATGGGTAGGTAAATATATATGTAAATTGAGAGATAATGTCCAGCAAAGCAGATAAACCTTAGATACACGCATCTCTTATATCGTTGTAAACACTCAATTGCATACATACCCATTTATTAAAAGTATGAAATGAACTGCCCGGAATATCTGTTCCATGGTCCTGAAGCCGGTCCATTCCGTAATGTTGCGCAGCCAGGACATCTGTCTCCTTCCAGTCCTTCGGCGACCTTCTATCTTGCCCTTCAGTATTAGTTGGAGCAAGTGATACTTCTCCCCCCTCATTATGTGACCCAGATATGTGATCTTGCGGACCTTTATTGTGGACAAGAGTTTCCTGGTTGTTCTGGCTCGACTTTAGACTTCCGAGTATCATCATATAGTCGTTCGTAAACATCATATAGTCTCCATAATGTGGCAACTTGTTTTTTGGTGCGTGTTAAATACCTATATATTTGACAAAGCACCTGTTAGTTGCCCGAGAAGCAATGCAAAAATAAAAATAAAATAAAATATCTTCTAAAAATAAAAATAAACAATTGAATATTATATGATATGGAGTGAAATCCAATGTTAATACATATGTATTATAGTACAATGTATACCAATTTTAGTGCAGAAAATAGTGTAATTTGTCGAATATATTTTTATTATTGCATATGCGCAAACATTGGATTTTTTTCCCTGTCGGGAGTCAAAGATATTTTTTAACAGATTTTTAATTATCTCAATAGAGACGAAGTTGGACATTGAATTGATAGGGATCTCATTAAAAAGGCATAATTGGTGAACGTTGCGCAAGCGCATAAAGTGATCACGTAAACCAGCCGATGACAGGTCGTAAGCCCTGTAGGTGCCTTGATTTCCCGGTTCTCCTACAATAAATATTCCAACTTCGTCTCTATTGAGATAATTAAAAATCTGTTAAAAACTGTAATTTGTATTAACCAATAAAATTAGTTGGCTTTTGACGTTGAGCAGCGAATTACGTGTAACTTTTTCCCTGACCTTTGCATCAATAGATTTTTAACAACGCTTTATAAAACTGTCACCCGCAATCTCTTGTTTGTCGAGTCCTAATATAATGTAATATAATATAATGTAATGTAATATAAAATTATGTAATGTAATATAATGTAATAATATGATAAAATATAGTACAATATTATATAAATCCCAAACACGGGTAGGTATTCGCCCACCTAATGGGGGAAATTATAATGTTAATTATGTTACGAGAAAGTAACTTAATTGTTAATAAATAATAAATAAAATAATATATAAAAAACAATTGAGGACACACTATTCAAAGTTTTCTTCGCGTTGAAATAATGAATAAAAAATATTTTACGTCTGTCCGTAGATTGTTTGCATTCATAGCGTCAATCTCAAACACAGAATTTTAAACGCAGTTCTTTTATACAGCAAACAAATTCAAATACATAATTTATTGTGAAACGATATAAATCGTATTTAAACAATTACACTTAGTTTGTATGACGTACAAAATAGTTTATTTCAATCATAATATCATTTTCGATATGCACTGTCGTCGGAAATAGTATTGGAAGTATTTTATTTTCAAATATTTTTTTTACTTTTTACTAATTTACGAAGCATAAATTTTTCGGATTTCGACTGCTGTCAAGTATGTTAAGCTCAATATTTTGTATGAAATTGTCCTTAAAGTCTGTATCATTTAATGTTATTATTAAATTAACTTTAAACTCAAAGATTTCTTAAGTCTAAAGCTGATCTTAATTATATTTTTTAGTAACTTCAGGAGCAGAATCCATGCTGGTTAAAAAGTCCAATACCTGTTTCATAAATTAAGAATGGCTTTAAAAATAGTAGTTTTTAATTCAATATTATTTTTCTCAGTGTAGGTACCTACCTCAAGTAAAATACAATTATTATAACATTTATGACATATTGATGTGAAACATGAACACTTATAGCAAAATATTCAAAAGTGCTGGACACGTTTGAGAGACGAGTGCTTCGGAAAATCCTAGGTCAGTGTCTGATGGTGACGCTTGGAGGATTATATATTGAGGCGCTGTATGGTATCCATAAGTCTCTCTTTGCATATCAGATTACATAAGCAGGTTGAGATTGGCCAGAAATGTACAGAGAATGTCACCACAGCGACTGGCAAAAAGAGGTCTGTGCGGACATCCAGGTGGAAGAAGAAAGGTTGAGGGACCGCGGATGCGATGGGAGGGTTAAGTTGGAAGGGATGTTTCCCAACTATTGCATGTGCCGGCCAGTTGGAGACTTGCTGCAGAAGATAGAAGAAGTTGGAGGTGAAGACTGATGGAGTCCATAGCTCGATATGGGCTGTTGCGTCATTGAAGAAGAATAAGGAGGAACCTGAAGGTCCTTGTACACCCTGGGCATACGGATGTACACAAATATGCACATTAAATTACTTTATAATGTATGAAACACGAAAAAATATTGCATGGAACCAAATATGTGATAAGCAATTTTTTTTCATGAAGAAAAAGTAAATTTTAGACGTTTTTTAAAATAGTAAATTTTAGACGTTTTTTAAAATAGTAAAAAACTTAGCCGATAGATTTTCATATTCTCTTTCGATGAAGAAACGATCTACTTCAGAGGCCTTGTGGTTTTATAGTTACTTACAATTTAAAATTAAAAAAGGGTTTTATTAAAACTAATTTTACAAGAAAAGTATTACAACAAATTCAAATTTAAAAAAAAAAAATCATGCAATAGGATAAAGATGTAAAAAAACTGTTATTTATTTCAAAAACGTATCTTTTGAGTGAACTGAGGAAGATATAATTTACTTTTTAGCCTCTGAAAATCAATTTGACAGTATGATCGATTTCATCTCAAAAATTAAGTAAAAATGATTTTTGAACCATCGAGTTTTAGCCGATGTACCACCACGATCATATACCTATGTCTCTCGACGATAATTTTGAATTAATCAAATGACTTATCACACTGTTAACCCAATTTCGTAAAGGCGTTAGTGTAAATGTGAAAACAAATTAATTTACTTCAGAGAATTACTTTAATGTAAATTAATTAATCGATAATATTAAAACAACATAGCCGTATAGTCTGTTTGATGGTTTATAAATGATTTCGTCATTTTTACATTGGAAGCATTACAATCTAAATTGTAATAATTAATTACACTATGTATTTTGAAAGTTTACAAGCAATATAATTAATATTTATTACATTGGAAATTAACACGTTTACCAAACGGAGACAAGTTAATGTGTAAACTAACGATTTTAGTAAAATCTTCATATTTTTACTGTTTTGCTTTTCGAGCAACTAAAAGTCAAATATCAATTTAACACGTACGTACCCAATAACAAGTTGCCTCATTATTGAGACATCAGATACTAAACTTATTTATAGTCTCTCTTTATAATTTCATTATATTTTTTTCGATATAGATATTTTTCGATACATTGTTTATAAACTTGCCGTGAGTCACCGGCTTAGAATAGTGTTTCCACTCTTTTCTATTATCATCGTTTTCGGGTGTCGCTCAAGAGCCACCCATTCTGAATGTAGTGCCTTTTTGGGTGAGATGAGACTGGTGAGTGGGGATACACGCATGTGGCGCGTTTTTTCCTATAGGTTAATGCACACCCGCTCACCTGTCGCTGGTAAACCCACATTGAGGGATATCCCGTGATAGTATGAATATGAATAAAAAAAAATAATATTATATCCTAGTAACAAGTAGAGACATATACATCCTCATTCATTCCCCTAATTAAGCATAAATGCTTGTGCTATAGGTGAACGAAATCGGTCGTAGCAGGATTCAAACTCGCGATCACTGGATTACTAATCTAGCTACTAATCAGATTTATATCTTATTGAACTTACATAATATATATACAAATATTGTACACTGGCGGGTTTGTTGCCTTTAGGCAATTTCTTTCTTCCAACCAACCATGCAACAAAGTATATGTAGGTAGCTATGTACAACAGAAAATAATAAATAACGAAAATAACAGAAAAAAACACTACACTAAGTTAAAAAACCGTAATAATCATAAAAGTCAATAGAAAATTATCAATAGAAGAGGAAAGAAAAGAAATTGGAATATTATTTTTGGATAATTTATTCGTGTTTTTATGTATTATGATTTTTCATTTCATTTTGACATATTTTTCTGTAGTAAATAAGTAAAGTAATAATGGTTGATCAATCAAAATATTTGCTAATATATATTTGAGACATGACGCCATGTTTATCAATATTGATCAGGGCACCCAACCTGATTTCGCTAACATTAGGTACATTAGAAATAATATTATCAATGATTTATAATAATGACACCAATACTCTTGTGTGTTATTTAATTAATTAATTATCGTATAACGTCTTCGGTAATAAGTTATTTAATATTAAAAATATGAAACATTAATGACAAATAAATGATATAATTCATACTTAATGTCACTAAAGTCAATTTCGACAGATACAACGACATTTCAATAATATGCGGTTAGTTGTTGCAAAACAGGACAACTAGAAGATCTACAAGGAATAACTAAATAAAAGCGGATCATATAAAGAGGGCGTTGTAATATTATTAATTTGAGGCCTGATGTGCTAATATTTTATTTTATATTGCACGCAAATAATGCCATCACAAAGAAAACAGGACACTATCAACATACACTATAACATTTAATTAATATTATTTTTTTTTATTTATATATTAATTTACACAATTTACATTTGGTTATATAAATTTTGCACTAAACTGTATGAACAGTTTGTCAGTGCAGGCTTCTCTTGTACATTATAATTATATTATTATTCAACCATCAATATATCTACACATATACAGAACATTATTTTTTTTACCATTTTACAATGAGAATAAAGCACAAACAGAACAAAATAAAGTAAATTAAAAACACAGCAATGAAAACAAGGTAAATCAGAACAAATATGAAAACATCGAAAGCAATGAAAATTAAGCATGTTAGGTGTAAAATTGTTTTAAAGAGATTTTTATTTTTTTCTTGTCTTTCATCATAGTACCCAGTATATGTTTAGGTAGTTTATTGAATAGTGTCGGTATTATTTTTGCCTTAGTTCTATCACCGTAAAAGTTATTTGTTTTTGGTATTGTCAGTAAGTCGTTTGTTATTTGACGAGTTGTATATTTGTGAGTTATCTTTAATTTAAATTCATCCCTGTAAAGTTCTTCCATGGTAAGTAAAACATTAACCTTTTTGTCAACTGGTAAAATTTTACATAGTTTAAAAATTTCGTTATTAACGTGTTTCGCATAAAATACAAATACCTTATAATCTTAATAAAATTCAAAAGATCCTCAGCGCAGCCCATGATAATATAACTGAAACACCGTAATTCAGATTTTTTGTATCGTTTATACATGATGAAATTCATTTTTACTATTCAATTTATTATGATTTATTTTCTATAAAATAATTTTATTTATGTTTTTATTGATTGATAGATTTCTTGGTATTTCCTCTTATAATTATTTTAATTGTTTTGTTAAATATGTAATATTTCACGTGTAATTTCACAATTGGATTGCGTTTATATTTAAAGGATTTCGTACACAATGTTATGTAATTATGTGAATTTAGCAACAAATAAAAAACATATTATGAATTCAAGTATATTTTTTGGTGAAAGACTTCAAGATCAGAACGATATTTCGCCATATTTTTTTTAATAAGATAATCTTTCGTATAAAAAATCCAACATCAAAATGAAGGCACACGGTGTGATGCTAATGTATGTATGTAGTAATATTACCTTCCATATAAATCGCCTATACAATAATTCACAAATTTATGAGTTTCATGATTTCTTATGATTTCCATCATCAAATCTCTTGGTTAAGTTCAGACGGAATAACCCCAGAAATAATTCCTTTCTTATGAGACAAAATTATCGAATTCGGTCGACGTGGTAAAAATTATCGAAGTCGGTCGAGGCTGATTGTGCAAATTTCAGTTATTGTCATAGATACCTACCATCATCAGATCTTGACCAAATTAAAATGGAACCAATCGAAAGAAACCCTCTTTCTGATGAAAAAAGAATTATCGAAATCGGGAAAAGTGGTAAAAATTTATCGCTTTATATACATAAAAAATCACATCGAATTGATAACATTCTCCGTTCGATGGATATCGGTTAAAAAGAAGACGAAATTCAAATGGCTATCTATAAATACGAAACTATAAAGTTATCGTAGATATTGATAACCACTTTATTTCATTTTTTTGATAAATTTTCAATATCGTAATAGACACGAGACGGGAAATATTTTATACCGGGTAATCTCACAGGGCCTACTTCACTGCAAAATATATTACTTACAACATTTTATGTGTGACAACCCTTGGGTATTCAATTTGCTTCTTTCTGTTATTTGTGTTCGATTGTCGTCTGTAACTATCTTCACTTCGGTGTGTCTATAGATTGAAAAAATAGTGTGTGTATAGATGACTTTTTAACCCACTTTTTAAATATTACTGTTGACATCTGTTCATGCCAAGAAAGGTTAATATCAATGTAGACCTCAAGATCTTTCACGACCCTGGTATAAGGAGTACATTGATTATTGTTACAAAGAGATAGGAGTTGCAAATTATTAAGGGAGGACAGCAGACGAGAATAATAATTAATAATTATTTTAAATTAATTTCTCTCCTGCTGGGAATCATAATAATCACCTTATTTTGAAGTCAATTTAAAAAGATTTCATGGCGCCTTGCCGTTGAAGACAAAATTGAATAAAATATAAATTAATATTAAAATACATATGTGTTGTACAATATCCACTTGAACACAAATAATAATAAAATTGTGTTCAGTAACGATTCTCACATTTTGTTTTAACAAGAAATAATCGTGTCTTTCTCTTTTATAATCTTTTTTCTTTCTTTCTTCTCCTTGTATTTGCAAATTGAACACGATTTTTTAAAACGTTCGCTTACTAACCGAAAGGTTCTAGCTACAAAATCACGCGAAAAATATTTTTTGTTTAAAACATACAACAGAAATTTTGCACAATAGGTAATAGAAAAGAACTGATACAATGCCTGGTGGGGGTAAGCAAAAAACCATACTAAAAGCATCATGTTTTTATTGATATATAGTACAAAAAAATATGTGTGAAAAATACTGTTTCTTTTCCGACATTTATTAGAAAATAATATTTCAAATAGTGATAAATTTCCAAATTTATCCGTTCTATAAATAATAAACCTCCATCTCGCAAATATCAATATTATTATTTTTTCCAATCGTGTCAGCATATTATTGTGAGTTTTTTTTATATAAATTGAGAAGGATGTGAACCAATAACTTGACTTTTTTGTAATTAATAGGTATTATAGTTTTCGAAAATTTTGATTTCGCTTTTAATGTAATTTCTAATTCTTCTTATACTTGTCACTTTTATTTTAATTTTTAATTCATCTTATTTTAATTTGGTCACTGGGGCCTGTTCCTGCTGATTTTTTTGCCTCTTGTGATGTGGACTCCCAAGTGTCTTAATATCTTTTGTAGGGATCTTACAGCAGTTCTTTTTCCCTCTGGTTTTACATGAAGAGTAAGGTCCATTATTTACACATTGTCTCTCCAATGCCTTCTTCTTTGTCTCTCTTATCGGAAAGAATCTCGAATATTACATATGTAATCGATTTCGTGAATTCCAAATTCATTAATACGTAAAGCGAAAACAACGGACCTCTTTTTAAGCAAACTGAGCGCACGGATGAGGTGTGTGAGATTTGGTATAGTGCAAGTTTATATGGAGCGTAGAGGAGTGCAAAAAGCTTCATTCATAATCTATTATGTGTATTTTTCTCCTCATATATTCCCTTAATTAAGCATTATGAATGAAATCGGTCGTGGCAGAATTTGAACTCGCGATCACTGAATTACAAACCCAGCGCGCTAACCGCTCTGCCACCACCCATCTAAATATTTAATGGTAAGTAATATTCCTTTATTTGCTATTGTTCATAGTGTATATACATATGTCATATTTATCTGTTTAATGAGAAAAATTATTATTATTATTTATTTTAAATTCTTTACACTTGTTTTTTATTTTTTATGTGCGACCGACACCCGCTTCACTGGGAACATACCCGTGTCGGAGCGAGTATCAAAATGATATTTACTAATTAGATTGTCACATCACAAATGTACCTTAAAAATAACACAAAATAACTCATAAGATTCATAATAAATTTCAAATTGCAAGTTATCATCAGCAATAATACAAAAATACAGAAACAATGATGGCACAAATCATACTATATTGCTGGGAAATATTTTTATCATAGATTCTATTTTGATTTCTTTAAGATCACTAGTTTATACGATTAGTCGATCGAAAACAAGAAAACAATTTTATTTTAACACATATCTTTGTGGAAGTCAATAATTTGAGTTGGAACTGTATCAATATAATGTGTTGGTGGCGGTAAGATGGATGAGTTAGTGAGTGTAACAATGTGACTGGTCAAATATTTATTTATATTACAAGTTTGCAATTGAATGTCAGATCCGTAATTTACTTTCGGCACGGCAAAGTCAATAATTTGCAACGGGACATCGACTGGTAACATCACGCAATGTAAATATACCTACATACATTTTCATGCATATTGTATACATTTATGTGCAAGAGATATACAAAGGTAATCAGTAAAGTATCGATTTATTTATAAAATACAACAGATTTTTTCCATTCCATTTCACTGGAAGATTCTGGACATCGAGAAGATAATATTGAAACGATTGAAAGCAGATGGAAGAGGCCTATATACAGCAGTAGGTAGATAGACAAAGTCTAAAAAAGAACAGATTTTATGAATTATAGAAATAATGCGCTCCGTATAATAACTAATTTCGTGTCTTTGTGTTGGTATGCTTGCAAATCTGGCGAATTTAGTGCTATGGAGTGGCTTACATTTTGAATATTTGCGGAGATTTTGCTTTTACAAATTAACTATTTTGCTTTAACAAATAATCATTTTTAACAATCGTTTTTGGGGGTATGTTAAAAAACAAATTTTATTATTGATACTTTGTGACGAATACTGCAGAAACTATTTACCCAACTTAGGGTTATCTATATGTTGTCACATCTGGAAAATTTTAGTTTCTTACATCTGATAACAATAAGAAATCTTACCAACACAAAATCAAGAAATGAGTTCTTATATTGAACGCATTCTTCTTCTTTACCAGCCTTCTTCCCTCCGCTGCTGGAGATAGGCCTCTTCCATTTCCTTAAATCTTTTTTGTTTGATGCCATCAGCATTCATTTTCCCCCCCCCCCGCGCGCCGTCCTGATAATATCATCGGTACATCTTTTTTGGGGCGTGCCGATGCTTTTTTTTTGGCATACGCTGATGATTTCGATATTATTGCAAGATCAGAATCATCCCTGCGAGAAGCATTTTCAGTTCTAGAGTCATCAGCTAGAAGGATGGGTCTCCGAATCAATGAGGCAAAGACTAAGTACATGCCAGTCACAATGATACCCGGCACCAGCCAATCCTCAATAACTATCAGTTATTACACATTTGAAACAGTGGAGCAATTTACATACCTCGGTTCCATCGTTAATAACGAGAATGATATAAGTATTGAGATTGGAAAGAGGATTCTTGCAGCTAACCGGAGTTACTTTGGTCTCATTGGACAGTTGAAATCACGCCTATTGTCCAGAAAAACTAAAGCCACACTATACAAGACACTAATTAGACCAGTCTTAACATATGCCTCGGAGACTTGGACATTAACAAATCTTACGCAGAATATATGGACTAATTAATGATGGTCAAACATGGCGTAAGAGATACAACACTGAGCTCTATGATCTTTACCAGGACATCAGCGTGGTCATGTTTATTAAGATTAGCAGACTACGCTGGCTGGGTCATGTACACCGTATGGATGATCTGGAGCTCCCAAAAAGGGTGTTGACTAACAACCCAACCGGTAGAAGAAGCGTAGGGAGACCTAAGCTACGATGGTTGGACGGCGTTGTCGCGGATTGTCGCGGATTATTAATTCATCATAGAAATTAACAAGTGGTCCATATATTTTCTATTTTTCTTCTTTTTTAGAATGAATATGTCAGTGGTAGGTTTTCGCTTATAGCCAAAAAAGGACCTATCACGGCACGAGGAGTAGAAGAAGAATTTCATTGTAAATAAACTTAAACATCCTTATACATTCCCTAATATTTGCTTCCTCCATTTGCCTCCATGTAGTCTAGCTTATTCTTCATCGAGGACGTGCCAGCATATCGTTTGATATCACCCCTCCATCTTAGCTGTGGTCGCCCCACACCTCTCTCTGTCGCACAAGGTTTGCTAGGGATAGATTTGTTTGGCACATAGCATCATGGGCACGATTTTAAGCAATGAATCACAGAAGAAGACGAATAAAGCCACAAAATATTAAATGGATGATATCATCATCGAAGAGTGGTGAGTTAGTACCTAGATAACAATATGTTCTATATATGGTAAAACAATACACGAGATTCGTGAAAGATCTGATTGAATTTTATGACCATAAGTCGTGTGTGTATTGGCGGGGCATTGTAATGGGTGCATAATCGCATATACGTGGGATTCGAACTCGTGCTTAAATACTTGTAGCATTACCATAACAATAGTTGGGATCACGCCTCTGGGATTGGCTAACACACGGGCGTTCGGAATTTAAATTCCCAAACGTCACATTGACATATGCAACGTAGAATATTATATCTCTCACTCGAAATTCCAGGAAGGCATAGATGAATGCGAAGAGAAGAAAAGAGACCCCCGCTCTTTCTCCCCGTTCCGCTAGGGATGTGCGAGTTCAGTCTGGGTCAGGAAACGCGACGAAACGAGACCAAAACTACATAGGTTTCAATTTTGAAACGATATTTAGAGCAAATCAGTAGCCTTACTCGGTACACTCGAATCCGATCTCAATTTCGAATTTTAGTTTAAAACTCACTTCTACTATTATAGTACGAGACTATTATGTACGAGAGATGGCAACGATATTTAGAGCAAATCAGTATCCTTACTCGGTACACTCGAATCCGATTCCGATTATGAATTTTAGTTTAGTAGATTTTTAATTATCTCAATAGAGACAAAGTTGGAATATTTATTGTAGGAGAACCGGGAAATCAAGGCACCTACAGGGCTTACGACCTGTCATCGGCTGGTTTACGTGATCACTTTATGCGCTTGCGCAACGTTCACCAATTATGCCTTTTTAATGAGATCCCTATCAATTCAATTTTGAAAGTTCTATATATTGTAATACTGAAATTCTTTTCGCTTGAAAATAAGTTAAGATAATTAAAAATCTGTTAAAAAATATCTTTGACTCCCGACAGGGAAAAATATCCAATGTTTGCGCATATGCAATAATAAAAATATTCGTTTAGTTTAATACTTACTTCTACTATTAGGTATAGTCCGAGAGATGGCAATGATATTTAGAGCAAATCAGTAGCCTTACTAGGTACACTCAAATCCGATTCCAATTTTGAATTTTAGTTAAATACTTACTTCTACTATTATAGTTCGAGAGATCGCAACGTTTTCGATGGATCATTTGTAATGGCTGTTTTTTTATATTTTCTTTCTTATTGAATATAGGTATGTAAAAGGTAAGTGTGGCACCTGGGAGTGGTTGCGTTTACCAGTGCACATACTCTTTATAGGTGAAAATTGCAGATGTTAACATTATTTCAATAATGTTAAAATCTGAAGAAGTCAAAATCACAAATGATTTTAATATGAAACCATAGTTAGACAAAATATTTTTGTTCTGGTCTCGCGTTGCCCATCACTAGTCCCCTCGTCAAATAACAAGAAATATTATATCAAACGGAGATGCTCTAGTGGTGGGAATGTTGGACTTGACCGAAATCACAAAACAATGTGAAAAGACCATTCGTAAAAAAAAACATCGCAGACGATGAAAATAAAACCATACGCTGACAAATTTAGAGAAGCGGATTTTAAAAACACGTTTGGATTTTAATACATATATTGAGGGTGTTCAGTTGATTAAATATAAAAGTATTGTCACTTATACGAGTACCTATCGGTATAACAAATACGAAAATTAAATTATTTAATTTTTCTTCATTTGTACACCGAAACATATATAAAAATACCAAATAAATGATATTTTGAGCTATCCAAACATTTTTTTTTGACAATATAGGAATACATAGGTATATTGAAAGAGATATCAACGCACGACACTGTAAAACCCACATGCGGTAAAAATCAAGTTTAATTTTTTTTTAATTAAAAAAATAATAATTATTATAATTATATTGTAACATTTATTTTTAACTTAACAATAAATTTTATTTATAATTTTAAGTTTTTTTTAATACTTAGTATATTAAGTTTGTCGATAAACAATTTTGGTGAAACTCAATAAAAAAAACTATAAAATAGAAATATGAAAACACACTTGTTTCAGTTTCACATGCAATAAATTTTACAAAAAGAATATTGGTTCATTTTTAATGATTGTGTAAAATTTTGTTACATTCTCTTTTTAGTTGTAAATAAATAAATGAATATAATACTCTGAATATGATCTATATCGATAGTTATATTAATACGTCAAGTGAAAGGTTCGAACCGATTTTTAAGCAAAAGCTAGAGAACATGCTCAGGTGGGGTAAAATGGTGGAAGAGGATGTCCCCTGAATTGCGGCGAGAAACATACTAACGAATAACACTTCATCTTTCGGGATAATATGCTAGTGAGCAGTAGCGGAATTGCTTATAGAAGCCGAAAATCTTGGCTTGCCTATGAATATTGTGTTCAAATCTAATATTTTTATACTACAAGATTAAAAATTGAACCGATTGTAGATACGATGCTCGACAGGGCCACAAACGTAAAAATTATTTTTTCATATGATTTTAAAATATTTTCATGGCCACTCAAATGAACAACGATGCTAAAAAATATTAAATATTCGCCATTTCCAAATTTTCTTTCAGGGTTTGCTTAGTCCGAAAGTTTTAGGCACGCCCCTGCTAGTGAGGTACGATGTAGAAGACCTGATGATGGTTAATGGCAATTCTGTTGCGGCTGCTGTATTCTGGAATGGGATGGCCTAGTTGTGACGTGCTTGGACTCGTAAAATAAATATCTAATGTTGTTTGTGTAAATTAAAAATAAAATGAAATAAAATTATGAAAAAAATGTAAACATAGAAGCAATGGAAAATATAACAGGGATAGTGAACCTTTTTGAGGCTGAGTGCCATTTTTTTTCATTATAATAATTTCTCGCGTGTCACATGCCATGGAAATAAAAATGCATAAAATGTTTGTATAACTTCAGATTTTTAACATAAACAAAGCATTAATACATCGAAAAAAATAAAAGAAATAAATAAATAATAGACAAAATAGCGATGTTTATTAAAAAAAAAAACCTCGGGGGACTAGCACCGTGAAGTAGGTATTAAACAATGCGATATATTTATGCATGAATGTCCTCATATCCTTCGTTTACGTCGGCGTCATTTGTGAAACTATTGATTAACAAAGAAAATACACATGGCTATTTATTATTTTTTTAAATTTTTTATACTATTTATACCTTTTGTGAATTTTTTGTATAAATAATCGCTTCTTTTTTTCTCTTTATTCGCGTGTCATGCATAATCGTCTTGCGTGCCACCTGTTGCACGCGTGTCATAGGTTCGTTATCCCTGGTATCTATAAATACGTTACTAGTGTTTAAATTCGGTAAACTAAAAGAATACCTCACCTTACATATTCTTACCGCACTTTGATTGCATGCAAGATGTCGCAGCGTTCGGACCTATTGTCATTGTCAAAATTCCATATTTAATTTATTTATTTCTTTTATTTACATAAAGTTTTCACAAAAGATACAAAATATAGTACCTACATAATAATGTGTGAAAATACATATATAAAAAAACAAACAAACCCAATCTATAAACAATGAAAATGAAAATAAAATAAATATAAAGAAAAACGAGATAAGATTTATGACGAGAACATGTAAAAATAACACTAGAACTGTGAAGGAATGATCAGACATATTATTTAATGCTGCAAAGTTATTTGATAACTATTGTTTTTGTATTGATGTTTCGATAGGTATTTTTATATTGAGTAAACGAGAGAGTTGTCAAGTCATATTTGCTTATATGTAAACAGAGGTGTTCTGTTGCTGTATTCGCTCTTTCACACATCTATAACTGAATATAAGTTCGTCTCTTTCACAGTCATTACTTGGTGTGAGATTGCACTGGAGTAAAAGAGAAAATATGTCTGCAGTGTGTGTCTATTATTGTATGATCTCTTTCTCACTTAATGTATTATGTCGGATGTGCTCTTTCTTTGTGACATTGTAAGAATTCGTTAAACTGTACCATTTTTGTAGAGCGTTTTGGTCGCATAATATAATGTGTCTGTATACAAAATGTCATTGCATACAAGTATATATTATGGACATAATTTGTTTCAGAAGACGCAAAGATTTTCAAGGGTACGAATCACGGAATTGGTACACATAAGTACAATATGTATATTATAATAATATGTTCGTTCCGCCCCCACTAGAGTGTGCTAGTGTAGTGGGCGCACGCGCCGCCACTGCTAATTACCGTGGCCATTGACCTTCATTATTTCATTGGCGTAGCGTAGGCCTTCCCCCCTCCCTGCCTACCCTCCTTCCCTATTTGGACGGTGTATATATGGTATGGTATGGTATGGTATAGGCGTGCCGATGCATTTCTGACGTACAATGCCATAGTGCGGCGCCGACGCTATATTGAACACACACATAATATATGGAGGTAGGGTTGATACCTACAGACAATAGGGCAATTTCATTTTTTAAACTTATTCAATAGGAATTGTTGTACGAGCAAAATACCTCGTTGAATAAATTTTCAATAAGATGAGTCGCTGAAAACGTTAACAATTAAAATATTTTTATTAAAGTGTAATATTCAAAAAATATTTTTATTATTATACAACAATGAGATTCACCACCCATTCTGAATGCGGTGCCTGTCTAGAGATTTGTTATTTATTTTGTTTTATTTAAATTATTTTTATTATTTTTTTTTATTTATTTTATTTATACAACATGTATGTTCACAATAACAAGCAATAATTCATTTACAAATAATATATATTACAATACCACTCCTCTCTGAAAGCTTATTAGGCTTGAGTAGAGAGGAGTTATGTTAGTCATAGTCATATTATCCTTATTTTTTTTTTATTTCATATAAGTATAAATACATACATATATAGGTACCTACACACATAAAGATATACATACATATACCAACACACACATAGATACACATACACACCAACATATTCAGACATATACACTATCACAAACAAAAGAAAACAAAATACAAGTGATTTAAATATCTGTTTTAAAACGTTGTTTCATTTTATTTATGAGTTGTCTAGAGTCAGTTGTTTTTCTTATATCTAGAGGAAGGTCATTAAAACACTTTTCTCCCAGGAATGAGTAGTGATGCTGCGCAAAAGTTGTCTTCCTTCTATCTTGGAAAAATAAAAATCTATATCGGGTCCGATTTTCAATTATAAATCTATGGTGCACAGGTTCTCGTAGTACTTGTAAAATAGCAAATTTTTTGAAAATATTTTTGAATTTTAAAACTTTCAATCAACCTTATCTCTAGAAAATAGATCAACCTTATCTCTAGAAACATATAAAGATTTTTTTTTTTTATAATATTTAACAATATTATTTATTTATTTATTTATTTAAATAAATAAATAAATAAATAAATAAATAAATAAATAAATAAATAATATTGTTAAAACATTTTTTTTTAAAAAGACCAAAACTTTTTTACAATCCAAGTGAAATTAAATGAAGATTGGACAACAGATAAAATACAGATTAAAAGAGGAATCCGACAGGGAGACACAATATCACCAAAACTCTTTACATTGGCACTAGAATACGCTTTTAAAAATCTAAATTGGGAGTCCAAGGGCATATGTATAGATGGCAGATATCTAAGCCACTTGCGGTTCGCTGATGACATAGTCATTATAAGTAACAACCCTATAGAACTAACTGAAATTCTAAATGAAATAAATGAGGCATCCAAAGCTGTTGGACTGAACATGAACATGTCAAAAACAAAGGTGATGGGCACAGCTGGATCTCAGATCACGGTGGATGGGATCTTGATTGAAAATGTCCAAGAGTATGTGTATTTGGGACACATTATGAAAATTGGTCGAGAAAACCAAACGGCCGAAATAAAGAGGCGAATTGGACTAAGTTGGGCAGCCTTTAAGAAATTAGCCCACATCTTCAAAAATCCCCAAATTCCCATCAACCTGAAACGGAAGGTATATGAGACCTGTGTACTGCCAGTAGCTACTTATGGCTTGGAGACTATGACAATGACTCAGAAAAGTGCTGAAAAACTAAGAGTCACCCAAAGAGCCATGGAAAGAGCCATGTAAGGATTAAGTCTGAGAGACAGGGTGCGAAATGACACCATCAGGGAAAGAACAAAATTGGTTGATGTCGTCCACCGCATTCTTACTCTGAAGTGGAGATGGGCGGGCCACGTGGCTAGATACCCCGAAGACCGATGGCCAAGAATAGTGTTGGCTTGGAGACCGAGAACGACAGTCAGAGGTGTTGGAAGACCGCCAATGAGATGGAGAGATGACATCAGCCGTTATGCTGGTGCCAATTGGTTGCTCAGAGCACAGGATAGAGTGGCGTGGAAGGAGATGGAGGAGGCCTTCGTCCAGGAGTGGACGGGATTGGGCTGAGAAGAAGAAGAAGAAGAAGAAAACTTTTTTCCTCTTTTACGTCCCTCAGCTTGCTTTTATATAATTTAAGTTACATTACATTAGACAATTCTGCGTTGAGGCTTTATTTCGTTTGTCTAATCTAATACTTACCTAACGTGTCCGGACATACATATTAGGCCTCTCCACTTCAATACGTTGCAGCAGCAATTGCCACGTCATTTGCCACAACCAAGTCTCACTCGTTACATCCCTGTACCATTTTTTGGCAGACAAGAAGATGCTTATCATCTTGGAACTCCCTGCAATTGCAAGATACATCCTCTTGTCGTCCTATACCCCATATATACATGTTCTTTTTGCACCTTGTGACACCTACACGGAGTCTATTCAGTGTCTTCCCTGTGTGGTAGGGTAGATGACAGTGTTCTTGCACTAGAGTCTACAATCTGAATCTACCCGTTTGCATTCTGTTTCCGGTTGGCTCTCTGATTGGTTGAGATCTCGTAGTATTAAGTCAAATGAGCTGTGAAATTTTATATTAAATGCGAAAAATTAAAAGAATATTATATATTTAATTTATAATAATTTATAATTCAATTTATAAAGCAACTCGCTCACGCGAGTCGCTATTATTATTATACACAAACTTAAACCTAACCTAAGAATGCAGAAAAGAAACTCAGGGGCTAGACGCTACTTGTTCTTGCCTTGTCCTATCTGGCGGCAATATTGAAGGACAGGAAATGTGCGATTCTATTAGCGATATACAAATGAGTAGACACGTATCTTTATTTATGTATTTGTATTTTAATAAAAAAATTGTGTCTTTGTGACTTCAAACAATTGTTAGTTTAGATTTTGCCGTATGGCAATAAGCTCGCCACTTGCACATGCTGTAAGTGCCAAATAAATAACGAGCAATATTGAGGCACGATTTTGTCATAAATGTCATTTTATTTAAGCACATATCATTTGGACATATTATTCTTTCAAAAACAGATATTACGTAAAATATTAATGTCGAGAAAAATACATGTATGTATTAAAATAAAATGATCATCTTTAGAAATGAAAAAACATGTGTAAAATAAAAATAAAAATATAAATTATGAAAAAAAAGCATCACATTAACATAATTGTAATTTGTGTATAATTTCGTGATAGTAAAATATTTTTGTCAACCCTGATATCATGTTGTGGGAGTATGTTAAGAGTCTAGACTGACAGGGCACTTTTATCCCTAGTCCCGACCTTACCAGAATCAATTTCTTACAGAGCAGTTGACAGGGATATTAATGTCGTATGCCTAGTTTATATGTTTACATGCACTATATATATACACACTTAGTAAATATGTACATGCACTTCATACATACACACTTAGTACATCGCGGTTAAAGGTTTGGATGACTCATTGCTCTAACTAATATACATACATACAAATTACACAAAATATGGTTTGTTTAATCTGGGAGGCAAGTCTGATCCAACCGGCGAAATCAAAACCCTCGTGATTACCCATATCATGGATATAATTATCATATGGAGTTCTATGACATCTAAATATATTATAGAATTCCATATATTTATTATATCCATGATATGGTTATTCGTATTATGGTTATTATTTATTGAACAAGCTGGCTTTAGAAAATATTTTGGAACTACAGACCATATCCAAACTCTGCGCCTACTAATTGAGAAAACTACTGAATATAATATAACAATTCATCTTGCATTCATCGACTATAAAAAAGCATTCGACTCTGTAGAACAATGTGAAATAATAAACGCATTAAATGATGCGAGAATTGACTCCAGATATTCAAGGCTTATCAAATTTATATATGAACACGCCACCATGGATGTAAGAATCGATGAAAATACAAAAACAGAAAAAATCAATATAAAAAGAGGTGTCAGACAAGGAGATACCATATCACCTAAACTGTTTACATTGGTTTTGGAGGGCATATTTAAAACTTTGAACTGGGAAGACAAGGGAATAAAAATAAATGGAACAAACTTAAACCACCTCCGTTTTGCAGATGACATAGTGCTTATAAGTGATGATCTGGAAGAACTTCATGTTATGATAAAAGAACTCCACGATGCTTCCCTAATGGTCGGCCTGGAAATAAATATCAACAAAACGAAAATCATGAGTCCATCATCTAACAGCACTATCACAATTGATAGTAAAATAATTGAAGCTGTTGAAGAATATATATACCTTGGACACAAGATAAAATTAGGAAAGGATAACCAGACAGCAGAAATACCCAGAAGGATCGGACTAGGTTGGGCAGCCTTTGGAAAACTTAAACATGTCCTAAAAAACAGAGATATTCCCACATGTCTGAAAAGAAAAGTTTTTGAAACATGTATCCTGCCTGTGCTTACGTATGGTCTGGAAACTATCACGCTAACTGCGAGGACCATACATAAGCTAAAATGCACTCAGAGATCCATGGAAAGGCAAATGATAGGCGTAAGTCTAAGAGACAAAATTAGAAATGAAGAAATCAGACGCCAGACAAAAGTTGTTGATGTCATGGATCGAGTTGCAAAACTTAAATGGCAATGGGCAGGTCATGTTGCCAGACAGGGTACGGACAGATGGGCACCCAGAATTCTAAATTGGAGACCATGGGATATGAAAAGGGGAATAGGCCGGCCCCAGAAAAGGTGGGCCGATGATATTGTCCCTGTCGCTGGAAGCGGATGGGTTCGAAAAGCCCAGAAAAAAGACGAGTGGAAGCTATTAGAAGAGGCCTACATCCAGCAGTGGAGAGATGGCTGAGAAAAAAAAAAAAAAAAAAAAAAAAAATGGTTATTCGTGAGGGTTTTGATTTCGCTGGTAGGACCACACTTACCCCCTGATCTGGTACTAGGATCAGTGTGCTTTCGTAAAATTTCACTTAATTTTTTGAAATTGAGCAATTGTTTTAAATCTTATGTATTGGAGAAATATACTAGATTGCTATTTCATCAGACTATTAATTTAAAAAAAAGACTGTTATTGACAAGTAGAGTACGGACAGAGAATTTGGATGCGATATAGCCAGACAGGAATAATTCGGTAATCTCCATAGGACATATTATTAAAAAAATACATGGCATTGTTTAACAATAATTATTATTATTGAATACCAAATCAATTCAATAGTGCGTTCGTATGTTCAGCCTATAGTTTGTTTCACTCAAAAGTGCACTTTATGGTGATCTTGGTACGACCAAATATTTAAATAAACTGAATAATGTTGCTATATTTTATATAGATCTCATTTTTTTTCGTTCTGCCATATACCACCTTCTATGTAGATCGCATTTTATATAGACCTCATTTTTTTTCGTTCTGCCATATACCACCTTCTATGTAGATCGCATTTTATATAGACCTCATTTTTTTTTCAACCTGCCAAATACCGCCTTCTATGTATATCGCATTTTTTATAGACCTCATTTTATGTAGGTACCTATTGTTCTGCCATAGACCGCCTTCTATGTAGATTGCATTTTATATAGACCTCATTTTATGTATTGTTCTGCCATAGACCGCCTTCTATGTAGATCGCATTTTATATAGACCTCATTTTTTTTCGTTCTGCCATATACCACCTTCTATGTAGATCGCATTTTATATAGACCTCATTTTTTTTTCAACCTGCCAAATACCGCCTTCTATGTATATCGCATTTTTTATAGACCTCATTTTATGTAGGTACCTATTGTTCTGCCATAGACCGCCTTCTATGTAGATTGCATTTTATATAGACCTCATTTTATGTATTGTTCTGCCATAGACCGCCTTCTATGTAGATCGCATTTTATAAAGACCTCATTTTATGTATTTTTCTGCTAAAGACCGACTTCTATGTAGATCACATTTTATATAGACCTCACTTTATGTATTTTTCTGCTATAGACCGCCATTTATATATACCTCATTTTATGTATTTTCTACTATAGACCGACTTCTATGTAGATCGCATTTTATATAGGCCTCATTTTATGTATTGTTCTGCCATAGACCGCCTTCTATGTAGATCGCATTTTATATGGGCCTCATTTTATGCATAAAATGATGCCTATATAAAATGCGTATTGTTCTGCCATAGACCGCCTTATAAGTATATCGCATTTTAAATACACTTTATTTTATGTATTTTCCAATATTTTTTTCGTTCTCTAGATGATTAACACAATGTCGATAGATTTGTTCACACCTCCATCTATTGAAAGAACACAGCTTAAAAATGAATAACGTCCCTTTTTCCCTAAAAAAATTCTTGAGGGGATCTAGGGAAGTCAAAAGTTTGTTGTTATATATATTTTTGGACGAGAAATCTAAAAAAAAAACTAAATAATAAATTTCGTTGAAATAATAAAAATATTTTTTCGATCCGTATAACAGCGCCATTTATCGTGTCCAAAACTATCCTATCTCTCAATCCGGAACCAGCCACACAAATATAGAAAATTTCATTGAAATGCGTTGGGCGCTTTCGGAGGTTAGCGTGTATGAACATAGTGTCACTAGATTTTAGGAGGTTAGCGTGTATGAACATAGTGTCACTAGATTTTAGGAGGTTAGCGTGTATGAACATAGTGTCACTAGATTTCGGAGGTTAGCGTGTATGAACATAGTGTCACTAGATTTTAGGAGGTTAGCGTGTATGAACATAGTGTCACTAGATTTCGGAGGTTAGCGTGTATGAACATAGTGTCACTAGATTTCGGAGGTTAGCGTGTATGAACATAGTGTCACTAGATTTCGGAGGTTAGCGTGTATGAACATAGTGTCACTAAATTTTAGGAGGTTAGCGTGTATGAACATAGTGTCACTAGATTTTAGGAGGTTAGCGTGTATGAACATAGTGTCACTAGATTTTAGGAGGTTAGCGTGTATGAACATAGTGTCACTAGATTTTAGGAGGTTAGCGTGTATGAACATAGTGTCACTAGATTTTAGGAGGTTAGCGTGTATGAACATAGTGTCACTAGATTTCGGAGGTTAGCGTGTATGAACATAGTGTCACTAGATTTCGGAGGTTAGCGTGTATGAACATAGTGTCACTAGATTTTAGGAGGTTAGCGTGTATGAACATAGTGTCACTAGATTTCGGAGGTTAGCGTGTATGAACATAGTGTCACTAGATTTTAGGAGGTTAGCGTGTATGAACATAGTGTCACTAGATTTTAGGAGGTTAGCGTGTATGAACATAGTGTCACTAGATTTCGGAGGTTAGCGTGTATGAACATAGTGTCACTAGATTTCGGAGGTTAGCGTGTATGAACATAGTGTCACTAGATTTTAGGAGGTTAGCGTGTATGAACATAGTGTCACTAGATTTTAGGAGGTTAGCGTGTATGAACATAGTGTCACTAGATTTTTATACATATATTAAGATAATGTTACATTTTGATCCACCAATAACAGCAATGATAAACCAAATGTATTTAAATTATCAATATATAGTGGAATCGAACAAAGTAGGTACCTACCAGGTTTGTTTTATTTAATATTTCAAACGCAATCGAACAATAAAATAAACTTGCTTCCAATTATGTAAAGGCATTACCAAAATTGGCACAAGATATTCTTGAAGAGCATCAATATGACATTTCGAGTCGATAGGTACACGTTATTTGGCATATATTATTTAAGTGAAATCGAATAATTAAATGTCTTAAAGCACCCTCAGTTGTTTATTTAAATAAAGACATAAGGAGGTCGTGTGGGTTCATTTCTTACATTTCTTTTTTCGTTTTTACTTTAAATTCTACAAAAATATTTTAAAGTATTCTGTCACTATGGAAGGTAAATTCTAATTATTATTAGAATTTCTTAAAATTCATTTCTTATACAAATATTGCTTCTATGGGCTGGAAACACTGTTTAATTTGAATACATTTCCATATTACAATAAACTCGCCACTTGCGCAGAGTGCAATGAAGTTTTATTATTTAAATTTAAGATTGTTATATTTTAAAATACCCAATTTTCTTTGAACAGTTTTTAATAATAATGATAAACACTTCCCTGTACCCTGCGCAAGTGGCGAGTATATTGCCGTATGGTAATTTCTTCCAACTAACCAGTGTTTCCAGCCCAGAGAATCAATATTAGCGTGAGAAATGAATATAAATAAATTTCTCCTCTTCTAGGAATCGAACCCAGGATACCCGCACAGAAGCCGAACGGGTAACCAACTGTGCCATGGCGGTCAGTTTTTCATATTATTATTTAAATAATTGGCGATAAGTAAAAATTAAGCTCATAAAGTAACGTAAAAAAGAAATTGTTGGGAGAAATTGCCATTCGGCAATAAACTCGCCACTTGCGCAGGGTGGTTTCGATTCTAGAATCGAAACATATTGTTTTATTAATTCATATTAATTTCAGTTTATACTGTAATATAAAGGATTTTTAAGTATTGAATCATTGTCAAAAGATATATCTTTGATTCAAGAAAAAATATTTTTGACAAAACGATTCAGAATTGTGTCTCGGCTGTACGCCATAAAGACAATCTCCGCAAAAAGTAGCAAATGAAAATTGAACCATTGTTTAACGTGAAGATGTCTTGATTTGGTATACCTATGAGTTTCTCTCTCTGTCTCAAGGGAATATTCCGAATAAGTGGAATTATTTCAGCCATATTGGATTTTAATTGCACATTTGTAAGGAGAATGTGTAATTGCAATGGTTATACGACAACATACCGACTTATAAGGATGTTTTTTTTTAATTATTTATTTATATTTCGTGGGTGGTTCAAGGTTTCATTTTTAAATTAACTTGTTGTTATATGTTACCAATGAACATTTATTGGTTAATTTATATTTTTTGCAGATCAAATTTAATACACCCACCGTTCAAATTGGTTGAAAAAACATATATGGACTTACTAAATACGCATATTGATACCATAGATTCTGTCCTAAGTATTCATCAAATATTTTTTTTAAATGCATAAACGCAAAAAATTGAGTTTGTCAAAAAAGTACCGAAACATTCATCTTCCTTTAGCTTTTAAATAATTAGTAAGGTGTAAATAAAATATGAAGTCCCAGGCATTTACCATGGTTGTAAAAGATCTTGAAAATCTTCAATGATGATAACCTTTCGTGGCATTACAGGTATCGCATGTCAAAAAATCTATTTTTTTTGCTCTACATTCACCTAATAAACTTAAAAACCTCCTTCCACTCCGATGTAAAAGACTTCACTTCTTCTTCCGTTGCTTGATTATGCCGATGTATGCTATTTGGATGCTAATGAAGTGCATCTCAATAAACTTTAACGTCTTCAGAATATATGTATCAGATTCATCTTTGGTTTGAAAAAAAAAATGATTACATATCATCTTACCGCAATCTTCTTTGTTGGCCCAAGATACGCCAGCGGTGCAATATACACATTTTGTCACTATTGTACAATATAATACAAACTTGCCACAGTGCCTCAAAAATAAATTCACTTATTTATCCAAACATGGATTTCCACTCCGATCTGCTGAACGTACAACACTCTCCATCCCTATCCATAATACAGAATTTATCAGCTCGAAGTACAATCAGCAAGATTATAGAATAGCCGAAGCCCGGATATGATGTCGTCTAATTCACTTTGTATTTTCAAGAAAAAACTAAAGAAGGAATATTTATCCCTGAACACCTGATACCGATTTCCTCTCCTTGTCCTTACCATATCCTTTTTTTATAGTATTTTAGTGGTTTTTTTTTATTATTGAAACCAAACAAAATATAACAATATACAAACAATAAAAATATTACAAAAAAGTACAATTTAAATAGGTTATATGAAACATTTTTTTATAGTATTATTTGGTATACACCACCTCACTAGGGTGAGCCTGTACTGAGGTGGCAGAAAATAAAAGTAGTGTTATATTTATATTATCTTTATTTTTTGCTCTTATTCTTTTGTTGTTGTACATACACAATGTTGTCATACTTTGTAACCTGGTTGGTTGGAAGAAATTGCCTAATGGCAATTAGCCCGCCAGTATACAATATATTTGTTTTTATTATGAACAAATAAATACGTTGAGAAATATTACTTCATGAGTTATTTAAAAAAAATACCACTAGTTTCAGGAGAACACTATTCTCATCGACATGTGTATTATTCGTATCATACACTTATCAATGGGAGGAGGACTCTCCCGAAACAACTAGTGTTTTTTTTAATTATTCATCCTAATATACATTATACGTAGCTAATAATATCATATTACAATAAGTTATAATATTGCCGGCAGTCGTGGCTCAGTTGGTTGGGTATCTGATTGCTGATCCAAATGTCACGGGTTTGATTCCCGGTGGATACACAGTTTTTAATTGTGTTTTCAGTCTAAATCTGTGAGACGATTGATCTTGTATTCCCAGAATGTGGCAACTTGTTATGGATGTGTGTTGAATTAATATTTGACATAGTACCTGTTAGTTTCCCAAGAAGTAATATAAAATAAAATGTTATTGAGGTTGAGATTTGTGTTTATGCGTGTATACATAGGTGTGTAATGTGTGTATATAGTGATGGCAGTGTGTGTAATAAATGTTTGGTGTGTTTATGTGTGTGTAGATAGGTGTGAATATAGTGATGACAGTGTGTGTAATAAATGTTTGTTGTGTTTATGCGTGTGTAGATACATAGGTGTGTATATAGTGATGACAGTATATGTAATAAATGTTTGGTGTGTTTATGCGTGTGTAGATAGGTGTGTATAAAGTGATGACAGTGTGTGTAATAAATGTTTGGTGTGTTATGCGTGTGTAGATAGGTGTGTATATAGTGATGACAGTATATGTTATAAATGTTTGGTGTGTTTATGTGTGTGTATATAGGTGTGTATATAGTGATGAAAGTGTGTGTAACAAATGTTTGTTGTGTTTATGCGTGTGTAGATAGGTGTGTATATAGTGATGACAGTATATGTAATAAATGTTTGGTGTGTTTATGTGTGTGTAGATAGGTGTGTATATAGTGATGGCAGTGTGTGTAATAAATGTTTGGTATGTTTATACGTGTGTAGATAGGTGTGTATATAGTGATGACATTAGTAAACACCTACCAAAATTTTCTTCATATTGATTATTCTATAAAACTGAAAAAAAACGTCAAATTTATGATTCATAAACAAAAGGTCATTGATCATTTTGGAAAAAACTTAAATTTGAAATACGTGACCGGGTCGTTAGTGGTTAGCGATTGTTTCAAATGAGTAGGTACTAAATATAACGATATTATTAACGCGATAATGTAGGTACATAATGTACATGGGTACACTGCCGAAATGTGATAATTGAATATATGATTGTTGGAAGTTCACTTGACACAACAGCCAATGGACAATATTGGACGAACATATTGACGCGATCGGTACAAAAACGTGACATTCGATATTGATCAAATAGTATGCATCGATCAAGCGGTGGCATTCCCTTTCTTCAGTCGATATAATATAACGATGTCGCAATAACATTTATTCAGTCACAGTAATAGGAAGAGGCGACGATACTGGATAGTGCCAGAATACAGCATATAGTTGCCCACAATATACCTACCACTAGGACGTCGTCTTCGAGGATCACCGATCAAAAATGGAAGGAAAGGTCCCAAGAGGACTAAGTTGTTCGAGTATAGATCAATGGTCTAGAAAATAGAGGAAAAAGAAACAGACGTAGCAATAAAACTAAGACAAAAGAATATCGTACATAAAAATACGCCGAGATTCAGTTATCAAAAAAACATTCTATATAAATATACTAAGTTATCGTTAATCGTCTCACAAATCCAGTCTGAAAACACATTAAAAACTGTTTCTCCGCCGAGAATCGAACTCGGGACTTTTGATCCAGGAATCACATATTTTACTAAATGAGCTGCGAAGGTCGATTTGAATAGATTCATTGCATATTACTGTGGCATAGTGGTAAGTCATTTGACATTTAAGTCGACGTCCTCCCAGATAATACGTTTTTTTTTACATAAATTATTTCTACTTGTGAAGATAGGTTTATTTATTTAATGGCCTGTGAAGGACCTTTACATAAAATAGAAAAAAACTTATAGGAACGATATAAAAATAAAATGTAATAAGGTACAGTTAGTAGAATTATAAAAAAATAATACACCAAAAAACAAGAGAGAGAAAACAAAATACATTTTTATGAGTTGTGGCCAACGCTATACTCTTTATTATCAATTCACAAAGTATTCACATTTTGTATGGAATATAAATTTACAGTATTTTCATGAAATGAAGTTAAAATTATTTTTGATTAAAATATTTTTTATGAAAACTTGTTAATAATTCGTCAATGCCATTTTATGAAAGTGGTGTGTCTTTTTAGCAATTTGAAAAAAAAATTAAGTTTTCTGAGCTTGGGGTCACTTTGAAATATTTGACAGTCAAAAAAATTGAGAAGTCCTGTTCAGATATCCTTTAAAATCTAACGGGGTCTAAGTGAGTATTGGGTTTAGAATCGAATGTGTATGAGTCTATAATTGATAAAGTACCTACGTAGAACAACTACGCCGTACATAGCACACATACAAAGATGCGGTGGAACTTTCGTTGCGGTGAAAATATGTGATGAAACTTTCAGAATACAATCTCAGCATGAAGGGTACTAGTTGATAATCTGCAATAAAAAATAACCTTGAAAATTGCGAATTTATAACTTCGCACTATATTCACTTGGGGAAGTGAGGTGTAAAAAATATGGACAGCTATGCTTTAGAGCTACAACATATTTTTGTATGTTCCATGGATCGTTGCAAAGGCATTGTTCAACCTGTTCAAACTTATTTGCAAGTCTCGTGAAAAAAAGCTCATTGAAGTGTGCTAGCGACATGGTAAGAAGCTCATTGAAGTGTGCTAGCGACATGGTAAGAAGCTCATTGAAGTGTGCTAGCGACATGGTAAGAAGCTCATTGAAGTGTGCTAGCGACACGGTAAGAAGATAAATAAAAAAAAGATCGCAAGCTGGTTGTCAATGGATGTAATAAGGAATTCACACCTATAACATTGAAATGCGATGCACGCGCTACGAACAAGCGCTAAACAATGTATGCATGCAAGTGAAGCGTAGGTAATGTACTTTTACACAAAGTGTCATCAGATATATTTGCTTTAGTATTCACCAAATAGAAGCAATTACATGATGGAATTTAGTACAAGTTTATTAACCGGAACACCAAAAACGAGCGATGACGCTTGTAAAAAAAATTTAGTCATCCGAATTATTTGTAGGTGCCAATTTCACATCTTAATGTATTTTTGATCGTTTGAGATATAATAAATTCTATGATGGTTCTTGTATTTTTGATCGTTTGAGATAATATAATAAATTGTATAATGGTTCTTGTATTTTTGATCGTTTGAGATATAATACATTGTATATACCTATAATGGTTCTTGTATTTTTGATCGTTTGAGATATAACATATTGTATAATGGTTCTTGTATTTTTGATCGATAGAGATATGATAAATTGTAAAATGGTTCTTGTATTTTTGATCGTTTGAGATATAATAAATTGTATAATGGTTCTTGTATTTTTGATCGTTTGAGATTTAATAAATTGTTTAATGGTCCATGTGGCTGAAGTTTCGAACGTTCTAACGGAATGAACTAACGGATCAATGGTCAGGATATAATGGTTCTTGTGAAATAAAGGACCTCACAGCCTTGAAATCAAAATTGATTGTTCCGAACATCATGGAAAAGACAGTCCTTAAAAAATGAAAAAAAAAGCCATATTTCTTATTTTAAAGAAAGATTCTACAGAATATACAGAGATTACACAGATTTTTATACTCATGTACCTAGTATTTTATGTATTTTACAGAGGCTTGACAATAGAATCACTGAATATTTATTTATTAAGAGAAAAAAATATTTACACATCACATATACCCACATAGTTTTGTTTTATAGATAAAATTGATATATGTGTAGTCACATTATTTCCCAAAGAGGAATCACAAAAAAAATAGACGTGCATAAAGATTAAGATAGAGATAAAAGTAACAAAATCTGTAACAAAACTAAACGGTCTTTTTTATAAACATACATAAGACTGAAAATGTTGTCATAAAAATTCAAAAATAATATACAATTATGATAATATTAAATAGTAAACATGTAAACGTTCATCACCTAGAAAAAGTTAAAAAATATACAATCGCACATCACATAGAAAACTATACATCACATAGAAAAAGGAAAAAAAAAATACTAATTGAATGCATTTGGCACTACCGCAAATATGCTTCTAAAAAATTGGAATAAATTTTTTAACTCAAATATAATACATGGCAATATTCTGTTTAATTATTTCAATCCCTAATGATTTCTTGTTGTATGCAATACGGTAACTAATATGTGAGTAAAATCTATCTGTGTGTAGTATGCAAACAAGATTTTAATAAGCACGCAAATAACATAAATAAAAAAATATATTTTGGCTTCTGTACAACTTTATATAATTTTTGTCGTAAATACATCTGTCTGGAGTTCACACATTATTCGTTCAATTTTACGATTTTGGCACGAGTTTTTAATGCAGTTTTAACTCGCAATTTTGTCTTTTATTATGTATATTTTTTTCTGATACATTATCCAGCCCCTTGATTTTATTACTCATAACACAATGCTTGCGTATTCGATTTACAAACGCAGACATAATAGAAAATACCTACACCTTTTTTTAAACACCAATATACTAACAAGATGATAAGACATTGTAATAAAAACAGAAAAAAAACTTCCAACGTATAAATGTTTATAAGAACCAGCTTATATCTTACATTTCTCTAGATTTTATAAGGACTCACTTAATTTAACAAGGATCAAATATTTATATAGGTATAAAAAATATAACGAACCGTCCAGCGCAGGATTTTCTAAATGTTCACATACCTGAAACAAAAGGAAAAAAAAATTATATAACAGTTAATATTCAAATTCATGTACCCAATTCCCAATAGAAGTCAAACATAATATGAAAATAATAATAATAATATATCTTCTCTACTTTTACACAAAATATAGAAAAAGTAATATAATTAGTAAATCCCATATTTTTTTTGGCTCTTCACCCGTTCTCAGCCATACAAGTTAACATATTGTTTCTCCTTGGACCTTTGGCGAATTAAAAAAAAAAATTAAAAAACATTTTTTTATCAGTGGTATTTTACAATTCAAATTTTATTAATATGTTTAAAGTATTTAGTCCAAGGAGTCACATTAATAGATTATCAAATGATACTAAACGATCTCGTTTTTCTTATTTTAAGAGGTCATTGGAAGCATAAACCGATCATTATTTGTGAAATAAAAATTGTAACTAGAGAGAACTCCGGAAAGAAATACGAACTATTAATTTCTCTTTTGACGAAATCACGTAACATAATATTATATTATAGGAATCTTGGACAATTTTTATACATTATTCTCTCCACGCTTAAACAGTAATGGTGAAGAATCGTGTTATAACATTTTTATTCTCCAATTCAATATAGTGGAGAGTTATTATTTTACAATTATCAAAGGTATATTTTACTTCAAATTTTCAATGGATATAATTTGTCGAGAGTGAATTGAAAAAATATATTTTTTTTGATTGAATTGATAAAAAGATATATTTTTTAATTCATTGTTGATTATTTACTTGTAGAATTCTATTTTATATTATAATCTTTCATATAAAAAACCGAAATCTGAATGTTTGTGTCAAGATAGAAAAAATGTGGTGTTCGGTTCTCTCTGCCTATCTCATGAGAGACATAGCGTGATGGTATTTTATTTGACTTTATTTTGTATTTCTTCTCGAGCAACTAACGGACTATGTCAAATATTAATAAGATGTATTATTAATAAGATGGGTCGATGGCAGATGTTTAGCGCACTGGGCTAGTAATACAGTGGTCGCGAGTTCGAATCCTGCCTCGAACGATTTCGTTCACCTATAGTACAAGCATTTAAGCATAATTTAGGGAATGTATGAGGATGTATATGTACTTGTTACTACAATGACATAAATGATATATTCATTATTTAAAAAAAACACGCACCCAATAAGGCAAACAAGTTGCCATATTCTGGAGACTTACAATATTTATCGTCTCACGGATTGTTCAGGCAATTGTCAAGTTTAACTACAACAGTCTTCACCTATAAATAAATAAATAAAAGAATTATTTATTTTTCTCAAACTCCATAAAAACATCATGATTACAAGAAGTTATATATTGAAGTTATTGTAATATTGGTAGGAATAATATAGTATCTCCACCCATATTAATTATATATCTTGTTCAAATAATACTCTGTTGCAGATATTGACCAATCAAAAATATTGTAATCTCAACCTTCCACCAATAAATACCCCAACATAAATCCTATGTTGGGGTAATTACACCTTTAATAAAGTTGCATTATCAGTACAAATTTGAAAAGACTTAAGGGTATATTGTATGTATCGAATAATCTTCAAAATATTATCTTTTTCTTCTTCTTTTAGTAGACCTGTTGGTATGTGATTCAAAAACTGTGCCTCCTGAGATGACGAAGTCCAACTAACCTTCCATCTCTTGGGTGGTCTTCCGGGGAGACGGCGACCAGAGGGGATTTCAGAGGGGATTGAAAGATTATCCCTTCTGTTAAATTATTTCTTTCTTTACTCATTTCTGTCCTTGAGCTAGTGTATATTGAAGGCATATTTTTTAGTAAAACTGTTGTTTTAAAAATGACTGTATACTTTATACATCATAATATATAGACTTGTTTGAACATAAATTTTATAACTTAATAAATTTTATGAATCAATTATCTTTACACAATATCCTGCATGTACTATTTGGTTTTCTGCAATCAATTTGTTATTAGCTGCAATAACATAAAATCAACCGTAAAATATAACAGTATTATCTCTATTAGTCATTGACAACTTAGTAAGTACTAAGTAAATAACTCGTTGCTTTAGTATTTCTATAGCACTCTGACTTCATCCAGTGTAGCCAAGGCCAGCGGTTCTCATTTTTTAATCCTCACTACCCCAAGGGGAGTTATGAATTCACAATTTTTAAGGTTATTTTTTTATTGCAGATTATCTACTAGTATTGTGCTGAGATTGTATTCTAAAATCCCCCATTCACGATCGCGCCATCCTTCCAAATGGCTTGCTATCACTCCAAAATGAGCTCGTGGATGTCAAAACCCGCGCAGCCCAACTGGCCTGACACACCAAAATGGAATTCCAAACGATCGAAACTCCATAGTGCCGCGACAAACGGTGCGGCGCATCTTGTCGGTACGGCATGCTCGTGAGTGTGAAAACCAGCGGTACATTGCGCCGAGCTGTTTGACACTCTTGTGAATGCGAAAATACAACATTTTCTCTTTGTTTTTTTTTATATATAAACAAACCGCTATAGCAGTTGTATAAAACTCTTCATCAGAATTATAACTCATTTTTACTTGAAAATTTAAAAAAAAAATAGAAATTATTAATGCGAAAGCGCCGACAGCTTGCGTATAATTTTGATTGCTCGATGGTGCGATGGTGTGTCCGCGAGTGTGATGAAAATTTTATAATGCTCCAAACGAAGCCGGTCCATATGGAGTGACGCCGAGTGACGATCGTCAATGGGCTGCTAAAAAGTGTCATCACAATGTATATTTGTGTGTGTGTGCTGTGCACTACATAGTACATATGTGCTATGTACCTACTTGGTGTTTATTCTACTTTATCGATTAGAATCTAAAGTACTCATTCGATTATTTTCAAATTTCGCAAATTTTTATATATATAATACTGGCTTAGACCCCATTAGATTTTGAAGGAAATCTGATCAGTGCTTCTCAATTTTTTTGACTGTCAAATATTTTAAAGTGACTCCAAGCTCGGGAAGCTTAATATTTGTTAAATTCATTTTCAAATTGCTTAACAGGCTCACCACTTTCATAAAATGCCATTGAAGAATTATCGAGTTTAGAACTGCTGTCCTAGGCTAGGCCTACAGCTTCTATCTAATGATTGACAGGTCCAAACCGCAAGATAACCACAAACACTTCTCAATGGTCAACTGACTACTAAACAACATGTAAATTCACTTGTGTACTGAGGAAAACTTCAATAATGAATACACTAAGAACTATCTAGAATTTACTTCAATATTAAAGTACAATATTTAGTAGAACATTTATTACACATACATCATGGTAGAACATTTATTACACATACATCATGGTAGAACATTTATTCAATGAACTTCCTACGGATATAAGAGAATCAAATCACAAACAGCTAGGTAACAAAATTAAAAAGAATATTATGTTAAAGTAGAAGTATAGTAAAGGAAATATTTAACATTTATTTTTAAAGTAAAAAAAAATCTATAAAAAAATTTATTTCCTTTAATAAAATAATGTGGTATAAATAAATTTATTGTTTTAATGTTTTTTATTAATTGTTATAAAATTGTTGTTGATTTTACATATTTCGTGTGTCTTTATGTAATTGAATGGTTTTATATGTACTCACTTTCTCAGTAAAAGTTACCCTCAAAAGGTTTTTACTGTCAGCATGTAAAGAGAAATGAAATACATTTTCTTGAACAAATCTAGCAGTCGTATCCTTACAAAACACAAGAATTATCAAACAGAATTCGTAGACGCAAGAGACGAAAAAGGTACTCTTAGATTTTTTGATAGAGGTTTTAGAATTTTTCATCCTGGTTGTCGATGTTCTAAGTGAATGGAATATGTGAAGAAAAAAAGAAAACAAATCATATGATCGCAGAGTAGCCATAGCAATCTTAAACTAGTACTGCCTCAGAACAGACTATGTCTAGCGAGGCAGTAAAATTTCCAAATGTGTGGAAAAAAATTATTGTAAAATTGTAATTATGTATAAATTAAATTGTATTTTGTTCCTTTGTAGTATTTATACTGTTGGAAATATATTATTCATTCATTCATTCATTCAGATATATAGAAAAGTCAATCGAATATTCTTATGGTTGCAAAATACGCAAACCTTTGATTTTTTTTCCTTGTCGGGATTCAATGATATTTTATGACAATTTTACAATAGAGATGATGTTGGAATGTTATAAGATTTACAAAGCAATTTCTCAATAGATGGCGTTACAAAAAGAATTCTTCCTCACTTCATAATGGCAATGGTGTTTTTAAGCTTATTTTCAAACAAACGGATTATTATGATTAAAATATATAGGTACATAGAACTCTCAAAAATTGTAAGTGATCACGTATACCAGCCGTTGATAAGTCGTAAAGCCTGTAGGTGCCTCGAATTACTCGAATTCATAATATAAGTACCAACTTCGTCTCTATTGAGATGTTAAAAAAATAATTATAAAATATGGTAAATATTCAAAACTCCAGAATAAACAATATGGAACAGATAGTAGGAATTATTGAAATGAGGTCATTACTGTATGTAAACAATAATGAAATTATATATTTTTTTCAACAAAAATTTTACGAACGTTATCATATTTTATTTGCTTGCAAGGTTATTTCACATCTTATCAACATAACCAAATATCATCAATCAAAATGAGATAATAATTTACTTAATGATGTATCTGCCTCCGAGAAATCAGCACAAACTAATTGATTGATCAGCAATGCTAATACAATAATAAGAAATGCATGTGTCCTTGTTAAACAAGTACATATGCATCTTCCTACATTCCATAAATTAAGCATAAATGCTTGTGCTATAGGTGAACGAAATCGGTCGAGGCAGGATTCGAACTCGCGACCACTGGATTACTAGCCCAGCGCGCTACCCGCTCTGCCATCGACCCATCTAGATATATAAAGCTTTAAAAAGGATATAAACCCGTTAAAACGTCAAACGGTCAGTCATGAACAAAAAATACCTACGACATAATATGTCCTATTCTGATTCGTTTCAGAGTACGAAAACGTCTATAACCAACGAGCGACCGTGGATAAAAGGATTTTATACGCGCGGTGTGACGTAATGAGTCCCGTATAAATGCAGTCAACTTTTTGACATTTTTCATGTTCTAAAATTCAGACGGATAAATTTAGACGAATCAGAATAGGATATAATATATATCATAACTGTCAAATTTAATTGTAACTAACGATTTTTTGCTGGTTACTTTTCTGGCTGTTCTTCCCCCACCACCACCCGTTCTGCTTATGGGGACTAATAACGGCCCCTTGCAAAACTCTGAAAGAACACATAAAGAACATACGAAGAGTCCGGAGAACTCTAAAACCTTGCAGACACTGCACTTAATGTGCCAAAGAGAGCTAATCATGTTGAAACAACTGGCTCACTGCTCAGTGATAGTGAAGATAATAGTGCACCGAATTTAAGACAGAAAGTCTTGAAAGCCCTAAAGTTGCTCTTCGTGGCTACAAGGTCCGCATGTCCAATGGGTCCAAAGAAATTCCCTCGGACATCGTCGTAGAGTTCTCGTCGGAATGTTGACACGGAGAAGTTAGTGCATTCCCATAGGATATGCTCAGAAGTCTGTTCAGGGTTATCACAAAGCTGACATGAGGACGAATCGGATAAGTGAAAACGAAAGAGATAACTTTTGAAACTGCCGTGTCCAGTAAGGAATTGCGTGGTCCAATAATCGGGAACAATCCACGAGGAAAAAATTCGAGTCCTCACATCAGGAAGAAATAAAAATGTCAGTCTGCCCACGGAAGAAGAAGACCAGCGACGTTGCCAAGCATCTAAAAGAGAACTCCGGGCCAAGTTCTCAATCTCTCCACGAACTGTGGGTAAATTTACAGGTGGGAGAGAAACACCACCCAAAATTGAGCTTCGACCTCTATACAGGTTGTGAATTGAAGCTCGTCGCTGTGTTTCCAGATCAAGGGGAGCCATACCTGTGAGAATAGAAAGTGTGTCGGTAGCGCAGGTTCTGTAAGCCTTTGCTAAAGCTATTAGAGCGAAGCGCTGTCCAGAAAGCAGCAGACGTCTAATGTATTGGGTTTCACAACGATGAGCCCAACAAGGAGCGGCATAACACATAATACTTTTCTGGCTATAGTACGGACTAAATGCGCGGTTAAATGTTGAAAAAACCCATTTCTGTTAACTAGTGGTAACGATAAACTGTAACTGTAACTTGAACTATATCTAAGGTTGGAAAAACCCACCCTCTGGTTATTCTAAAAGTATTTATTTAATTACATATTTAGGTATAGTCTTGCTTAATAAACTCGAATGTGTATAAAAATATCATCTTATTCTTTTCTTAACAACCTTAACCTTAGGTATTTACATATAACAAGATTAATCGCAATGATTTCACACATGCAAGAGTCAAACATTCAAAAAGAAGAATATATTAAATTATAAGAAACTGAAAAATCTATAAAATTATTATCAATAGAAGTTTGAACTATCAGCGACCTACAAATCATTATTGAATCATTGAACAGCGCTGTGCCATATGGATCATGAAGAATTATTAATCGATTTACTAAATTTCAGGTTCTCGCGGGAAAATTGTACGCCGACCACCAGATCACATTGTAAGGAAATTAATCCCCATGGATCTTTTTGACTTACAAACACAAGAAAACCAATGAATTTGTAGGTAGTACAAAGCCTCAACCAAAGAAAGAGACACGACCTAGGTGCCATTGTGCAGGACAGAAGAAGAAATAACTTAAGGAGGAGGAAAGTTGACCCCATTAGTCTGCGCAGATAGTGAGTTGGGATATAGCGAGGGAGAAGAAGATGTGTTTCATTGTAAAACCAATATTCAACAATATACCAAGAGCCAATGACAGCCAAATTTACGCGGTCTTTCCAGAAGCGTCTTCTGCTAAGTCCCCATCTTGTAATGTCCTCGACACCGCTTACAGACCTGATCGTTTCATTTCTGATGCGGTCCCTGAGGGTTCTTCCAGCAATGTAGCGCAGGGTCTTCATTTCAGCCACTCTAAGACAGCTTATTGCTCTGAGTTGGTTTTTACTTCTATCCCATATGTCGCAAATGGGCGGGCACACGACACAGCAATGTCAGAATATTTCTTAAGTAAGTCTAGAATCGCGGGATTTCACACTGCAAGATCAAATAATCAAATAATGCACAGTTTTACGGTAGGAACTATTATAGTAAAACTAATTTGAACTTCAAACGCAACTAAAAATGAAAAGAATTCAAAGATCCGTCCACCTGGGTTGATTCCTATCTCGACTGCCACATTTCAACCGTCTCTATATTTAGCTCAATGAAATATTGTCAAATTATAATTGAGTCCAAGACTAGCCGCGGCGAATGTTGATATCATCAGAAGTCTGAAGAGCGTTCACTTTGGTTCTATTTGCGTCCCATCGCCGTCTGGAGACGGGACGCTCTGAAATATTGATGTCATAATATTCCACATTGCAGACGCACCAAGATTGTCATAAATCACACGATTAAACGATGTTTACTCTGGACACAATATCAAAACGTCGCGTCATCTTAAAAGATATTATTATTACTATCAGAGATTTCCCAGTTTTTTTTTTCAAGTTTGCGAACATTGATCACATCTGGACTGGATCATCTCTTGTTTCTCCATCATTATCCATTTTATTTTTTAGATAATTTCATCTAGATATTCAATCAACCAAAGATTGTGGCAATACATACGGTTTTGTTACGTAAATTAGATTGGGTTGGATAAAAAATAAGAGAGGGATATAAGAGAGGGACATAAGGAGGGATATAAGGAGAAAATGCAAGATAAAGAAGGATATTATAAGTAAAATGAAAGTGAATATCGAATGACAATATCATCAGATGGAGTAGGCAGCGGAGGAGGGACTGGTATGGTCATGTCCAAAGGATGGACAGCACCAGACTTCCTCATATCGTGCTTCACAATCAGCCTCACGGAAACCGCCCTCGCGGAAGACCGCCAAAAAGATGGAGGGATAGCTGGGGGTCCACCTCGCAGAAAGAGCAGGCCTCTTAAATAACAGACCTGAAGGTCTATTCAAAATAAGAAGAAGAAGAAGAACTATTACCATGTGAATGATATATTGAAACCTAAGAAGAAGATTGAAAAATCGACGAGAATGTATGAGACGAGGCATGGATGTAAAGGAAACCAGATGTGTGTAAAAATAGAGAAGTACGGTGTTTGGTTCTCTCTGCTTACCCCGTAAGGGACATGGCGTGATGGTATGTATGTATATATATGGATAACGAATTCATCTCGACCAACTCTCGATCCTTTAGTGTTGTCATTATCCATTTTATATCATCGTTTCGTCATTATCAATTTTATATTATCCTTTCGTCATTATCTATATTTTATATTATCCTTTCGTGTTGTCATTATCCATTTTATATCATCCTTTCGTTATTATTCATTTTATATCACACTTTCGTCATTATCCATTTTATATCATAGAAAATTGTGGCCTTTTCCAGAAATCAGAGAAATGTGCATATGACCAAAGATTTTAGGAAAATTAAGGTTGGTAGATTAAGAACACATAGAAAAAGAATCACATCTGAACTCGACCAACTGTCTTTTTTCCCCCCATTAGCTATTTTTGGATTACTAAGTAAGTCCTCATCAGAATTCAGAAAGAATATTGAAGCAATTTTTTGTTTCTGCTACCCAGATTGGGTTAAGTTCTAATTTTAATGATAAAAAAAGAACATAATGTTCCCAAACGTTGTTGATTGCTTTAGAGAACGGTTTATAGATCTGTCAAAAACTTTCTTTAGCCAGGAACCGCTAAACATAAATATACATGATATTTTTTATTCCATAATAAAGAATTTCATGTGTCCAGTCAAGCTAGCTTCTCATATTCAAAAAAATACTAAATGAAATATATTTTTAAAATAACTTTGATATCAAAAGAATCTGCAATACATCGGTAAGAAGAATCTGTAATAGAACAATGTAAGGCAGGATAAGAAATACGGACATGAGGAAATAATGTAACATGAAGAAAGATGTCATTAATAGAATGAAAGTGAATATATTGAGATGGTTTGACCACATGGGGAGAATTAATGAGGAACGCCTGTCGAAGAAAATATACACTGCGGGTAGGAATGAAATGAGCAGTCGGGGCCTCCCAAGAAAGGGATGGCACGACCATGTAAACGGTATTTTGAAAGACGGAAATGCTACAAGCGAGAACAACAGACGAACATGTATAAGAAGATGTATGAATGTTAACGAGGCAATGAATGTGTGTCAAGATATGTGGCGTTCGGTTCTCGCTGCCTACCCCGAGAGGAACATGGCGTGATGGTATGTATTTAATTTTATACATCTTCATAGCGATCTTATTTCAACTGCATTTGTTTAGCTTTAGTGCGACTTCCGCCATGTTCAGGTTTCATTTGCATACGTCAAGGTTGGCACTAAGATAGCGTTATGAATGGCAAATTCAGCATCCTTTGATATGTTGCGATCATTCATAACTGGTCTTAGTGCTCCATTCACTCTGTTTCCTGCCATAACTCTAATTTAGGTCTCCTTATCAATCCGTCCATTCCGTTGAAACCATTTTCCCAGATAGACATATTCGTCGACTTGCTCGACCCATTCGTTCTCCATTTTTATCTGGTTACGCTGATCTGCTTTCACTCTTTTCATACACACTTGCCTTTGATTTGCTGGCATTCGTCCTCATTCCGTTCTCTATGCATCCTTCATATACCCATACTTCATTAACATTAATTAATTTATTTATTTAATATTGCTTCTCGGGCAACTAACAGGTACTATGTCAAATATTAATTTAACACGCACCCAATAACAAGTTGCCACATTCTGGAGACTTAAGATATTAATCGTCTCACAGATCCAGACTGAAAACACAATTAAAAACTGTGTATCCACCGGGAATCGAACCCGGGACCTTTGGATCAGCAGCCAGATACCTAACCAACTGAGCCACGAAGGCCGACAGGCTGACATTTATACTCTGGTTGGTTGGAAAAAATCGCCATTTGGCAATAAGCCCGCCAGTGCACAAATTATAAGTGCAAGAATCTACTAAATCTTTATATATATAATTCTTATGTACGTGTGTATGTCACTGAACTCCTCCTAAACGGGAAATCCGATTTTGATGAAACTTTTTATGTGTGTTTATGTGAGTCCCTGAATGGTTTAGATTTACAAATAGGAATTTTATACATTAATATAATCTAAAGTAATAAAGCAATCAAAATGTTAGTGTTTGTGTGTGTGTATGTGTGTGTGTGTGTGTGTGTTTGTCTCACGCCTTCTGAAAAACCAAGAGCATCTAAAAATCTAATTTATGTGCGAACGTGTACCTGTATACCTGATGCAGTGTCACGCTAAAAATAATGCGATAAAAATGCTGAATTTTAAAAATATTTCAATAATTATTTTTTTCATACAAAATTTTCCAAGTCGTATCTGTCAAAAAAGTATACATTTTGCACGCAAATATCTGTTAGTTTAAAAGTTAGAAGTACGTATTTACACGAAAAAAATATATTTTCAAGTATAACTTAGCGTTTGAGTGAAAAACATGGTGAATATTTTGTATAATTATAATGTTTAACTTATTTTTAAAGTAAGCGTTTTGTACATGAACGCCGCCATTTTAATATCTTTTCATACAATATTTCATTTTCCTACCGAATGAATATGTTCTTGAAAATAATAAACCTTTGAATTAAATGTAATTATGAAATAATAAAATGAAACACAAGACATTACAGCAAGTTTTAAGACATATATTGTAAAAATGTGTTTATTATTAGTAAAGATATAGGCATAATAAAATTGAATAATTTGTAAATAATATTTGATTTTTCTGACAATCTTCATTTTTATGGCATCGAACAAACCAATGTATGTAGGTACCTACATATTCAAAAAATGTCTCAAACCATTTGATATTTTTTACGTATTGGAATGGTTACTATGGTAACGGAAAGATTCTGATATTCAAATAAAATTTGTTATGAATCGAATTTATTTAGAACATTGTTGTAGGTAGGTACCTAACTATTATTATTTACTTACATATCAACAATATACTGATTTCCTATCGGAAAATTACTTTATTTATTTATTTATGAATGTATGAATGTATGCAAGCGATGTGCTCCTAAACCGTATGTCCGATTACAATGAAACTTTGGCGAATTGTCGAGCGTGTGCCCGAGGTGGTTTCTGGATTTAAACTTTTTTTTTATTCTTCTTCTTCTTCGTGTATTTGGTCATTTAACCAATGAAAGCGGAATATCCTGGGAAAAGAAGGTCCGACTGTCCCTCCATCTCTTCGCAGGTCTTCCAGGACGGTTTCTGGATTTAAACTTTTTTCTTCTTCTTCATCGTGTATTTGGTCATTTTACCTATAAAGGTGGAGTATCCTGGGAAAAGAAGACCGTGCTTACATCTCTTCGCGGTTCTTCCAGGATGGTTTCTGGATTTAAACTTTTCTTACCCGAATGAAGGGACGGGATGTAATTGAAGGGAAGGGAGGCACTAAAGGGCCTGAAGGGACGGGAGGTATAAAAGGGCCTGAAGGGACGGGAGGTACTGAAGGGCCTGATGGGAAGGGACGTGATGAGGGATTGAAGGGACGGGATGTACTGAAGGGCCTGATGGGACGGGAGGTACTGAAGGGTCTGAAGCGACGGCTCCTGGAGTCTAATTATTTTTCTTCTTAATTTTATGTAGACCTTTAAGGACAGTTTTAATACAAACTATTTCCTATAGATTAATCTTCTTCTTCTTTTATGAAGACCTTTTGCTCAGTTTTTATACAATCTATTTCCAATAGTCTAATTCTTCTATTTTATGTATTTTTTCTTATTTTATGTAGACCATTGGAATAGTTTTTTATACAAACTATTTCTTATAGTCTTATACTTATTTTTCTCTTTTTTATTTAGTCTTTTGGGTTAGTTTTAAGTCTAATAGTCTATTGTGCAGAAATATTATTAACGATATGCACACTTGATGAAAATACATATGAAATGAATGGGATGTGGGATGTGACGATGTAACCTGCACTAGAATCTTTTCAATACTTTTGTTTAATCAAATTTAAACCATTTATATCATCCTATTTTGAATAATTTTCAACACCTACATAATATATTTGATTTCGTTGACAATATTTAAAGAAAGGGGGTTGTGGCCATTACTGAATTCTTCACAACGTTTATATTCAAATTATTTACCATAGTTTAAGTCTTCTTCTTCTTCGTTAGTGTAGACTTTTGTGTCAATTTTAAGTTCATCAGTCTAATTGTGCAAAAATATAATGCACACTTGATGAAAAAATATAAAACGAATGGGATGTGACCAACACTGGATCTTTTCAGTACATTTGTTTAATCAAATTTTAACCACATCCCAACATCCAAAATTACTAAATATTCAATAGGTAAGTACATATTACAATTTGTTTTCGATGATAATATTTAAAAATGGGGGTTGTGGCCAAACCAATCTCTTTACAACGTTGATAAACAGTCATATTTAAAACCATTTCGCATAGTCCATGCATGCAGAAATTGTATATTATACTTCATTCACACTTTATAGCAATATATAAAAAATAATGGGTTGTGGCCATCACTTGAACATTTTACAATCAAATTCAATCATATTTCAAACAAATTTTCATAGTCCGATTTTGCAAAATAATTGGGTGACAATATTATAAAAACGATTGCTTTTTCCTTCACAATTTTACATTCTTGGCCAACGGCGGGACATAAAAGCTAGTAAAATAATAATAAAAATATCAATCGTTATAAATATTTTCGGAATAGGTATGCATTTTGAATACTGGCAACATTGCTTTCGATATTTCATAATATTATGCAATAATAATAATAATAATGAACACTTCCTTGCACCCTAGAGTTAATTGCCGTATGGCAATTTCTTCCAACCAACCAGTATGTTGGTTATGCCATTAAAACTTGATGTTTTTTCTCAACGCTTACGCTGTCTGAATGTTGACTTTTTTGGATGTGGCGAGACTGATATGTGGTTATACACGCATGTGTCGTGCTTCCTTTTATAAAGTTATCCACACCCGCACACCTGTCGCTGTGGGATATGCCGTGATAGCGTGTGGTATTTTGATGTTTGTTAAACTAGCTAATAACAGGCATGCCAACGTTCGTGCAGGATAACGTCTGTCAGGTCAGCTAGTAAATAAATAAGACAATTGAACGCGAGCGTAAATAATATCTTTGCGTTAGTGGAGAATGAAAAAAAAATATGCAAGAATTAACAAAAAACATAGAGATTATTGTCGATGTCGATGAGAGGAAATTATTGCAAATTACATGTGTGTGTTTGTACAATTTCCAAGAAGCAGTACTGCTAACTTATTATTTTCATTGGCATCACACGATGACGATAAATAAAAGTATTTTTTCTTCAACACCAGACATGTGAATGTGTGTGTACATATAATATGATGCTGTTGCTATGTATTATACAAAGTTATGATTTCGCAAACGCAATTATTGAGAATCTCCTCAGTAATAAAAGTGAATTATTGACAGTGTATATTAAAATAAAAGTGACTTTACGAACGCCATAACTTAAGCCGAATCTACAAAGTGAGAAAAATTATCGAAAATATTAGATGATATTCAGTCAACGACTGCTGTCGCGTCCACACCTTTTTGGGATAGTCGACAACTATCAAACATTTTGAGAGTTCTGTTCAATGGTTATCAGTTATTTATCGGAGTCTCGCGCCAAAATACGTTGCAATTCTATGAATCGGTATTCCACACAAATTTAGTGTAATTGGGTGACTGCTGCCAGCGTACCTATTTTTTCAATTTGAATTTGCATCATTAATACAAAACGAATGATTTTGTAAAAAATAACCTAGTTAGTTTGGATATTAATAAAGAAAAATATACCTTTTAATTTAATAAATATAACTTTTTAATTATGTTCTGTATATATTCTTGAAGGAAAGTAATAAGCATACCCCGATTTTTGACATTTATCTTAAATTTCTAAAAAAAATATAAGGTATAGAGCAATATTTATTTTTTTAAATTAAAGAAGTACAGAATAACTGAAAAACTATATTTTGGCGTTGCATTAATGCATCAGGTTAAGTAAAAAACACTTTTATTTTGAAAATAAATGTTTTTTAGGTTTATTTATTAAACCTGAAGCATTAATGCAACGTCACATCATATTTTTCTAGATATTTTTGTTTTCTTTAATTTTAAAAAAAATATGTTGGTCTACGCCTTATATTTTATTTTAAATATAAGATAAACGTTGAAAATCGGGGAATGCCATTATTTTTGTACAAAAAATTATACAGAACATTATCCATAAGTTAAGATATATTTTTCTTTATTAATATCCAAACTATCTAAATTATTTTATCAAAACGATTTAATAAGAAATAATGATGGTATATCAAATTCAAAATAGGTACGTTGGCAGCGCGATAGATTATGTGTGTACTTTTGAATTTGTTTGCTATATATTTACAAGTAAACGAAAATGCACACAACTTCGTTAAATCCATTTAGCCAGAAAGTACAATTTGTGACCAGTGTGTATAGAAAACAACTATACAAATAATCTGCAATTTTAAATATTAAAGTTAAGATCTTCATCTTGCATTTCAATACATTATAAAGACGATTATTGGTATTTTATTTAAATCTGAAATCTTCAAAGGATACCACCATGTCACCTTCAAAAAACTTTTGAATAAAATAATATACATAGTGAAAAATAGTTGGGAATAATAATTGTTTCATGAAATGGAACAAAAAGAAATATATAACATTACAAAAAAATAACACAATATAACATCACAAAAAATAACATTACAAAAAAATAACATAACATTACAAAAAAATAACATAACATTACAAAAAAAATAACATAACATTACAAAGAAATAACATAACATTACAAAAAAATAACATATCATTACAAAAAATAACATTACAAAAAAAATAACATTGAAAAGTTTTAACTCTTGTTTAATGTGTGACAATATGTTACTAGGTTTGTATTTCATTTTTTTCTTATTTTCCGCTAATTGTACCGTTTTACGCCCAAGAAAGAAAAACGAGATAAATTTACAATGAATTAATTTCTCAATAGATGGCGTTATAAAAATCTTTCTTCGTCACTTCATAGATGGCGATGGTGTTTACAGCATATTTTTGAAATGAACAGATTATCATGATAAAAAAAATTGAAGATTTAAAAATTTGATTGAAAGGGAACTAAATGAGATGAGGAACTCAAAAATTGATCACGTGAACCGGCCGATGACAGTTCGACAGATTTGTTGGTGCATTGAGTTCTTGGTTCTCCTATTATATCCAAACTTTGTCTCTATTGAGATGTTAAAAAAATTGGCATTAATAATAATTGACTCCTGACAGGGAAAAAAATCCAATGTTTTCGTATATCCAACTTAAAAAATATTCGAGATAAATAAGTATCTATATAACATGCATTGTGAAAAATACATGAGTGGAATAGTGTATTGAAATATAGGTACCTACTTGAATATACATATTTACAGGTATAATATACTAAATTATGGATATAGTTAACTAGTTGCATGTAACACATACGCGATTAAATAATTGCACGAATAATAGACTGATGTATGAAAGTAAGGGTCTGAAACTGAGTACTGTAACAGTACGTGATCTGATGTATGCAGACGACAAAGTATTGTTAGCAGAAAGTATGGAAGAATTACAGTATCTTGTAAGTATGGTATATGAAGGATGCATAGAAAACGGACTTAAAATGAATGCCAGCAAATCAAAGGTAATGGTCTTTGAAAAGAGTGAAAGCAGAACAGTGTGTCAAATAAAAGTAGAGAATGAATGGCTTGAACAAGTCGACGAGTATGTCTATCTGGGTAGTATGTTCCAACGGAATGGACGGCCTGATAAGGATATTGAAAGAAGAGTTATGGCAGGAAACAGAGTGAATGGAGCACTTAGACCAGTTATGAATGATCGCAACATATCAAGAGACGCTAAAGTTGCCATTCATAACGCAATCGTAGTGCCAACCCTGACGTATGCAAGTGAGACCTGGACATGGCAGAAGTCGCACGAAAGCAGAATAAATGCAGTTGAAATGAGATCGCTTAGAAGAATTTGTAACAGAACGATGTATGATAGAGTTCGGAATGAAGATACAAGGAAAGAATGTAAGATAAAGAAAGATGTAATTAACAGAATGAAAGTTAACACATTGAGATGGTTTGGCCACTTGGAGAGAATGAACGAAGAACGCCTGACAAAGAAAATATACAAAGCTGACAGGAACGGAATAAGAGGTCGCGGGCGCCCAAGAAAAGGATGGCACGACCATGTAAACGATATTTTGAAAGATGGAAATGTAAGAAGCATGAACAACAGACGAACATGTATAAGACGATGTATGAATGTTGATGAGGCGATGAATGTGTGTCAAGATAGAAAAATGTGGCGTTCGGTTCTCTTTGCCTACCCCGTGAGGGACATGGCGTGATGGTATGTATGTATGTATAGACTGATCGTTTTGGCTTTTAAGGGCATTTTTAATTGATAAATGTATTTCAATACTATTTGTTTTTCGAGCCGTTCATAATATGCAAAATGCGCATACATATATAATACAAGAGATTATTTAATTTGATTTTTTGCTAGTACTGCTTCCAAAATGTATAAAAAAAATATATTAACAAAATTCTATATAAATATTATAAAATAATTGTTTTTGATAAGATACTTTTCAAGTCATTGCCATTCATATAACAGGACAGATATGATATATTAAAATAAATAATTACGATAATCTTCGACTGATAATATCTTTAGTAATTATTCTCATTATTGACATTTTGTTTTTTTTTTTCAAGCTATCAAATAGTTATATCAGTTCTGCGATAAAATTGTGAGTATTAATGACTTCATTTAAAACAATTATTATCATATCTCAGAAACAATAAAATAAAATTAATAGATCTAGGGACATTACCTTACTTAACATGATATTATATACATTATACATAGCAACAATTAAAAACGACTTCATGGTTAAAAATAAAACATTATCAATTTGAAGTTTGCTTTAAGTAATTTTTTTTTGGATATCAATTGAGACAATTTATGTACTTAGTAAAATTTTGTATATTATATCTTATCATGTTTTCGTTGGCTTATAATCTAGTTTAGTATTTTTTTTATGTTTATCTGTACCATATCTGTGTTTAATACGAGATCACGTGAGGATTAAAATGAATCTCGACTTCTGCTTTTTATTGAAATTCTTGTATCAATATATATATTTTTTTAAATTTAGAAAAACAAATATTTATTAGGTAGAGGCTTTTACTTCGTGGAAATTAATTGTTTATTTAAAATATTAAATCAGACACACTAGGTACCTACTATGTTTGGTTCCACTATTTATTTTATATATATTTTTATCACATCAAAATAAAAAAAAAAACAAAATAAATAGTAGAATTAAATAAAGAATTTAGTGTGTTTTATACATAGTATTTTAAATATATTTATTTACGTTTAAAAATAACATTTGATTACATAGAAAAGTTTTACAACCATAACATAAGTAATCTACTAGTTGAAGTTGAAAATATGGTGTCATAATAAATAAATAAAATAAAATATAAATTAACCAAAAAATATTTGACTCGTTATAAAATAGAAAAATATAGGAAAAATAATTAATTATGTATTTTAATTTAATTTAAGTATTCAATAAAGTTTAAAACGATGTATGAATGTCGACGAGGCGATGAATGGGTGTCAGTATAGAAATAAGTGGAAATCGGTTCTCTCTGCTAACCCCGTGAGGGACATGGAGTGATTTTATTTTTATTTTATATGGCTTCTCGGGCAACTAACAGGTGCTACGTCAAGTAATTATTTCACTCGCACCCAATAACAAGCTGCCACATTCTGGAGACTTACGATATTTATCGTCTCACAGATCCAGACTGAAAACACAATAAAAAACTGCGTGCACCGGGACCCTTGGATCAGCAGTCAGATACCTAACCAACTGAGCCACGAAGGCCGTGATGGTATTTATGTATAAAGTTTATAAAATGTAAATTTTTTTATTAGTGCCTGCCTCACTAGGATTAAATTCTTTGATGAGGAAGGTACACCAAACATAAAAGAAACCACAAGTCTTGCCACCTTTCGTGGGCTAGGTGCTGAGCACCTAGTTGAAAAATATTAATGTTCTCATACTTTTACATGTTTTGATAATTTAGTGAAAAATATTAATGTTCTCATACTTTTACATGTTTTAATAATTAAGTGAAAAATATTAATGTTCTCATACTTTTACATGTTTCAATAATTTAGTGAAAAATATTAATGTTCTCATACTTTTACATGTTTTAATAATTTAGTGTCATACTCTGTACAAAATTTATTATTGTATAAAAAAAAATATAGGTATATACTATTTGTTTACACTAGATGTATTAATTTTGTATTTTTTACGTCTAAATAAAATTTACTATTATAATTATTATTATTACTTTACAAAAACAAAATAATAATAAAAATAAAAGACCAAATAAAATACAAAAAAAACAAAATAAAAGTCATCAAAAAAGAGGAGACCTTCGTTACATTCACCACATTCTACTTCGCATATGGGGACTGTTAACGGGTCCTTCGCAGAACGCTAGAAAGAACAAGGAAAAAATGTATAGCTCATAGAGCCATCTAGTTTAGCGATCTCCATATCATGATTATTTTTTCATTAAATGAAATGAAATGAAATTATTTATTTCCATTATTTACACAACATATATATAACAATAACAAAAAAATAACTATATTTTAAAAAGACTTATTATAAACATACTATGTACAATGGTGCCTATTTGGAAATTTACTGCCTCACTAGACAAGTCTGTTCTGAGGCAGTACTTACTGTCATTCTCTTGCCATAATTATTTGTTCCAAAAAATAATTATTTTTATAATTTTTTGTTTAAACTAGATGTTTTAATTTACGTATATGTTTTTACGTCTAAATAAAGTTAACTATTACTAAATATAACATTCAAAGATCGCGATTGACAGTTGTTGACAGTGTACGACATGAGTGTAAAGAAAATAAAATGATCAGTAATATCAGCCTCTGGCGATAAAATATTTTAGTGAAAATTATTGATTGAAATATTTTTGCGGTACATACGCCGTCAAAAAATAACCATTTCACATAATATTATAAAATATTTTTTGGGTGTAGATTATTTCGTAAGAGTACAGATATGCGTCATTTACGATTCAAATTGAGGACAACATGGAATGACTAAGTTGCATCAAGTATATTAATATATACATTCAGTTACTATATAATATTTTTATTAAAAAACATAATAGCATCGGAACAGAGCTCCACATTACCATGCTGGAAAAAGTAATGTATTTCAATGTCAAATCACGACATTTTTCGGAAGCACTGTCTTAATCATCTTCTAGTGTCTTGGTAGCCCTCCTCAATCATTTAAGAGTGGCTTGACAAAACTTCTCCACGGTCCTTATCCCTGTCCACTCTCGTGCAAAATTCTTTCTTCTAAGTATATGACCCAAGTATGAATTTGATCTAGTCTATGCTATTTTATATGGCCCAAGTATGAATTTGATCTAGTCTTCTTCTTTCCCTGGGCGCTTTTGTCCCGTTTCTATCGGGGCACGCCTTTGACCATGATCCTGGAATTGGCGAGTCTGCTTATTACTTTGAAGCGACTGCCATCTGATCTTCGTAACACTTAGAAAGGGGAACCAGACAAATTGGATTATGGCTACACATAGCTAGTGATATAAATGAGATAAAACCGCACATAGATTTTTTGAAAATCCAGAGGTGCTTGCCCCGCCCGGATTCGAACCGTCGACCTCACGCATGTGAGGCGACGACCTTGCCGCTGGGCTATCACCGCTTGATCTAGTCTATGTTATTTTATATGACCCAAGTATGAATTTGATCTAGTCTATGTTATTTTATACGACCCAAGTACGTATATGACCAAGTATGAATTTGTTCTAGTCTATGTTATTTTATATGACCCAATAAGTATATGACTATGACCCAAGTATGAATTTAATATAGTCTATGTTATTTTATACGACCCATGTAGGAATATGACCCAAGTATGAATTTGATCTAGTCTATGTAATTTTATATGACCCAAGTAAGAATTTGATCTAATCTATGTTACTTTTTTGTTTATTCAGTTACTATTTTTTTCTTTCAGCTTTCAACATCACATTTTTTTTATTTTATATGTGTTTTTTTTCTTATTCCAGCTTTACAAAATTAATATTCTATGACAGACATTGCTTTGAAATAGTAACATAACATATACATTCCCAAAGCATGAATACTTGTTTTATAGATGAACCAAATCGATCAAGGCATGATGCAAACTCGCGACCTCTGTATTACAAATCCACCTCACTAACCGCATCTGCCAAATACTCATTTAAACGTTACTTTATCACTACACCACAAAGTAAGTGGGTATGAATTTTTCATTTAGTCAAACATATAGGTATGTATAAATTGTTTATTCAAACCAAATAAAAAAAATAAAAAAATATAGTCTGCGACTTGAATAATATGGGCCATTGCAAATCGGCGTCCAAACACAAGCTGGAAATTCTTCTCCATACACTTTCCAGCACAGATAGAGAATAAATACCTCGAAGAACAAACGATTTAGTATATTCGAGTTTATTTTTTTTAAGTATGAATAGGTCCTTGTAACAAGAAAATAATATACATCCTCATTGATTTCCTAAACTAAGTAAAACGGTTGTGCTTTATTTAATAATCATTATATTCATTGATATTCTTCTAATGAACTACATATTTAAAAAAAGGTATAGTGACTTTTTTGGCTGGACAAAGCGCTGGACAGCAATTGGCTTATCTGTTTTAGCATCCATTACGCTGGATAATGAATGGAGCGCATAAGAAATTTGAATTCATTCTTTTTTTGTCTCATTCTAATAGCTAAAATTAAAACACATATTTATTGAATTAAAATCTAATGTCGTTTAACTACGCCTTTGCCGACTGAACGCAGTGGCGTAGAATAAACATAACCATAGGTATATTCTTTTTAGTAATAATGTTTAATAATTTTTTCCATTTATTTTATACAGTTGAGTTAAAAACTTAAGAACATGTAAAAAAATATTATTTTATTGAAAAACTGTAATATTCAGTACATACATTTTTTCTTGTAAATGGTTTTTTGAGCAGTTCATAAATAAAAAAAATATCATTTTCATTATTTTATGTGTAAAAAGTTGATTTAAATTGAGAAATGGAAGGAAATTCTTATCGAAATAACAAAATCTAAAATTGTGAATTGTTTATTATTCAATATTTATAAATAAATTATAATGTTTTTAAATACCAAGAAAAAATCAGAATTATTTTTTGACTCGTTACTTGGCAAGTAAAATGGTATGTATGTTGCAGTCAATTTACATAATATTTGATATAAGTTTAAAAATTTCCAATAAAAAAAAACATCATTTAACTTTTACACAAGAGCAGCAGTTTCAGAAGATGAATAAAATACGAATTATTTCAGAAAAAAAAGTATATATATGCATTTGAAAACCGAATAAGTAGGTAATAATCATTAGATACATTATACTATAGTGAAAAATAAACAAATATATTTAAGCCATAGATAAAAACTCAAATCGTTCCTAAAATTAAATGTACTTTTAATGTACTTACAAAGCATCGTTTGTTGTTTATGACTAATTTTACAATTTTAAGAGTGATAAATACATTTACGATTGTTGAACAAACTCTCTATTTAAAATATACACAATAATCAAGCAAACAGCAAGGATAAGCTGGTTTTTATTAACATTTGATTGTTTAATAGAATTAAAGTAATTGATTCTAATATAAAAGCGAATCGGCCATGATTGAAAGGGGATTTAATAACATTAATATTATAATGCAATAATTAAAAATCAATAATTTTAAAACGTCGTCGCCGAGAAAAAATAATATTCCGCTGTGCCACTGTCAAAATGGCGGATGACGCCATGTCTAAAAATATAACTGATAAAAAAAAACAATATGATTGTTACCGCTCAATGTAGTCGTCGATTGATTCTGATATAACATCACTAGAAACAAGCTCTAATAAACACTCCTAATAAACATTCCCTACCTCCTCCTTCTCTATGAAAAACAGTCGGTTCGAATTTCAAACGTGGAACTAGTGATGGGCGAAATGATTCTTAACACGGTCTTGAATTTTGAATTTGGAAGACGGAAATTAACCGTCTTTTTATTTTTTTTTATTAAGGAACTTCTAGCACACGAGTCCTAGCTATGTAAGTGCTTGAAATCGGTTTAGGTCAAATGGTATTTACTTATTCAATCACAAGTACATCGGCTTTAGTAAGCCAAGGTTTATTTCAATTAACAGTAGAAAACGTCGCATTTTACACAAAAAAATCAAAAATAATTATTGACATAAAATAATTCCCTTTTTTCTTCTTTCTTTTCGTATGGTGTAACAGATTATAGTCTTAGTTCCAGCGCTGAGAGCCAGTCCACCGCCTCTGGTTTCGCCTCGTGTATATCTTGGAGGCTTCCGCTAAATTTCTTTAGCTGGCACTCTTGGACCACGTGTTTCACAGACTGCTCAGCTCCACACTCACAGTCAGGATTATCTCTTTTTTCCCACCTCCAGAGTAAGTAATTACAGTAGCCCTGTTCTGTCCCCACTCTGTTTTGTTGTACCCAAACCCTCCGTGGTAGGTCGAAACCAAGTATTCGAGTTGCAGGGTCTACTATTAAATGTTTGTTTGTTCTTTCTCTCCAGATACCTTCTAAATTAAAACCATGTTCCCTATAAGAAATCAAGAATAAAGATATTTAAAACGGAATTCTTAAATATTTGTTTTTTCGTTACGTGACTTCCTTGCTCCTAGACTCACATAGAACACAATATCACATGCGACGGAACAAACTTCAATAAAATGGCAACAGACTGACTAAAAATTAATGGCAGAATACAATATGCTCAAATACTACTAAATATCCTAACGTTAGTTCCTACCATACCTAGCAAACATAGGTGCTATTCATGGATGCGTTCAGATATAACACTCGACGTCGAGTATCGGATGTACCTGATGTTGCAGATCATGTCGTTTTTCACACCAATCTCACTGAACGCTTTCGAGCGGCGTTTCAATCTGAATGAAGCTTGGGGCGTTTTAAATGTCAAATATCATTTATCATACTTGCGTCTTTTTGGTTTATATTTTCATTGAAAGACAACAATTGGGAAGTGGAGTAAGCAATGCTCTCTGACCTTTAATTGGAAACCTTTGAATGATATTGCTCATAAATTAACCTCTTTGTGAATGTATATCATCATCAGATATGACAGACACCACACAAAATTAGAAGTAATCTTACCACAGATAAAATTGAAGTCAACAGATGCTATATCTGTCAGTGTTTTACCAAACGATTTTACAGAGCGTTTGGAGCATACACTCGACTTTCAATTTGAACGTGACAGAGTCTTTAGAGCGTGTGTTTCCGGTCATTCTGAACGGCTTAGAACGTCAATAAGTGCACCCGGCGATCATCGTGAAAGCACTCCATTATTTACGCTACATTTTCATGGATTCAAATAACTAAGATATCACTGTTATATTTTTTAATTATTTTGTTTTTACTTGAAACAAAATTAAAAATAAAGTACTGCCTCAGAACACACTCATCCAGTGAGGCAGTAAATTTACAAATAGGAACACCATTATAAAAAACAATTTTTTATTTTTGTATTTTTATAATAACTTGTAAAAAATGGAAGTAAATCATTTTCCTCCTTTGATTATAGTCATGCCCATAGTCAAAAATTTAATATTCTTTTTACTCCTCACTAACCCAAGGGGATATAGTGGAGAGTTATGATTTCGCAATTTTTAAGGTTATTTTTTTATTGCAGATTATCAACTAGTATCATGCAGAAATTGTATTCTGAAAGTTTCATCACAATGTATCTGTATGTGTATGTGCTATGTACGGCGTGTAATTTTACTTTATCAATTATAGACTAAAGTACTCATTCGATTATTTTCAAATTTTGCACATATGTATGTACATCTAATACTAGCTTAGACCCCATCAGTTTTTGAAGGATATCTGAAATATTTTAAATTGACCCCATGCTCAGAAAATTTAAAATTTGAATTATTTATTTTCATAAAATGGCGTTGAAGAATTATCAAGTTTTCATAATAAAATATTTAGATAAAAAAATAATTTAACAAGCTCATTTCATGAAAATGCTTAAAATTTTCCATACGAAATTTGAATACTTTATGGAGTCACTTGTTAGTGAGGGGTTTAGCCACAACAACGTTGTAGCTAAAACGTTGGCCACAACCCACTCGTTTTAAAAGAAGTAGTATCTGGAGTTTTAAAACATGATTTGAGACCAAAATGTCGCTCATCACAATTTTGGTCACTAACATGTACATCACGTCACCGTCTGACAAGTCTCTGATAAGTAAATTGGTTTTAATATGAATTATATTCGTGATTTTCTTTTAGCGGTGTCATTTTGACACCACAATGTCGTTAGTATAATTGGATATAATTAATAATTGTTATTGCTATTACAAACTTATTCACACGATACAGCTTTTGATATACCGCTCACGATGGACCAAACGAACATAACATACATAATATATTTATGTAACTGGAGGTAAAATAAAATGGTACATATGTCTAAATCACGCATAGTTTTTTACTCCTCACTACCCCAAGGGGATATATAGTGGGGAGTTATGACTCTAAATTAAACCACGTAAAGTAAGTTTCAATGAGAAATAGGTCCGAATGCAGAGTCCTACGTAAATACTAAATTCTAAATACTAACCATGTTTTAATTGCACAGTCGCTCACTTAAGTTGGGAGATTTTTTCGGTGGATGATGATTTTATCGGCTTCGTTGAATATGTATTTGATAATTTTGTCAAATCAAATACCAAACAGAGTATTCAGCGATCCATACGGTGGAATTTCAAAAAAATCGTAACATCGAGCTGTCAGTGTGAAGTTGGTTACATACTATGTTTGTGTTGTTATAGCAAAAAAACATTTTAATCGTCAAACGTCAGAAAAGAGATAGATAGCTTTATAAGCCCATAGAATCTATCTCTTTTATTCATACACAATGATGTGAAATTCTACACCATCGACCTTAAGTTTGGCGTAGTATTTAGTATTTAGTTAGGGATGTCTCTGCAACGCAATTGCTAACTTAAGAATATTAAATACTCCTGTGAGGTTAGGAGTAAGTATTTAGGTACCTAGGACTGTGCATTCGGGTCATAGATTATTCGGGATACTGATACTTCTGAGATAATTGAGTACCCGAACCTCTCACATTATTTAAGTGAAGTTAACGGGTCTTTTATATTTCAGGAAGACGACGCTGAAGTTGGGAGCACTCCTGGAGCGAGTCGGGGGACTTCAGTTTGGGAAGGAAGATTGCGCCGCAGGCCTACACCAGTTCCTTCCAAATATAGGGAATAGATTTACGATGACATTTCGCCTTCTAAGAGCGAGAGGGACAATGTGGTATTTGATACCACTGAGTACATAGGCATGTACTTGCCCAACGACAGTGAATATCGGGTCATGTCGTTAGTTGTCGTAAATCTTCGTTTATTCTTCGTTCAACCTTGAAAGCGTTCACACTATGTCAAACTAGGTATTATCTGTATAGAATACGCGTGCGAAATTAAAGTAAATTAATTTGTTATAATTATTGTAAATATATTAATCAATATTAAATTGCATTGGTTTGTTTATTGATAAATACACAGTTGTTTTTTAATTGGAAAATTATCAACTAGTATCTTGCTCAGATTGTATTCTGAAAGTTCTATCACAATGTATCTCTGTGTGTGCGTGTGCTGTGAACTATGTTCTTTGTAATATGTAAAGGCCCCCATTCACGATCGTGCCATCCTTCCAAATGGCTTGCCATCACTCCAAAATGCGCTCGTGAATGTCAAATCCCGCGCAGCCCAATTGGCCTGACACACCAAAATGGAATTCCAAACGATCGAATCTTTGTAGTACCGCGAAAACGGCGCGGCGCATCCTGTCGGCACGGCATGCTCGTGAGTGTGAAAACCAGCGGTACATTGCGCCATCTCATTGCGCCGAGCTGTTTGACACTCTCGTGAATGCGAAAATACAACATTTTCTCTCTGTTTTTTTTTCTATTTATATATAAACAAACCGCTAAATAGCAGTTGTATAAAACTCATCATCAGAATTATAACTCATTTTTACTTGAAAATTAAAAAAAAAATAGAACTTATTAATGCGAAAGCCCCGACAGCTTGGGTATACTAATTTTGATGGCTCGATGGCGCGATGGCACGCCCGTGAGTGTGATGAAAATTTTGCAATGCAATGGAGCCGGTCCATATGTAACGACGCCGAATGGCATGATCGTGAATGGGCTGCTTAAGGCGTGTTTATTCTACTCTATCGATTATAGACTAAAGTACTCAATCAATTATTTTCAAATTTTGCTAATTCGTACATCTAATACTCGCTTAGACCCTATTAGATTTTGAAGGGTATCATTGCTTCTTAATTTTATTAACTGTAAAATATTTCAATATGACCCCAAGCTCGGGAAACACAAAATTTGATATTTTTTTATCGAATCACTTTCATAAAATGGCATAGAAGAATTATCATGTTTTCATAATAAAATATTTAAATCAAAAATAATTTAACATACTTTCATTTCACGAGAATGCTGAAAATTTTCGCACATTGAATACATTGTTAAGTGACTTGATATTGAGGAGAATAGTTGGCCACAACCAACTCAATTTATTAAACAAATAGTTTTGTGTTGCCAAATTTTGAATTTGTGTTTTATTCTTCTAAAGAGTGAATAAAATGACAACATATAAAAAACCGACTTCCTAAAACGGAGGTTATCTATTCGACGTGATTTTTTTTCTAAGGCTGTGTTTCTCGAACAAAGATTAAAGTAAAAGTATAGTTAAAATACTTTGATTTCATAAAATTATTCAAAAGTTTTGGTTATTTCATTGAAATCTAATGTCGTCAAACAACGCATTTTTGAACAATTTCACGAAATCAAAGTATTTCAACTATACTTTTACCGTTAATTTTTTTGAAACAACCCAGCCTTAGTATGTTAAGCGATAACTTTTTATCAAGTTGTCCGATTTCAATAATTATTTTTTCATTAAAAAAAGGTATCTTCCAATGATCAATTGATCCCTTTTTAATTTGGTCAAGATCTGATGATGGGATCTATCACGAAATCATCAAAAACTGAAATTTGTACAAAATCATCGATAATTATTTACCATGTAGTCCGAATGTGATGATTACTTTTTCATTTGACAGGAATTACTTCTGCAGTGGTTCTATTCGAATTGAGCCAAGAGATTTGATGATGGAAATCATGAGAAATCACGAAACTCAAAAACAATTTGAGAAGGATTTGCAAACGCATTATTGTATAGGCGAGTTATATGAAAGAAAGATAATATTACTACATACATACCATCACACCATGTCCCTCATGGGGTAGGTAGAGAGAACCGAATGCCACATTTTTTAATCTTGACCTCCATTATTTTGAAGTCGGTTTTTTTAAATGTAAGATTATTGTAGCCTATTTATTTATTATATTGACGCACCACTGTGAATCATAATATTATGTATTCCTTATCTATTTACAGTCCTAACAATTTTTTTCTTAATCTATTTATAATGTTGTTCCTGCTTGAATTTTATATTTCCGGCTCTGCTCACATCTATCGTAGGTAAGTTGTAACGCAGTCTGACAATTCAGTCGGCTGATTTGAATAATATTAACGTATCAATTACATACTCCGAGACCAGCTAAATTTTCACACCTCCGACGACGGTTTCTTTTCGCCGCCTTATCCAAAAAGCTGTACAGATCGGGCTTCTGAACACTGCCGCATGCATGCGCGTGTGTCCGCGCTCATAAATCATGCGGCCACGCAGCGCGAACACGCCCGAGCGGCAGCGCTGTATCGTCGTGTCGGTGGAAAGAGCAGGAGGGACGACGAGGCGATCGGCTCTGTTGGTCGCCTTCCATGCGAACCCGTTCGAGGCTAATAAATAAAGTCTTAAATGGACACGAGCAGTAGATACCAAAATAGGAGTCGTCCAAATATGGAACCTTGAAGCGCAGCGCTGCCGTTCATTTTCGTGGAAGATTTTCCCGCTGATGTAATCTCACATAGGCCGGCCGACGGCGAAGATGTCAAACTAATCGTACATTTGGGTCAATCTGTAGGCTTTCGTGCATTCAAAACTAGAGTCTAAAATAACCACGTGACCTATAGGTACATGTTATTCTTAAAGATCATTTTTATCGATCGGCCCAATCGCAGAACGACTCAACAATAAATTTATTTTATCGGTGCTTTGGTAGAACGACACTTTTTCACTGAACCAATAAATAAAACAAAAAAATACTTGCCTCTTTAGCTAGATTCTTGGTAAAATGTGAAATTAAATTGAACTGATGGAAAGTTTATTATCATATTTATATTTTGGATCGAATTGACAGCCTTGTGTGTCCCCAAGATTCGTATATGAACAAGTAAAAGTTTTGAAAACAGCGTTGAAATCTCTTTGTCGAAAGATAAACACGTAGATGTTAGTGTATTTCTAAAGGATATGTTCAATGTTTGATTCGATGAGTTCAAGAAAAGCAGTTGAACCTAAAAACTGGCAGGATACGACGAAATTGTTTGATCCAGTCATTTCCTCGGAGAGCAATTACATGTTTAAATAGTTATTTTACTTACTGTGGGCATAAATCTCAACGCTTTTGTAAAGATTTTTTTTGATTATTCATAATATATCGGTTGTCAAAAATAACCCGGAAAATTCCTATTGCAATAATTTAAACAGTTGTCTTGGTAACTGTGTATATTGTGTATACGTCTTACTTCTATCAAGTCTATCAATAAACATACCGCAGAAATTTCGTACTTATAACTAATTTATTGTCTGGCTAATAAATGATTTAGTGTTTACTTTGAGACTAAAAGTGTTATTTATTCGTCTGCCAAAATCTATGGATAAGATAACTATGTATTATAATCACGCGCACTAAATTTGATTAGTAGTGTTAGATAAAGTGTTTTCATTATTTATGTCCCAGCAAAGTACCTATAGATACCGGTTTGTTATGCAATAAAATTATTCGTTTAACGTTGTTGAACTAGTGTGAAAAAAATATGCGAGTACAGACATTTTGAAAGTTCCGAAAATTAAACACAATGCGGATTCATTTATTCATTCACCAACGAAAGATACGGTAGGCACGGGTGCGCATGCATACCTTTGAAAATTGGTATTACGTGAAACGAGGATCTCACAGTATGAATGGTGTCTTACTAACGGCACATTTTTTTGACACAGTTCCAAAAGGATAGAATGTGGATCCAAGCCATGCAGAGCTATGAAGACCATCAAGAATGTCATTCAGTTAACTCGTATTAAGCATTAAACCAGGTAAATCTTTAAGGAAAGTAGCTATGTCACATCTTTTGTCAGGTCCTAAGGTATCAATTAGTGATCCAAACTAGACGCAACGAATGCGTTCATTAGAGCTTTGTTTTTGGGTAAACTTCTGTGAATTTGTAAGTATCTCAGAGACACGATTCTCGTTCTTTTTTAGCTATCCATAACGCCTTAAAATCCTTAAAATTATAGAAAACGCGATTCTCATTTCAATTTGAAGTGATAGTAAAAGGGATACTATCCCCACCGGTAGGTATCCATACCGTAGCGCTAGCATTAGTTAGACTTTCTCATAACATTTTCGGGATATTTTCTAAAGATGGATCTTTTACTGTTGGAGATAGAAAAAAGACAAGAAATAAATGTCAATCGTTAAGAGTACCGTAATTTAAGAGATGCACACAATCCGATGGATTTGCCACAAGATTTTTTTTAAATTATGTAGGATATCCAAGGAAATAACTCGGTATTTGTGTATATCTTTGGATTCAAGATAAAGACGAAGTAAATGTCATGGCCTTTCCGTACAATCGCAGGTAATGAACAATTTTTATTTACTTATTTAAAAAACATACAACACACGTTCATAATTTCAAATATTAAAAATAATTCATACACATTCAATAACATCCTAGAGTAATCTCGTATTTTGAAGGAAGTTGTAGCCAATATCACTGCTTGAAACTAACGCGATTAAAATAACAATGCATCTAATGATAAATAAAGGAAAAAATAACTGTACAAATGAACAATAATAATAAAATGCAAAAAAAAAAACAATTATTTGTATAAAGGCCAAGTACCTAATTAAGAATAATAGAAAGAACGTAAAACCAATTAAAATACATTCAATGTCTTCAAATACCTAATATTTCTTTTAAAAAAATCCTTTATCACTTCATTTTGTATGGACAACTATCACTATAGCATTCTTCCGAAAGCGCTATTAGCCATAATTTCCTATCCATAACAACAGTTAAGGATTTAAACGAGAATCGCGCCTCAGGTGTATATACGAAGGTACCACGATAGCAAATTTAATGTTCTTTGAGATTCGCAGATTGTTTCAATTTCAAATGTTGAACACCGCTGTGGGGAAATGATTTGACCTCTTGCATTGTCGCGCGCAACAAAATAGCGAGATAAATAATAAACATCATGTAATCCATCCCTGGCCGTTGTAGTCTTCGTTGTTTGTTTGTTGATCTGGTAGGTGGACAGATGACCGCGATGGTAAGATATACCATATGGCACTCATGCCACAATCACGGCTGCTCGTGTGTTGGTCTGGCCATGTTTGGTCCAATGCCAGACACAGGCCGTCAGCATCTCGTGTCGATTTACTCTGCTCTGTCTACTAACTCACTAATGTCTGACCCGATTGTCCTAAATAAAATAATCCATTCAACGTTTGACTGTCCATCTGTGATTTCATTGATCGATTTTCATATCCACAGTACATTTACAAGGCAACGGCCAATATTTCACTGAGATATTGAGGAACAAAAAATATAACGTATTTCTCGTTTCTAAGTAACTAATGAATATGTACCTACCTATGTGTCGATGATATCTTCAATACATCCACATCTTCAAAACAGCATGAGAAAAGTAAATTAAAAATTATTTATTGATTTTTTTTTATCACGAGTGGGTTATTTGATACAACCGGTCAAAGTGACAACTTCTTCGTCAGGACGTTCTTAGTTGTTTGTTATCCGTATGAAATCATTTGCAAGGTGTCAAGATTCTTGAAACCCACGACTCTATGTTTGCGACATCGCTTATGTTGTAAATTATTTCTGTTCAACTTACCACTTTAGACAAGTTACCACTTTAGACAATTTACCACTTTATACAAGTTACCATTTTAGACAACTTACCACTTAAGGGAAGTTACCACTTTGCATGGAGTGCAAGGATGCGTAAACAATATAAAACTTGGTGAATAATACATTTCATAATATGCCCTTTTTTTCAAGAAGGTGCCTACCGTTTCTCGTACCTAGAACAATCAGACATACTGTTTCGGCAGTTGTTTAAAACTTCAATGGATTTCGAGACCTTGAAAATTTTGGTGATGAATACTGAACTAGGCACTAATTAATTCGCAAAAAAACGTTATTCAAATGAAAGAAAAGAAGACTAAACGTAAGATGTAGCGATAATAATTATGAGAACCGACTTGTTTTGGCGACCAGGTGGCTCGCCAGTTCGCATTCATAATGTTGCCAACATTATTACAATATTTTTCTTGTATTATTATATTATGTTCTACGCCGACGCCATATTTTTTTGTTTATATTTACACTATACACGTTTATTTAGTTTTATAATGCAAAAAAAAACAAAACGGACGTTAATAAAACCGAATTGTCTAGGAAGAAGATAGTTTTTTTTTGTTTCACAATTCGTAATGTGGAGGCGAAAACATATTATGTGGACTTTCAAAACTTTGATTTCAGTTATCGAATACATCAAGACGAATTAGAGTCGTTTGAGATAAATATGACTTGATCGGTATTAGGGTGCCTCTTTTGACCCGATATCCATCAACAATTCCAGAAAAAAATGGCCATCAATTATTCTAGAATCGTTGTGATGAAATTCTTTTAAAATTGTTGAAATACTGCGAATGCCTCCACAAAACATCTCGCTGTACTGAGTAAACCATTGAGTAAAAGTAATGAAAAAAATTCGACCACCATGGAATATTGGATTGTCGTTTAACATCTATACTAGCATCCTGGCTTCATTCCCAGTGAGTACACGAGAATAAGTTTTCAGCTCTTCTTTCCAAATAAAATCAGCTAGACTTTGAAATAACCTAAGTGATGAAGTACTCAATCCGTACAAATATTTAAAGGTAAACTAAATAACATGGCAGATGGCAGAGCTGTTAGCGCGCTGGGCTAGTAATCCAGTGGTTGCGAGTTCGAATCCTGCCTCGACCGGTTTCGTTCACCTATAGTATAAATTAATCAAATAGAAAATATTCAAAAAACCTTTTTGAAACACTTGGAGAGACGCCTTTATGTTGAACACACTAATTATAATACTTCTACCAGAAACTTCAATATGACTACATTACAAAACAGGAGACTTTATTTTGACCAAATATCACTTTACAAAATTTGCAATAACTTGATTGATTCGCCGGACATACTCAATAATATATCACTCACTCCATATACCAAATAGATATACCCGCTCACATAATTTATTTCACTTACCAGTATGCCACACTAATTACAGATACTTTGCACCTTTGTTTAGAATTCAGCGAGATTACAATACACATTTCAAACACACGGACATTTTTCACGACACATTACAGCATTATCAAAGACAGATAAAGATGTTCTTAAACCCTAACACAATCCAACAATCCCCTCCTCAATCACTAATGATCCCGGTCCTCCTTGTCATCCTAAAACATATTATGTACCTACTTGTTTTTTTCTTATATTATTGTACTTTTATATTATTATTATTTTTTATGTATCTTTTCTCTTTCTGTTTTTTTAAATTGATGTTACTTGATGTATATTTTTTTTTTCATAACTAAGTATGTCACCAAACATTGTACATTCACAAATGTAAATAGAAGAAAGCATTTTTGGCTATGTTAAAATTAAAAAACTGAATTGTAAATTATATAATTAACAGCTGTAGCTTTCTGAGAGTAAATAAATAAATAAATAAATAGATAAATAAATAAATAAATAAATAAATAAATAAATAAATAAATAAATAAATAAATAAATAAATAAATAAATAAATAAATAAATAAATAAATAAATAAATAAATAAATAAATAAATAAATAAATAAATAAATAAATAAATAAATAAATAAATAAATAAATAAATAAATAAATAAATAAATAAATAAATAAATAAATAAATAGATAGTACAAGTATTTATGTGCTTATTTTAAGGAACGTAGGAAGATGTATATGTGCTTGTTTAACAAGGACAAATTCATTTAAAAAAAATCCTTTAAACAATATCTGTCAAATAGTTCCTGAATATTTCTTCTATACCTTTCCGCACCCTCCTTCTTTTCCTCATTGCTATGTAAGGTATTATTATTATAATTGTACAAATAGTTCCTGAATATTCCTTCTATATCATTCTGTACCCTCCTTCTTTTCCTCATTGCTATGCGAAGTGTTATTATTATTGTTGTACAAATAGTTCCTGAATATTCCTTATATATCTTTCCGTACCCTCCTTCTTTTCCTCATTGCTATGTGAGGTGTTATTATTATTGTTGTACAAATAGTTCCTGAATATTCCTTATATATCATTCCGTACCCTCCTTCTTTTCCTCATTGCTATGCGAAGTGTTATTATTATTATTGTACAAATATGTAGTTCCTGAATATTCCTTCTATATCATTCTATACCCTCCTTCTTTTCCTCATTGCTATGTGAGGTACCTATTATAATTATTATTGTACTTTTCTCTCTTTTCTTTTTTTTTCTACCTATGTATTTCTTTTTTTTCCTTTTTATTCACCAATACTTTTGTACCAATTTAACTATAGCGAATTCAAGTTGTTTGGGTTGGTTGGAAGAATTTGCCTTGTTTTTCACGCAATTATTGTCATTTGGATATAAACATGCAACTTGTTCAGGGTGCAAAAATAAATATGTAATAAAAATACATTTTACTGACGTCCAGTAGAGTTGTTGGATAGTTAACAACAATTATGTATAATTATGAATAATTTATCCACATGTTTTTTAAAATAATGTATATCTCCTTGAATCAAGTATGTACATATACATTCTCATACATTCCCTTAACTAAGAATAAATGCGTGTACTATAGGTGAACGAAATCGGTCGTGGCAGGATTCGAACTCGCGATCGCTGGATGACTAACATTAAATTAGTAGGTATACTCTTACTCTTCTTCTTTCAAGATTGACCTCCACTGAATGAATCTTTCATACAGCTGAATTTTTGTATATATTCTAAAAAAGCAACTTTCCAGAACGTGAGAGAGTTTTGAAAATGGCGACAGATAAACCCACAGAGAAAAAAATGACTATAGTCCATAAAAAATAATCAGGTTCAAGTTAATGCACTAGATTTGGTATGTAAGTAGAACTAAAATGAATAAAGATTACAAAATGCGCCATAATTCATACTATAAGTATACAGCCAAAAATTTCAAGAATAAATCGAATACTCTTTCATACATGATACACAACGTGGGTGTGCGGTTGTGAATAACCTCATTAAAGGAAGCACGATACATGCGTGTATGTCCACACACCAGGTACTATTCTAAGCCGGTGTCTCACAGCGGGCTGTTGAAAAATTGATGTAAAAAATACGCTTAAAAATTGTGAAATCATAATCCCCCCCGTAAGTCCTTAGTAGAAAACGAGTGGGTTGTGGCCAACGCTAAACTCCTCACTAACAAGTCATTCTATAAAGTATTCAAATTTTGTATAGAAAATTTTCAGCATTTTCATGAAATGAGTTTGTTAAATTATTTTTTATTTAAATATTTTATTTAAATATTTTATTAATAAAACTTGATAATTCTTCAATGCTATTTTATGAATGTGATGTGCCTTTTTACAAATTTGAAAATAAAAATTCACATATTAAAATTTTCCTGAGCTTGGGGTCACTTTGAAATATTTGACAGTTAAAAAAATTGAGAAGCACTATTCATATATCGTTAAAAATCTAATGGGATCTAACCGAGTATTAGATATACATATTTGCAAAATTTGAATAGAATCGAATGAGAACTTTAGTCTATAATCAATAAAGTAAAATGAACACGCCGTACATAGCACATAGCACACACACACAGATACATTGTGATGAAACTTTCAGAATACAATCTCAGCATGATACTAGTTGATAATCTGCAAAAAAAATAGCCTTAAAATTGCGGAATCATAACTCCCCACTATATCCCCTTGGGTTAGTGAGGAGTAAAAATGAATATTGTTTTCGTTTCAAGAGTGACAAATGAACCCAGTTGTCCATAGTGAATGTCTGAAAAAAAAAACAATAAATAACAGGAGACTCGCCATTCAGCAATTCTTAATTGTGTCATTTTATTTTATAGATACGGGGTTTATAAACAATCATTTGGCTTATAATTCCGTCGGATACGTCAATCTCGAACGAAACTAGTTTTTTCTCGCGAAAAAAAATATACAAAACATCGGATTCATTTAATTTTTATTTTCTGTATCAACAACGCTTAAAGTATAAATGCATTGTAAAAAATAATGACCAATGCTAATTATTATGTCTAGCATGCTGCGATACAGACTGTTATTACCAATTCTTTTTAAATTATACAACATAATATTATGTAAGTTTCGATAATGAATGGTATCGATTTAGAGAATAATATATTGATTTCTTATCTCGCATCGAGATTATACGAAAAAAGATGGGGATAAGCTATCTTTTAAGCTTTTGTTGTTTTTAACAAAATCATTGTAAGCAGAATAAATGAAGTGAAATGAGACTAAATAAACATATTAAAAAAGGCTAAAGCAAAAATATCTATCTGATAATTTATTTATTTAATATTGCTTCTCGGGCAACTGACAGGTACTAATATCAAATATTAATTTAACATGCACCCAATGACAAGTTGCCACATTGGAGACTCAAGATATCAATCGTCTCACAGATCCAGACTGAAAACACAATTAAAAACTATGTCTTCACCGGGAATCCATCGAAACCGGTATTCTTGGATCAGCAGTAAGATACCCATCCAACTGAGCCACGAAGGCCAATAATACCTGATATCTTCTCCGTCTCCTCTTTCTCTCCTTATCCTTTTGATTTCCTATGATTGCTATGAACTGTTATAATTTATATTCAATTTTTTCTTTTGTTATTTTTATTTTTGTAATGTCACCTTATTTTAAATAAATTTGGTATTGTAAAATAATACCAATGTTTTCAGTTCTACTACTTTAATGATACTGACTAGTTTCGACACTTTGAAAATGGTCACTGGATGACCGAAACTAGTCAGTGTCATTAAAATAGTAGAACTGAAAACTTTGGTTTTATTTAATTTTTTTATTTTTATTTTTTTTAATTTTTTTTTAATTTTTTTTTAATGAAAATGTCCTTGTTAAACAAGTACATATACATCTTACTACGTTCCCTAAAATAAGCAAATAAATGCTTGTGCTTAGGTGAACGAAATCGGTCGAGGCAGGATTCGAACTCGCGACCACTGGATTACTAGCCCAGCGCGCTAACCGCTCTGCTATACCATATTAAATTTATTTATGATTTGTAATGGAGTTTTACCAAGAATTGTCCGTAGAAAAGTTTAAAAAAAGTCATAACCTTATTGCCATAGTATATAGGTGCATACATTGTATTGCACAGTAACATCAACTATGGTTGGTTGAAAGAAATGTTTGACAATAAACCCGCTAATATACCTACAAATGCTATGTAGTGCGCTTCTTTGAATGCTTACAATGTACCCTCCTAAATACTAATAGCTGGTGTCGTTTTACCTTTTAAGTTCTTTTTAATATGTGTAGAATTATATAAATCTAGTTTGATTTTATCTATATTATCAAATAGTTATATAAAATTAATAAAATACACTAATGCCCCTATTATTGCTGGAATCTGGAAGGATTATGCGTGATCAAATTAGAAATAAATCAGGAAAACCCCCGAAACGATGGAGAGACAGTTGGAGCTGTGGTTGGAGCTTAGCATCTCAGGAGGAACATCCTGTTGTTACACTCTTGAGCCTATAGAAATAAGAAGAAGAAGACTAATTTCCCGTATAAAAATGTTTGTTTTGACAATAGTAATTCAATCATCGGTCTTATTGGATTAGGTTCGGAATCTATGTGAAGATAATAAATTGAATCGAAATGGCTGGCGTGGGTTCTTAGCTAAGACAATGAAATTCTGCGGATATATTTATTACTAAAACAAAATTCCTTTTGTTCGGTTTTATGAATGTGGCAGATGTCTCTAAAACTATGTGTGTGTTTTGTAAACAAAAGAGTATAGAGATAACATAAGCGTGGAGTATATATTGACAACATTTAAAACAAGCAGTATTTTATCCCATGTTTTAAATCTTACGTGACCAAAATGAATTGTATAACGGTCGACTGTCCCCATGTTTATTTTTAGAAGTCAACAAATGATGAATCAGGGTTTCACAGAGAAAATGTTTAATATTTTAATTTTTTCCCCAGGAGATCCTCAATATTTTCTACAAGACTTCAGTCTAGATCTTGTGATGACGATGCCCAACTATCTCGCTCCATCTCTTTTGTGTTTTTTTTTCGGAGATCACCCATCCTCAAATTTTATGCGTTGCAGTTTTTGAGAGCCTTTCAGGATTTATCGATTCCACGTGTTCTCCAGTAGCGCCTCCTTTGCCTACTCCACTTTATGATGTTCTTTACAACGCAGGTTTTGCCGAACTCTTCATTGGGGATTATGTCTATAATGTTGAATCGTATAATTATAATTCGATTTTTTATAGCGCCGTGTTATCGTGTTATACAGGATCATTCCAACGAAGCTTAAGATTTTCCTAAGTTTGCTCCGCATCTACACCAAGGGTCATAGTACCGCTGTCATTTCACATCTCAAGCGTCAAACTTGTTCGGAATCAAGAGACTCACTAGCCAGAGTCACATCTGTATTAAAGGGACTGGCTCGTAGGGAGACATACTAGAAGACTTTGACTGAAGACATATGACTACTGTAGAGCATTTCATGATGGACATGAAGATTATACGGCAGTCCACTTCTTGTGTCACTGTCCCAATCTTTCTAGAAATAGGAGAAACTCATTGGGAAGTCTCTAGTGTGAAGATTTAATGGACTTAATGGCGTCTGCTGACACTAGAATCTTTTTGATTTCATCAACCACGCTTTCTGGTTGAGGGCGAATTATAGAAGGGACACCCCAACTGTTGTATCTTCTTCTTGTTCGCTTTTTAATTGCTGAAGGTCGTGTTCAACTTGATGAGCCATTGTTCTCTAGACGCTTGTGTCACCTGCTTTTTTAGGGTCTCACCTTCCGAGAGACCAGTTATTCTAATTATTTGGTAACTCCACCGAGAAGGGGCTCGTTCCCGGGAATCACAAAGGGCCAAGAGGCCAAAGTGTATCGTCCTTTGAGAACAACCAGCCAAAAATCTGAGTGTTTCTGTATATAGCGGTAAGGCATGATATGTCAACAAACAAATATAATGGCATAAAGAACGATGGACTGCCGACCAGACCGGTGATGTCTATGGCGACTCAACTCTTATATTAATTTCATGAATGAAACCAGTTCTATTATAAATATGCATGTATGTATGTTCATGTCTCGCCTCCTACCCCACCACACCACACACTCCTCACCTCACCTGACCTCTCCACCTACATACGGTTACGTCACCCATATCATATTTTTACTGAATAACATTTGCATTCATTGCCGAATTTATATATTTACACATATATCTATATGTTTATTTATTCATTATCTCAATGTTCCCGTTCCATAACCGTGTTTTAATTATTTTTAAAATATTTTTTTTTATTCGAAACATCGTTGTATCCAACAATGAGTTTTTTTATGAAGTATGAATAACAAGAGAATAACAGAAGAGCGTGAATGAAACGATGCATGGACGTGAATGAAGCGAGAAATGTATGTCAAAATAGAGGAGTTTGGCGTTCGGTTCTCTCTGCCTACCCCAAATAGGGAAATGACGTGATGGTTTGGTATAGAAGTTTTTTTTTAGAATCAATATGTCCTTGTATCAAGTACATATATATCCTCATACGTTCCCTAAATAAAGCATAAATGCTTGTGCTATAGGTGAACGAAATCGGTCGTGGCAGGATGGACTACTAACCCAGCGTGCTAACTGCTCTGCCACCTCCCATCTGAAAATGCTAATTAATAATGAGTTGTAAATTATATCTAAGTTAAGGTAAGTCAGACAGTTTGAAATTAATAGCGGATAATAAAATAGGGACATAGGAATAGGACGACATAAATAAGGAGAGATATGTACGTCGTAGGACCTGCAAGTTTCTTTACAGGAGAGCGGCAGCTGAGGAAAGAAGTAGTGGAGGTACAAGTTGAAGGAGGCCAAGGCTCGATTAGGGCTGAAGCCCCATTGAAGAAAAAGAATAATAAAATAGCACAAATAAGTTATAAACCATCAAAAAGGATATGCTTATATTACGGTAATTTTAAAAGCTATCTCCATCGCTTCAACATTGCTCCCTCTTCCTCATGTCAGTTTTGTCAATGTCCGGACCAAACTTCGGATCACATCCTTTGGGAGTGTTCCCACCCAATTGTGTCCTCTTACAGATCGGAGCTCCTCGTCGCTGTCCGTGTGCCTCTTCAAGGTCCCATTGGACATGCGGACTTAGTGATCTCGTAGAACAGTTATAAAGCCTTCAAACGATTTTGCCATAGATACGGTGCTTTATTATCTGAAGATTCTCTCTGACTTGTCTGTTTCCAGAGATCTTGGTCACTTCTCTGATGCCCTATATATATATATGGATATGAAGTCGCCGACAAGTCCGCAGGTGTGAATCTCAATTCGCACTTGTTGATTGTTATTTTTGCGCCATGGTGCCGAGATTGCTAATCTATAGGGCTCCTTGAGCTACTCTTCGTGCCATGCATTGTTTTTTTTGTTGTTGTTCATTCTAGCGTTCTGCGAATGGACCGTTGACAGTCCCCATATGCGGAGGAATGCAACAATTTAAGACATTTTCTACGACAACTTCTAAATAAATATTATTATATAATATACATATGTGTTTAATACTAATTCCCTAATATAATATAATAGTCTATAATTGGCTCTATTTATTTGTAATTGTTTATATAAAAAAATGTACATAGCTGTTGACTTTTTATAAAAATAAAAAATGTAGAGTGCATACTATCGGATTCAACTCGATGCTTTTGTGTGTATGGAGTATGGCGTAATTCGTATGACAATCTACGTGTCCCCTGTGCAGTTCAGAATACAAATTCGATCGACTTCATATGTATTGGCAACATTGAATTAGAAATAATTAGGTTTTCGTCCTATGATTCCAAAAAAGTGCACTTGTCGTGAAGTTTTTAAGTGTATGGAGTATGGCATAATTCGTATGACAAATTATGAAATGTGTCCCCTGTGTATTTCAAAATATTACTTCACAACACAAGTGTAAAATTAATTGTTTCACATTGGTAGCATCATCAGACATACTGATGGACACATTTATTAATATGCTTTGAGTGCTTCTTTAATTATAATATTAGTGATGTCCATTGGGTGTCGGGTAGATGATATGTATCTGTATTGTATAATGTATACGGTCATACGCGGTATAAAATAAATCAATCATTGGTTATCTTTGTCATGTGTCATTAAGAATAACACTTGTATTATTATGCATGTTGTATTTTTGGAAGTGTAATTAAACAATTGCGTAACTTTGATCACTTTTTTATAGTACAATCAACTCTATATGCCCGTTCTTAGCAAGGAATTATTTTATTCATTAAGATAATCATTTATTTTAATGACCTTGAAACAAAGACAAATGTTCAAAAAAGTGTGACATACAATAAATTTTATCTAAAGAGAACCTTAAAAATGTTTAATACCTATAGATTAATTTTTAGTTGGGTTAGTTTCACCATTTATAACTCAAGAACAGGTGGACCAATTGGAATGATCTCTTATTTGTTGGATTCGTCTCCGTCCCGAATGCCCCCGAATAGCAGAATAACAATTAAAATATATCGGAAGTATTCACGTAAAAAAATTATAAAACAAATAATTTTCCCATAAATTAAAACAAACCGTAATGCGAGCGCGTAAGTGCAATTGAATTTTTTATTTTCTTTATGTATATTATTAATATTGCTACAAATTCAAAGACCTTCACACTATCAAAACTTTATACAATACACTTGTATTGAGTATTCTTGAAACAAACTCAATTATTTGGTCTCCATATGAGGCTACATATTGTATTATGATCGAAAGAGTTCACAAAAAAATTCTCAGATATTGCTACCTTCGGACGTATGGTACATATCCTTGGTTGTACATACATACATACATATCATCACGCCATGTCCCTTACGGGGTAGGCAGAGAGAACCGAACGCCATATCTTTCTATCCTGGCACACATTCATCGCCTCGTCAACATTCATGCATCGTCTCATACATGTTCGTCTATCGTACATGCTTCTAACATTTCCGTCTTTCAGAATATCGTTCACATGGTCGTGCCATCCCTTTCTTGGGCGGCCCCGGCCTCTCAATCCATTCCTATCCGCATTGTATATTTTCTTCGTCAGGCGTTCCTCATTCATTCTACCCATGTGGCCAAACCATCTCAGTGTGTTCACTTTCATTACCTTTCATTATGTCGCACAGTTCGTTCATCTTTCTATCTATCCCTCCTCTGATATTCCACACTCCCACTCTGCACTCGGTTCTCCTCTTTTGGCCTACCCCCCGGACCATACCATTGTATCCATCTGCTTTTTTATTAGGTATGATTGGATACAACTCCTTGGAAAACAGAAGATTATTTTGTCTATTGAAATACTTTTTCCAACTAGTAAATGGGTTAGTATATAATCCTAGTTTACTTTGCGAAATAGGCATACATGCTCCTATTAAATACATCAGAGGAAGAAATCACGCGTTGTTTCTGCAGCCATACAGTCGGACAAATTTACTAGTCAAGTCTCCAATACACAAAGCCGTCTCAATGTTCAACATTTTGTCGAGCGAAGTTGACGTCTTCAATATCAGTGAAAACAATTTTCTGAATTTTATAATGTTTTATTTTTAAATTGTATTATATATTGCATAAACTGTATTTTTTAAATTGTGATTATGTATTATTTTGTAATTATGTTTGTTGTTATTTTTAATGCCATGCCAGTTTAGGTTTCTCTGTAAAGGCATGGCATTCTCTTTGCCAAATAAATAAATAAATAAAAAAAAAAATTATATCCTAATGAATTACTATTCTTAATATTTTTTGGTATTCATTTTAGTACGTTAATAAAATCCAAAATTAAGTTTAGATAAAATTTAACACGACATTCATTGACTGTTAGGCGATACGAAGTTCTCCTGTCCCTCTAGACAACGTGTCATTTAGCTCAAGAAAAGAAACAAGACAAGATAACTCAATTGCATGGAAGTGGCAGTTGCCAGTCTAGTTGGCTAGGGGGTCTGGTTAGCTAGTATGTAAATAAACATACCTTTGTAAACAAAATTAAGTGATATTTTTTTAAATTTTATACCACAAATTATTTGTCCATTTGGAATAAATTGTCTTGAGAAAATTAATTCAACACGTCGTGGGTACAGAGAGCAATCTTTTTCTTCTTTTATCGTTTCAGCAACTCATTTATACAATCTTCTGCTAGTGCCTAGCAACGTCAATAGCACAATCATTGCCCACCATAAGATCGTGCATGGTGCAGTTGACTGGACTTGAGGGGCAGCTGCACAGATGTGCGGTGGTCTGCTGCTTTCCACAGTCACATGTCGTTGGTAGAGAAGATGATATATAGAATTCCTTAAAAAGATGATATTTGAAGGTTGAGGACTGCAGAGGGGTAGGAAGAAGGCGGTTTTCCTAAATCTAATACATTAGCGAGTGAATCGTTTTGAAGAATGTAGAGGAAATGCTGTCCTCCCAAGACTGAGACTGACACGTTTCACGAAGAAGAAGAAACGAATACATGCTAATTCAGGTACATTTTAAGACTCAAGCGAAAATTATTGCGGAATTAAACCGGTCAAGGCAGGATTTGAACCGGGTTCACTGGATTGAGAGTCTAGTGTATCTAGTTATCGCCTGATATTAGTAATAGTTATAGCAGGTAATTTATTACTTTGTTGATTAGATGCTGAAGATAAACGGAATAAGATTAGTAATAGTATATACTATGAATCACAATATGTAAAATATTTCAAAATTAAATGATAAGTAGGTAGGTATATAGTGAAGAAACTAAAAAGAAATATATGATAAGCTTTCTTAATTTTTTCAACAAATATATTCAAAATAAATAAGTTATTTACAGGGTATAAATGAAAACACTAATTAGTTTTAGTTTCACTATTTAATTTTAACACTGGCACTGACCGGTATCGATCTGAAGATCATCGTAAAACAAATTAGTGTTTTCATTTATACCTAGTATAATGGAGTTTCACCACGAATTATCCGTCGACAAAATTAACAAGTTATTTACAGTTGAATATATATTGGAAATAATATGTGAAATAATATTAAGGTAGGTGCCTACCTAATTTTACTAGGTAAAATAGGTTAGTTATTGCGCAGTTGAATAGATACTGAAGATAATGTACATTTGCAATGATTGATACTAAATTAGGTACAGTAATATTTATACATTTATTATCTAGTCATTTTTTTGAAAAAAAAAAGTTATTCCATAGTTGAATCAATACAGGAATAGGTATACAAGATTTGTAATGAAATCGAACGATTATTAATGGTAAGTTGAATAGTACTGAATAAAATGAGAGGTCGGCCTTTTGTCGGCCTTCATAGTTCAGTTGGTTAGGTATCTGACTGCTGATCCAAAGGTCCCGGGTTTGATTCCCGGTGGAGACACAGTTTTAATTGTGTTTTCATTCTGGATCTGTGAGATGATTAATATCGCAAGTTTCCAGAATGTGGCAACTTGTTATTGGGTGCGTGTTAAATCAATATTTGACATAGTACCTGTTAGTTGCCCGAGAAGTAAAATAAAGAAATAAAGAAAATTAAGAGGTCGAATGCAAAAATTTATTGTCTAGTAAAGTTATTGAAATAAAAATAGTTATTCCATAGTTGAATCATTAGAGGAATATACAAGATTTGTAATAAAATCGAACAATTGTAAACGGTAAGTTGAATGCTGAAATGTCATTATTACGTAGCTGAAAAATAATGAGGTAAACAATTTATTCCGCAGTTGAATATGTATTGAAAATAACTGGAGAAACAAATAGGTACACATAGGTACACAATAATTTCTTAACTAATTATTTTTTGTTGTCTGTTTATATTGTGTTTATTTTTATATATTTCACTTTTAAAACTGTATTTTTTAATTTAAAATTATGTAAGTATTCCTAATGTTTATTTTTATAGCTTTCTTATTCTTTTGTTTTTTAATGTAATGTAATAATTTCACAAATGTACAGGTGGCTGCTTCAGAACAGATTTATTCTAGTGAGGCGGCTATCTTATATTAAAATAATGTATATGTTTATATGATCATAAATAAATAAATAAATAAATAAAAAAAATACACTTAAAATTCATGAAAGTCATCTACAGATTACGATAATAAAGTTACTGCCATGTGTAATAGTCTTAAAAAATAAAAAAAAATATTCGTAATTATACGTATTGATTACGATAGATACGTTATTATCCAGATGAATAGATATCCGAGATAAAAACAGGGATTGAGAAACTTACGCACATTTCCATTAGTACACGACTGTTTATTATGAGCAATAAGGTATCTAATTCAAATGATGCGTAAGAGGCATTATAAACCTACATTTCTATCATTTATATTGATTACAATGAGTTATTACCAATTTGATTCTCGAACATATTCATTGGGTAGGTTAGGAAGATACTTGGATGTCAATATTTCTTTCTGTACCTATTTATTACGAGTAACTGAAGAACCCACTTAAATATTAGGTATATCGGATAGTTATTTCGTTATTTTTTCAACTGAAAGACTGTTAATACATCTTCTCTGATAGTTATGTGAATACATCTTCTCCATAAATATAGAGTATTTTTCCTTTTAGATGGCAAAATCGTAATATATTTCAAAAATGCTACTTTGCATTTTAAATATATGGTACTTTTAATTTAATAACATATATTGTAAAATAAATAAACGCGTTGACTATCTACACAGTTTATTTTTGAATACAGTAATTAGATAGTTATAAGATAGAAGTACAATAATAGTATAAAATGAACCACAACGTGAGAGCACTATAAAAGATCAATCCCCAAACACTCGTTTATATCAATCTCCCAACTACCGAAGAATGCCGATCTCCTGATTCGTGCAAAGTCGTATAATGCCTACCAGCTATGAAGATTGACTGTTGTAAGGCGAAAAATCAATGTATTACAAATAATATTTGATGTTCCACGAAGATTGCGTCACTGTATTAAGCCATCAACGCAACTATTTAACTGGATTCGTTATTTTATCAAGAACCAGGAAAATATATTTTCTTCTGTTGTGTACATACCAGTGCAGTATTTAAAAAAATATATAGGTATACCTACTTACCAGTCTTTTTTAAATTAAATCATTTTTTTTCAGATAATTGTCATCGGGAAAAATTACCTACCCACCAACTTAATTCGATTTCAAGGTTTGCCGCATATGACGATGCGGCGAGCGCGTTAAATAATAAAACTGAGTCCTCTAAATAAGGAAATGACTTTCCTACCAACCCAATAGATACATTGAGCACTTAAGTGGGATCCCATACCCACTTTTGCGGCAGTACGTACTGATTAAGATAAGTTATTACCTCCTCGGTACATTATTATACATCTGTGAGGGATAAGTAGTATATAGTGATGATGCTGCGTGGCGCCTCCAGCAATTAACTGCCAACCATACATATATACATACAACTGAGACCACAGTCAACTGAGACTAAATTAATTTGCATCAAAAATACAACTGCACTCTGTTAGCAACGGATTGTCCACACAGAGCGTTATTTTGTCAATTATTGCAGTAAGTACATACATAAGAAGTAGAAACATCTTCTATGGCAGGGGTCGGCAAACTGCGGCCGGCGTATTAATAACGAAATATAACTTTATTAAAAATAAGGGAAACGACATGATGTACCTACACAAAATTATTCACAACCGTGTAGACTTACCTTATTTATTTAATTAAATGAAATAAAACACAACTTTGTGTACACCACTACAATTATAACTTTTATTCAAATGAATAAAAATTCCTCTACATGTTACGAGAACAAAGTTCCCTTCCTCAGGAGGATACAAAGTACACATACTATAAAATAAAAATACAATACTATAGTTAATACTGTAGCCACATACTATAATTAATAATCCAACACAATTCCCTAATAAATAAAGTATTAAATATTTTCCCAATACAAAAATTAAATAACCAATAACTTCATTGCATCCCCCACCCTAAATAAATAATGTAACCCAGCCCACACTCCACCCATTATGTTTACTTTAATTCTATATATTGTATTTTTATTTTAGTATACTGATACCACAAAATGATACCACAAAGTAAAAAACAACCGTTTGTCGATGATGTTACCTTATTTAATTTACTTATTACATTTTTACTGCCCATAACGCAATTTCAGTTCTCAGTTTTTGTTCTATGTCGGCCGACGTTACACAAACTACTCACTAAACAATTACATTAGACGGAATTGCTCTAACTGTATAACAAACTTTAAACATTTCGATATAATACATAAATCACAAGCATATTAACACGAGTGGGTTGTGGCCAACACTAAACTCTCTACACCATAGTAAGAAATGTTGACAATCTAGAAATGTATTTTTATGAAGTACATTTCTATTAGATTTTTAAACAAATATAAGATTCGCAGAGGACAAAAGTTTTCACAATACACCATACACAAAAAAACATTGTCACGAAACTTATAGTATGTATTTTTTACATGATACCTGTTGAGAAATTTTAAGTAAAATTCTATTACTAGCAGGATGAGCATGTATGAGACAGTGTATCAATGTTGATGAGGCGATGGACATATGTGTCAAGATAGAAGAATGCGGTATTCGGTTCTCACTGCCTACCCCTTGAGGAAGAGAGTAAAAAAATACACTTGTCTATAGAGACACATACAATATCAATATGAAGTTGACCACTCAATTTTATAAAATTAAAATAAAATAAATTTGGAAAAAAAAATAAAGCAGGGATATCTTTCCGAAAATACCAGATCCCTCTCATTTACCTTCCTTCCCTTTTCTACGTATTATCTATTATAGAAGGAATATTTATCTCTATACATTTCTCGATTTCCTCTTCCTGTTGATTTTCTCTTCACAATCCTTTTTTAATAAGGATCATGTAATCGCAATGCGTCTCCATTAAACAATCGAATGAATTATGAAGATTTTTGTTGAATCAATGAAATACATATTTATCATTCAATGAAAATATATTTAGGTCGAATTTTACCTTTTCACTGTCAGCGTTTTCATCGACAAACTGTGACGAAAATCAAATAATTTCACAAATATAATATTGCTTATGGCGAAATAAGCGAATGTATTCATTGTCAATAATGTGACACCAACAGCATATAAGCATACACATATTATTTATTTATTTATTTTAACCTTCTGAGCACAAGTGCACAATGGCGGGCTTATTGCCAAATGGCAATATCTTCCAACCAACCATAATCATTTGGTGAAAAAACTATTTCATTTATGGTATGTACCAAAATTTTTAAATAATACATGCAAAGGTTATAAAGAAAATAAAACATACAAAATGAAAGAAAAAAACATATAAGCAAAAACAATAAAGAAACGGAGGGGACAGGATAGGGGGGGGGACAAGGATAGGATAAGGAGACATATTTAGGTGTTATGGGTAAGGAAATGATTCCTCAGATTTCTTTTGAAAGCGGGAAGTGTAAATGAAATTCGAAGTTGCGATGGGATGTGATTCCAAAGACGAGCTGCTTGTACGGAGAAAGAGGTGGTGAAAAAGGAAGTATTGTGTACTGGGATACTGAGCGTTCTTTCAGTATTTGAACGAAGAGGCAACCCGTGTTCAGAGAGGAAGTGAAATTGATTTCGTAGATAAACTGGAGCATTGGAGTTGTTAAAGACAATTTTTTTCAATTTAAAAATATATCGAATGCATGTATTTTGTAATCGCTCCAATTTATCTAAGAGTTCCTGATTAGCGTCTAAATAACATACATCAGCGTAATCAAGGAAAGGGAGTAATATTGATTGGCATAACGATATTTTGACGGAAAAAGGCAAGAAATTTTGCAATCTTTTTAATGAGTGAAGGGTATAATGAAATTTCCTGCTCACTTCAGCAACCTGTTCCCGCCAAGATAGGTTTAGGTCTATTATTATCATATTATATTTTATTGTTTTTGTTATAAATACATTAAGTCTTTATTTATACTGATAATATGTACAAGGAGCTTCCACAAAGGCAGTTCCAAAGATTTAAATAAACTAGTGGGTTGTGGCCAGTTTTTTTTTTCTTCTTGAAAGGTTGAAAATCCCTGAACATATTTCATCATTTTCTTATTTATCTGTACTATGTCATGTCCCCCGACGATATATTCTATATATATTATATATTCCATATCATGCCTATTATTTTGGCATAGGCATCTCTGTCTTGAGCCAACCGGAACAGCTCTTCCACTCTATGGAATCGGGTCCATTCCTTGATGTTTTTAGCCAAGTCATCTGTCCCCTACCCACACCGCGACTACCCTCAATTTTTCATTTCGTGATTAAGCATTTATATGTTACATACACTGTCATAGTAGCTTATTTTCAAGCATTTAGATATTGATGATTAACATATTGTACTTATAGAATTTTCTAAAAATGGATTGATAAGGGAACAATAAAATACATAATTGGTGAACGTTGCGCAAGCGCTAAAAGTGATCGCGTAACAAATGAAGTGAAAGATAATGTTTTTAAAGACTAGTTGCATGTAACACATGAGACCCAACTGTCGATGGCGATATTATATGTACAGGGTAAGGATACGTAAGCATTCATGTATGTTATAAATAAACGTACCACACTATAAAACCCTAAATCCAAATTATTGAATATTTTGTTTTATTATACAAAACATCTTTGTCATGATAGGAAAGTGTGGAATTCAGTCATTTTTTCTACCACGAAAAGGTAAACAGCTTGATGTTATACAAGTATGTATGAAGATTAAGTATCAAACTATTGAGTCCTTGTGAACACTGCCATACAAATTTAATGAAGCTCTGGAACTTTTTCTTAAAAACGAGTTAGAGATATTGTATTTGTCTATATTTATACCATCCTCCAGCGTTAAAACTTAAATTGTTTTTGAGATTTGTGGAAATATAATAAAAATCAAAACTTTGCGATCCACGACTGGAATGAAACTCATAGTTTCGAGTATTATAGTTTTATAGGCCTAAAATATTCTATACATTCTGAATTTTTGGCTCTGTGTATTAAGCAGAAAAGCACCAGAAGACAGGTCGTAAGCCTTGTAGGTTCCTTTGTTTCCCGGTTCTCCTAAGATATTACAAATTATTCTTTATTGAGATATTTAAATTGTCAATAAAAAGATGAATTTATAAATATCACGGAAGTTCTTGTGTATGTTGAACTATATCACAAGTCTTTTTTGAGGAAAACAATGTTAGACAATATACATAATATAATGTAACAAAAATATGGTATGCAATGTCACACGCGTTAAAAAACGGTTAGTTGTGCGAATATCAAGGGCACATGTTCTATTCCTGTGCACGAATGTTTTTATGTCTTCGCAGTTCATTAATATTAAGAGCATTAACGGTCACAGAAATATAATTAATAGTTTTTCCTGGTGATTGTAATTGATGTTGTATTTTTAGAAAATTCAAGGTGAAATTCTTATAAGGATTTTACACTTATGCATACATAGCACACTAAGTTTAGAGGAGTTACAAGCAACGTTCATGATCTAATAACGATATGAATTACGCCTGAATATAATGCAACATGTATAGCAGTCACAATTTATGTTTAGAAATAGGTACTTTATTGTTCATTGTATTAATATATTAAATGAACAATATAGAACTTAGAACAACATAGAGTTATTTATACTGTACATGAAATGAAGAGTAAATTACTGTCGTCAGATAAATTTTTTAATCAATAATCTCTGGAAAAAAATCAATTATCATCTGAATCACCGCCAGGAAAAGAAGAAAAACCTCTAATAATAAGTAATTGTGGATATTTTACGTAGTAGAATTCCATTTTAAATTAGATTGAAAAATAAAATTGTAGTTTTTAGATTCTACGTATATTTTTTAATTGGCCGATAGCTATTTTGCCTTGTTAGGGCATAGTCTTGAAGATGCCTTTACAAGGCGAAATAGCTATCGACCAATTAAACAATATACGTAGAATCTAAAACATACTGTTTTATTTTTTAATCTACTCTAATAATAAGTTTTAAGAGATAGTTCATAAGCGTTAGTGGCGAATTTCTATCGAAATATTCCTCTATTTATTTCATCAGCTAAGTGATCGAGATCTCTGGTACAAAAACTCGATGAGAATTCTTATAATATCTACATATGTATAATATGTCACATACATGTTTGAATCATTTCCATATTACCATAACAAACAAATCGATACAATGATTTTTACGAACTCCTTACTCTTTGAGTACCTACAAAGTAATTTATCACAACGAAAGCCTGTTCTATGGCAATACCAACTATATTAGCTAAATAATTTGTGGGATTATAACAAATTCTTCTTTGGTCGATCTTCATGGTACAGTTGGCTAGGTATCTGACTCTTGATCCAAGGGTTTCGTATTCGATTCCCAAACCTTAATGCTGTTGACAATCCCTAAATGTATTTTTATGAAGTTCATTTCTATTAGATTCCTTAATAAATATTAGTTTCCTAGATGACATAACTTTTTTTTTTAAAAGAGTTTTCTTCTAATATATATTTTTCAAACAAAAAATCAATTATTATGAGAACAGTTTTTCAAACGGTTGCATATTTTTCTTTTAAGGTTGACAACCTTTGTGAAGGTAGTTTATATGTAGTAGCTTTTCCAGTTTTGTGAAGGTATTTCCTGTTGTATAAGTAATTTAAACCAAATTAAAATATCAAGTATTGAGAGGATTTTTTCAATTTTACAAGATTACATCTTAGAAAAAAATGAACCATTGTCTATGGAAAACTAGTCAGCTCTAAGATATTTTTTTTTCACACTAATGGTATTAATATAAAATTCAATGGCCTTTTAGTTTGGGTTGTACAGAGAGCTCTAATTTTCATATTAGTTTACGGCACACCTACACACAAAAACATCACGATGAAACTCAAAGTATGTACTCTCTGCATGAGACCCTCAGAGAAATTGATGTGAAAAAATACGCTTAAAAATCGTGAGATCATGACTTTCCACTGTTCCATATTATTGGAGAGTAAAAAACACAAAAAGTATAATTGTGAGGGTGAGAGTGTGTACCTATCTATAGGTGTGTAAGAGAGCAATATGAAGATATGATGTAAAAAGGAATATATGGTCTATTAAGGAAGTATTTCTTTGGGAGTCCAAATATGATCTCATTTGAATGCTTCAATAATATTCAGCCCTTAACGAGGAAATACTTTGACCTTGAAGACATAGGTTATTGATATTGTAGTTGTATGATTGTCTGGGAGATAAATACGAAGTAGGTACCATCCCACAAAGATCTATTGTATTACACAACACAGGAACTGCGCCGCGAACGAACATCGCCCATGAAAATGGCTATGAAATCAATTTGCCAATATAAATTATTGCAATTGTTATTTAATATGGCCGTGAGACACAATGTCACTGCATATAACATGTTGGAAACAAATTATTACCAATATCGTCTGTAGTCATCCAGAATTTGAATGACAACATAATGATACGATAGATATATGTATAGAAATCGATTTATATGTACGTTGGTACAAGCAAGTAAAAAAATTAAAAATTAACTTATAATTCGGACGCGAATCAGGGGTCACATCTGTGCAAAAGCATTGTTACCTATTGTATCGTTTATATTGTATCTTTTTCTGTATCAAGTTTTATAAACAAAATTTAAAATATCGAAATGATATTTTTTATCCGATATGACCATGAAATAAATATATGTACGTGACACAATCATTGAACTATATATAAGCAGTGCGTACATATAAATAAATCAACGAACACAATGCACATTTTTACTCTTCACACTATGGAATAGTGGAGAGTTACATATGATGTCACAATTTTTGAGCGTATTTTTTTACATCAATATCTCAACAGGTATCACGTAGATAGTGCACACTATGTGTTTGTGTCCTCTCTACAGCCCAAACTATAAGTCCGATCGACTTCATATTTATTTTATTTTATTTATTTATTTATTTATTTTATTTTTCATTTGTTTGGAAACTTAACAGCTATACATTTATAATACTTAATTTCAAATGAGAATACAAAATAAATAGCCAATTATAAAGTTTCACATATTTAAATTATTATACATTATTAATGTTGGGTAGTCATTGTAAGATGGTGAGTGTATGTGGGGGAAAGGGAAGGATAATGGATATAGGAAAGCGTTGATAAGGAAGGGATGAATGTTTAAGGAAAGTAGGTTTGATTTTTAACCAGTAATATTACCAATAACTGCGCGTAATAGGCGTTTCATCGATGTCTGTGTGGAGTTAAATATATCAGGTTGGGGGTCAAGACTATTGTAATAATTTAAGCATCTGTTGACATAATTATTCTGTGCGTAATTTGTTCTGCAGTATTTGTTCTTTTACATCATATGTGTAAAGTGCATAGATCTAGAGCTGATTGGTCAACTTATAATTTCTTCTCCATGATTTCATCATTAACGTTGCTTATTTTTGTGCTCTGTTCAGCCCAAACTATAAGTCCGATTGCCCTCCTATTGATATCACATATCTAAAGTTAGAGCTGATTAGTTTTCCATAGATATCCGTTTCTATGATTTCAACTGTCCAAATTTTCAAAATACTCTCACGGTCTGGAAAATCGAGATATTTTTATACTGTTTGAAATTTTGATACAACAAAAATACACTCATCAAAAATACATTCAAGGATTGTCAAAATTTAAAGAAAAAAATCTATGGTCTGCAATATCAATTTTTTATTTATTTATTTGTAACATAAGAAATAATATACAAGGTACACATCAAAGTTTAACAATACAATATTTTTACAAAAAAAAAAAATTCACACTTGTATGAAAAATGTATATAACAGAAGTAAAATTGCTTCCGTATGGAAAAATTGAGTGATCAACTTCATATTGATATTGTTTGTGTCTCTATAGACAAGTGTATTTTTACTCTCCACTTCTTTCCTCCTCAAGGGGATGGCAGTGAGAACCGAATACCTTGACACATATACATCGCCTCATCTACATTGGTACACCGAATCATACATGCTCATCTTGCTAGTAATGCATTTTTTCCATAAATTTCTCAACAGGTATCATGAAGAAAGTGCATACTATGAGTTTTGTGACAATGTTTTTGTGAGTATGGAGTATAGTGAAAAAATTTGTCCTCTGGGAATCTTTTATTTGTTTAAGAATCTAATAGAAATGTACGTCATAAGAATGCATTTAGAGATTGTCAACCTTTCATGAAAAAAATGTACACTAACTATGTAGTGGAGAGTTTAGTGTTGGCTACAACCCACTCGTTTTTGTGTAGAAACAGTGTGCATTGTGCATTAATCACCGTAAAATGCATTGCATTCCATATGGCTTTGATAATGGTATTGTTGACATATTATGTATTTATGCACGTACAGTGTACACTATAAAAATATGAGTTATTTTGTTCGATTTTATTACATTTTACGTTGTAAGTATATTTTTCCCGCAATAAAAACGTACATTACCTCACAAAAATTTAATCATTATACATAGCTTTTATATGTTTCAAGATCGGATTAAAGAAATGACCGAGGGAGACCTTAAGGAAACGGACAGATCCTTTCCTGGCCATAGGATACTCTATGGATCACGACCATCAGCATTAAGGGAACGCAGGAAAAGAAAAATGGACTTTAAGTCCTTAGTCTTTTCTTACACCATAATATTAATAAAGCTTCAAAAAGAACATAAAAGCACTTTTTTACTCCTCACTGCCCCAAGGAGGAGGAATGAAAAAGTGGGGAGTTATGAAGTGGCAATTTTTAAGGTTTTTTTTTATTGCAGATTATCAACTAGTATCATGTTGAGATTGTATTCTGAAAGGTTCATTACAATATTTTTTTTACAAAAAATGAATATGTCCTTATTAAACAAGTACATATACATCTTCCTACGTTCCCTAAACTAAGCATAAATGCTTGTGCTATAGGTGAACGAAATCGGTCGAGGCAGGATTCGAACTCGCGACCACTGGATAATTAATCCAATCTGCTAACAGCTCTGCCATCGACCCATCTATCTATGTATCTGTGTGTGCTGTGTATTTGTTATGTAGGTACTATGTATGGCGTGTTTCCAATTTATCGATTGTAGACTAAAAGTACTCGTAAGATTTTTTTCAAATTTTGCAAATTTGTATATCTAATATTCGCTTAGACCTCATTAGATTTTGAAAGTTAGCTTAATAGTGCTTCTTAATGTTTTTCATCATCATCAGCAATACCGCTAAAGCCCAGTGTGGGGCTTGGTATCCTCAAAAAATTGCCTCCATCCCGCCCTGATCTTAATGTTTTTTTTTTCATTTTAATCTTAATCTTATCATTTTATCCATCCCTCCATCTTAACTGTCAAAATTTCAAGTAACCCCAAGCCCGGGAAACTTAAATTTTGATATTATTATTTTAAAGGCTTTCACTTTCATAAAATGAGATTGAAAAATTATCAATTTTTCGTAATAAAATATTTAAATCAAAAATAATTTCATGAAAATGCTGAATATTTTCCATACAATATATTGTGGAGTATCTTGGTAGTGTGGAGTATAGCGTTAGCCATAACCCACTCATTTTAAGCTGGTAAAGATATTATGACTGATACTTATACATATGTGAATGTTCAATCAAATACCTACATAATAATAATAAGAGATTTTTATTTAACTGATGCCACGAAAGGAACTGTGGGATCCTGAAAATGGATATACAAAAGGATATCTCGAAAAACTTCCTATCGACCCACACTGGTTATAGCATGTAAGCATGACAACAACAAAAACTTCCTATCGACCCACACTGGTTATAGCATGTAAGCATGACAACAACAAAAAAACTCTTCATTCTTCTTCTACTTGCTCTTTTGATAGATCTATGATCTGTTTCTACAGGTCCTGAGATGGGGTTGTTCAGTTCTCCATCCATCTTTTTGATAGTAGGAGAATTAGAACTTACTCAATAAAAATAAATTATTATCAGTAGAAATAGATTAGTATAAAATCATTTAAACGTTTATTATTATTAATACATCGATAAAAAATAACGATCTAAAAAATGATGATTTTTGATATCTTCATATTAAATGACAAATCTTTAACATCTGAATAGAGACGAATATTATAGGAGAACCAGGAATTCAAGGCACCTACAGGGCTTACGACCTGTCATCGGCTGGATTAAGTGCAAGTAAGTTTCACTTTATGCGCTTGAGCAACATTCACCAATTATTCCTTCTTATTGTTACCTATCACACCAATTTTTGAAGTTCTATATAATATTTTAATTATTAAAATCTGTTTGTTTTGAAAATAAGCTGAAAACATCGCCATCTATGAAGCGTCGAAGAAACTTTTTAGTAACACCATCTATTGAGAAATTGTTTTGAAAGTAGCAGTCCTTATACATGAGGTGACAATGCTTTCGCACAGACGTTACCCTTGTACCTATATGCAACTATAATATTATTCGAAATTCTTATTGACAGTAGCATTCGCGGGGGATAAAATAAATATGCCATTTTCCTTAGGAAGGAAGAGATGAGTGACGTGAGGCTACGCGTAGCCAACGGTGGCAGCTGGTGATACCAAACCCAATAATAATATAATAACTGTGGGCGTTTTCTGTAATCTTTAAGGTTTTAGCTGGCGTCTTCTTTTCATCACAGCTGTTACTATAGTGTTTTTGTGTAGTCGAGAGTATACAATATTGTATCCATGCGGCGCGGATCATATCCCACGCGAGCATGTTCACCGTATATCCCCGCCCACCTGAAGATGTATTGAAAATTAATGACGAAACGTCAGCATCAAACGCCATATTCAATTTCATTTAAAATTCATAAATATATCCATACAAGATACACAAATTTATGAACGTAAATAATACGATATTAATTTCTCGATTATTTCACAACATTTTAATACAGAAACGTAAAAATCGCAGTTTATTACTTTGAAATTATATTACATTATAACCCTGGTGGGTTTATTGTCAAACGGCAATTTCTTCCAACCAACTAGAGTTTTCAATACTTACTAGTATTTTGCTGTGAAGTACCGCCTTAGAATAGTGCTTCCATTCTTTTCTCTTATAATCGTTTTCGTAAAGAGCCGGATAATCGAAAATACAACGGGCAACAATACCATCTGACATAGCTCAGCAATGAAGTTCACCACCCATTCTGAATGTAATGCCTTTTTACGTGAGACGAGACTGTATGTTGTACCTACACACATGTGTTGTGCTTCCTATTTTAAGGTAACGCACACCTGCACATCTGTCGCTGGTTACCCCACATTTTGGGATATGTTGTGATGGTATGTACCTATGTATGTAGTTATTTATACCCGGCTTTGCTTGGGAAGTGAAATGTGAAGCGATAAATAAAAAGATAAAAACGATTTATAATAATTCTTGTACTGTTAATTTAATATGAACAATCCCCTTCGTCAGCTCAGTCCCTCCCGTCCGTCTCAAAAAATAATGATTATAGGCTGCGGTTTGGAAGCTTTTAAATTTGATCGAATATAAGCATTGTAAAGAATGTAGTGTTGGCCACAGCCCATTTTTTTATATACGGTACTTTCATTGGAAGTGTGAATGAAATAATTAGAAAGGAAAACTATAGGAAATGGTTTAAAATATAATCGAATAAAATCAGTCCATTGTCCCAACCCCACCTCTACACCCGCCTCTACAACACCACTATCCAAACACTGCACTCACACGCATAATATTCAGTTTATATCCACCTGAGGAAGGGAATGGACGTTCCCGAAACATGCAGTGATTAAGTAAAAATAAACAAGTGGAAATATACAAAGTATGGTGTTTTGTGTTAAATATAAATAATTTATTAATTGGAAATAGTTTAGTGTTGGCCACAACCCATTTTTTTTTTGTTATAAACTTTTAGTAAGATAAGTCGTTTGGTAATTCAGTCCTTCTTGAATGAATTCCAAGAATATCCTATTCAAAAAAATCCTTTGTAAGATAAAGGAAATATTTAATTTATTCGTAAATAAATAAATGAAAATCTATGTAATTCATAAAAAAAGAAATGAATTAAAAAATTTAAACCTTTCTTGGTTCTCGCTTGCGAAATGAACATGCACAATGAAAAAATGTATATCGGTATGGCATAATACACACACTTCAAAGCTACGTACATATTACACTACACTAAAATATTAGTATGAGGATTTGATTGTAACCATGGCAATGAAAATCAACAAAGTCATATGTTGAACGAATAGAACATTTTATTGTTTGAAAAAATGGTGACATTTACACAAAAAATACTTAAAACCAGATAAAATGTAATACCTCATTATTTTTTATTTACATATATCTTCATATTGGTCGAGAAATATATTTTGAATCATTCAAATTTACTCATGCCTGAGTAGTAGGAATTGTAATCTTATTTTTAACAATAATAACTGCCTTTATTTATTTATTTATTTAATATTGCTTCTCGGGCAACTAACAGGTACTATGTCAAATATTAATTTAACACGCACCCAATAACAAGTTGCCACATTCTGGAGACTTACGATATTAATCGTCTCACAGATCCAGACTGAAAACACAATTAAAAACCGTGTCTCCACCGGGAATCGAACCCGGGACCTTTGGCTCAGCAGTCAGATATCTAACCAACTGAGCCACGAAGGCCGACAATAATCAAATAATAATCAAACGAAATGTAATAATCAAACGAAATAATCACCATGTTTTTCACTCGAACCATTATTTTTTCTATAAAAAATGAATATGTCCTTATTAAACAAGTACATAATTTACATCTTCCTATGTTCCCTAAAATAAGCATATAAATGCTTGTCCTATAGGTGAACGAAATCGGTCGACGCAGCATTCGAACTCGCGACCACTGGATTACTAACCCAGCGCCCTAACCGCTCTGCCATCGACCCATCTTCTACTTATTATTTTTCTTAGCCTTGTCCTATTTTAGGTAGGGTCGGCTCTCCTAATCCTTCGGCGGCGGGATGATCTGTCCTGGGGGGTAAGTCTGGTCCAACCGGCGAAATCAAAACCCTCACAATTACCCATATATAATTATAAAATTATTATTAGGAGTTCTATAATATCTTTAGATGTCATAATTATTCTATAATTATTATATGGAGTTCTATTGATATGGGCTGATATTTGGTATCTGATATGCGATTGACAGGCAGAAACTTACGACGGCCAACCATTCTGTCACATTGTTTATTTAAATCATCATCTAATTACTTAATAAAACTTTATTTTATTTTATGCTTTGATTGTTTGTGTTGTCAAAATGGCATAGAGATGTGCCAGATGGACTGATAGATAGATATACAAAAACTCCTTTACATAATGTATAAAGTAACATGTGTGTGTGTGTGTTTAAGTGCGAGTGTGGTTTCCGTATTTGGCAAGTCGAAGATCAACGGACGCGCCCACGTGGCCATCTCAGGTCGCCCCGAAGCATGCCCCTGTCTGACTCATCATTCTCCTCCCAGACACGTGGGGTTTGATAAAACACAATAATTGGTGCGTACAGCCGAGGATTCTTCGGGCAGAGTTCTGTGGGATAGATTTTGTTGACGTTGCGAAATTGAAATCGGAAATAATATCCCATTAATTAAGAGGACATATAACGCTAAATCTAGTGACTGACAACATGATATATTAAAACCGCCTAGCGCACTATGATGTTACGTGTTAGTAAGGGTAACTATCGCGTGCATTAAAAAAGGTTCATACGTGATTTAAATTATCGGAAACCCAAAATTTATTGATTTTTTGCATTTTAAGAACCAACCTTACTTGAAATGAAAATATATTTATCCGTCATTCACTTTGATTTTATGCACTCTTCAAGCTCAAAAAATATTTATTTATGTACAGCACATAGTTATGGAGTAATTAAAAAAAGTGCTTTAAAAAACGATATTTTTAATACGAGAATTAAGACTGAATTTTAAAATTGTATTGTATTGTATTGTATATATTTTATTTAGATGTAAAAAAAAATACAATTTCTTACATTAAAAAAAAAGGAAAACACACTACCACAATAGAAGACATCAAAGAACATGAAAAATAAAAAAATAATAATATAGTATCAAAACAAGCAAAATAGATATTATAGTCTTAGAACATAATATATAAACAATAGAAACACACGATTTTTAAAAAAAACTTTTGTTTTATGTATTCAGCACCTAAGCGACGAAAAGCGGCAAGACTAGACGCCTCCTTTACACATTCAGGCAAATCATTATAAAGTTGTAAGCCTTTGTAGTACACACTATTTTGTGTTCCTGCCAGGTTTGTCTGCGGCAATCTAAATTCCCGCCTACTTCTCGTCGGGTATGCGTGGACTTCAAAATTGTACATAATATTTTTTTGTAAATAAGGTGGTAAAAGTCTATTTTTTAATTTGTAAATAAAAATTAGCACATTCAGAATTATTTGTTGTTTCACTGTCAACTGCTGTTTCAACTGCTCAAGCATATATTCATGCAATACGGGTAAATCTATTGCATTTTAATATTGTCCTCATTGCTCTGTTTTGTATTATCTGTAGTTTTTTATTTTCACCTACATTGCTCATAAATAATACACTTGAGCAGTAGTTAATGTGCGGAACAACAATGCTATTATACACTAATTTAGATGTTTTTAAATCAAGTTTATTTCTTATCCTTCCTAGAAATCCCACCTTCTTCGCGATTTTCTTCGTAATACATAATATGTGCTTGTCAAATCTCAATTTACATATTATCAATTAATACTCCCAAGTATTTTATGTCTTCAACCTCCTCAATTTCCTCATCATGAATCTTAAGTGTGTGTTAATTGTGTGACGTACATTCACTAGAGAAATGTTGAAAACACTTATGGTAACACTTATGGTGTGTTTTCTAGAAACACACTGTTTCACATATTTGAGGAATTTGATTTGAAATTGGGGTATTTGGGTTCATATGGCCCCTTAAAGGCATTTTTAGTACGGATACCGAGGACGGAATTACAAAACGATTTAAACGATTAGAAATCCTGCTCCTTTCTGCATGCATACTTTTATTTAATTATTTTAAGTGTTTGAAACTAACCATTCAGATATCCTAAGAAAATTCGGATTGATAAAGAAATACAATAAAAAATGTATGATTAGTCAACACATAAACCAGCCGATGACATGTCGTAAGCCGTGTAGCTGCCTAATCTCGCGGTTGTCCAATTAATATATATTTTTCAATTGATTATCCATATTTTTTTTTTCTGTTTTTAAGTATTGATGAATATTATTTGTCACCTAAACTACTGCAATGCTACCTTTCCATTCCTAGTCAAGTTTTATACTAATGTAAGCTGTACTGTTATGCTGATTTTTGTGAATTTTGTATTTAGTGTTTAATAGGCTTTATGTTTAATATTAATACTGTCTACAGTAGGCTAAAAATAAAAAAAAGATTATTTTAACATCTTTATTCTATTGCGCGGGTTTTTTGAAGTATGAATTCATTTGACTCCTTGTAAAATTAGTTTTAATAAAACCTTTTTTTAATTTTTTTATTGTAACTCAAAAAAACTACAATTTTATGAAGTAGATTTTTAATATTTTAATGAATATTCTTGCTATTTTAAAAGTAAAACTCTTAATTTTGTGCCACAAAAGTAAAGCTACGACGTATAAAGATATCTTAATTTTGTCTTTTCTTCATGAAAAAATATTGCATATCACAGATTTAGTAATGTACAATATATTTGTTCGTGTTTCATACCTTAGAAGGTAATAAAGTGTGCATATTTGTGCACATTCGTACATCCGTATGCCTAAGGCATACAAGCCGGGCCTCAGTGTAATGTTTATGACATTATTTTGCAACATTTTTTTTATTCATTGTTTTTTGAATTTTTTTGTTCTGAGTATTTTTAGTATTTTTTCCTCTATTATTAATTTTACTTGCTTTTGTTTTTTACTTTGCATTATTTTATTGTTTTGTTTTATTTTTTGTGTGATGCACATGTTTGTGTTTTTATTGTTTAACAAACTTTATGTAAATGCTCACTTGAGCGTAGAACTTATATAAATAAATTAAAAAATATTCCAGAAACTCAGTGACCATCTTGAGATTGAATTATTCTGTAATTTTTCGAAAGACAGTGAATCAATAAAAAAAAAACTAGTGAACATCAAGGTCATGATCATTTCGAAAGTCAATGTTATTTTAACAGACATACAGTTTTTCATTAGAGAATTTCATTATAAGTCTAGTTATTGGTCCACTTTCTTACAATTTATACAGAAAAATCAATCTAGCCTTGGTCCTATTATTATCATCATAATCCGTGGCTATACAATCCAGGTCGGGTCTTGGCCTCCTGTAGAGATCGCCTCCATGGGTGGCGGTTTTGAGCAGCTCCTTGCCAGCTCTTGAAACCTATGCTATTAGCATCCTTCGCAACTCCGTCCAACCAACCAAGCTTCGGCGTTCCAGCTCTCCATCTGCTACTCCATTCAAAATCGTTTTTCAGATGTCTTCAGGATACTATTACAATCGATATGTTGTTATTTGACAAGGGCCGGATACCATGAAAAATGTTTTATAAGGTTCTATTGCAACACGTTATAAGTATGAAATGCATCATCATCCTCAGCGTCACAACCCTTGATGAGTCCTAGCTAACTCCAAAAATCTTCTCCACACTGCTTTATCGTTGGCTTCACCTTCCAGTTATGCTGCTTCATAGCCCGACAATCCGTGACAACGCGGTCTTCTACCGGTCGGGTCATTAGACAACACTCTGTTTGGGAGCTCCAGATCATGCATACGGTGTAAATGTCCCAACCAGCGTAGTCTGATAATCTTAATAAACTTGACTACTCTGAAGTCCTTGTAAATACAGGATTATTTAAAATTTCATCGGGAATCTTTTAAAATGTCAATATAATAAAATACAAATTGTCAGTTTTGCATAGTTCCCAGAAGAATGAATTACACAAGTCTATTATCTGGTTGACTTTCATTCTAATCTACCTAAAAAAATACTTAATTTTCAGTGTGCACCTAGAAACCACTGAACAATTCCCACAAGTGAGAAATACATAAGTCTATTATCTGGTTGATTTTCATTCAATCTACATAAAAAATACATAGTTTTCAGTGTGCACCTGGAAACCACGGAACAGTTCCCAGAAGAGAGAAATACATAAGTCTATTATCTGGTTAATTTTCATTCAATCTACATAAAAAAATACATAGTTTTCCGTGTGAACCTTGAAACCACTTATCACTTTAAGTTCCGAGAAGAGAGAATTACATAAGTTTATTATTATATGGTTAATTTTCATTCAATCTACATAAAAAAATACATAGTTTTCAGTGTACATTTGGAAACCACTGAACAGTTCCTAGAAAAGAGAAATACATAAGTCTATTATCTGGTTGGTTTTCATTCAATCTACATAAAAAATACATAATTTTCAGTGTGCACCTGGAAACTAGTGAAGAGATTAAGAACCACCTATGAAACTGTCCTGCTTTTCCTGCTACTTGCTGATATGGGGACCTGCTAGGCTGCAGCGGAGCAACGGTCAATGTTACCAAGCATTGGTCGAGAAGTGTTTAATCGCTGCTGACATGAAAGAAGAATTATGTACTTAAAGTGTGTTAAAAGCAAGATTTGATTAAGTCCATTAGCTGTTTAGCTAGTCCAGTCCAGACGAGGTAAGTTCATAATCTGTGTAGCTGGTCTAGTCCAGATGAGGTATTATTGAATTATCTTTATAAACAAATGAACAAACTAAATTTGATTTAGTCTATTATATGTTTAGCTGGTCCAGTCCAGACGAGGCATACTTGAACTATCTTTATAAACAAATGAACAAACCAAATTGATTTAGTCTATTATATGTTTAGCTGGTCCAGTCCAGACGAGGCATACTTGAGCTTTCTTTATAAACAAATGAACAAACAAAATTGATTTAGTCTATTATATGTTTAGCTGGTCCAGTCCAGACGAGGCATACTTGAACTTTCTTTATAAACAAACGAAGAAACCAAATTTGATTAAGTCTATTTAGCTGGTCCAGTCCAGACGAGGTATACTTGAACGTCGAAGAATTTCATTGACACAATGTGACCGGTTTACGCGTGTAGGTTGAATGGATTTACTATTATGTATAATAAGACTGTTGTATCAAAAATGATTTCATTCATAAAAGTATTGTGCGACCTAGGAGCATATACCTACATACATATATGTAGAGAGAGGTATATATGTATGTATATAATTCACATAACTCTTGGTAAATCACAACACGATGACGAACACCATAGTTTATTGTAAGAAGCCATTCGATATATTTGCTCGGTAGAAAATCATCAAAATGGAAGATAAATCATTTGCAACTATATAATATAAATCTTAATCTACATTCAATCACAATAATGTACAGTATATTTGTTGATATTATGAGCAGAAATATGAATAAATAGAATAAATAAAATAATTCGTTAAGTATGAAATTGTCCTTTTTTTTATAAATTAATATTTTTTTAAGTCTGGATCTTAATCAACTCTATGACCCGATAGCACAGTCCTAGGTACCTAAATACTAACTCCTAACCTCACTGAAGTATTTAGTATTCTTAAGTTAGCAATTGCGACTAGAGTCTACAATCCGAATCTACCCGTTTGCATTCTGTTTCCGGTTGGCTCTCTGATTGGTTGAGATCTCGTAGTATTAAGTCAAATGAGCTGTGAAATTTTATATTAAATGCGAAAAATTAAAAGAATATTATGTATTTAATTTATAATAATTTATAATTTATTCAATTTATAAAGCAACTCGCTCACGCGAGTCGCTATTATTATTATACACAAACTTAAACCTAACCTAAGAATGCAGAAAAGAAACTCAGGGGCTAGACGCTACTGCAATTGCGTTGCAGAGACATCACTATCTTAATACTAAATACTACGCCAATCTTAAGGTCGATGGCGTAGAATTTCACATTAATGTGTATGAAGAAAAGAGATAGATAACTTTCTATGGGCTTAGACTGACGTGACGTTTAAAATGTTTTTTTGCTATAACAATATAAACATATGTAGCCAACTTCACACTGACTGCTCGATGTCACGATTTTTCTGAAATACTAGCGAATTTTCGGTATCTCATATGGATCGCTGAATACTCTGTTTGGTATTTGATTTGACAAAATTACCAAATACATATTTAACGAAGCCGATAAAATCATCATCCACCGAAAATATCTCGTATTTCAGTATTAAACCACTCGTAAGGTTCCTAGCGATCAACCTTACTTTTTGACAATTTGCAAATGTTAGTTTACGGCAATGCGCTAAGTTTTTAGATATGTCTCTGCAATGCAATTCTCATACAAAAACTTCGTAGCATCCTCCAGTTAGGAAGCCACGTGATCTCCTAACTTAAGTGAGCGTCTGTGCAATTAAAACATGGTTAGTATTTAGAATTTAGTATTTAGGTAGGACTCTGCCCTGTATATTACAAACTCATTCATGATAATGAATAATTAATATGAAGTATTCTTCCTCATTTTTAGTCCTGTTGGCCTGTTTATGTCCTTCGTCAGCTTCCCTTCTGTGACCTGGACTGGCACTTGTCCTTCTATCTCTTGGGAGGGCGTCCTGGAGGTATCCTTTCCTAGGGAACATTATCCCTGAACACTTTGAATGTGAAATCAATTGAACTTAATGTTTTGCCTGTACAAAAATATGAAATGATTCGCTGAAGAACCATTGGTTTACCTGATCTGTCTCCTGGCTTATATTACAGCTGGTATTTATGAAATAACAAACACGACATTATATTATGTACATAGGTACTGTATGATATATCCCAGCATTAGTGATGTTGATAGTAACAGTTAGTGCTTACTGTATTAGTGTATTTGATCTTTATATCTATTTAATATATAATATAATAATTAACCTATAAAGATAAAATGGCGCCAACCAGTGACAAACTAAGCTCGCTTGGTAGTTTAAAACATATAAAGAGTGATATCCATAACAGTATATTTCAGATTTAATTCTACATAGTCTACATAATAATAATAATAATAATTGTGTATAATTTTATTTTATTCGGAAACATAACAGTATTTTTTTCAAAATACCCCATAACTTATGTACTTTGTACTAATCACAGAACTAATTCATGCTTTCCACGTATCATAATATAAGGTTCAATGATAACGACAAATATCCGCAATATCGCAGGAGTATATCGGCAATGACGCAGTGGCATGAGGCATAGAATAACTAACTGCTTTATCCTTTCCCACTCCCCCCAATTCCTAAATATCTCATTATCATTTGTATGTTTTTAATTTTGAATTACTTATTTTTTGTGGTCTTATTTATTTTAGTTTTTTATATATATTTTATTTCACTGTCTTTAATTTCAAACTTACTTTACTATTTACATATTTTAAAGTAATTTTACTTTTATATTGCGCATAATGAAATGTTCGATGATGAGGAAACTATTTTGGCAAATATTTAACATTTATTGTTGTCTTTTGTAATTTGCAAATTACTGTATGTTTCCATTTAAATGAAATAAATAAATAAATCAGAATACAGTTTCTAGACGGGCGGATAAATGGAATTATTTTAACAAGACAAGGACAATCGACCGACCAAATTAATAGCCATGTACCTACTAGTCTCTTTTCTATGGTTTAGAAATGTCAAATCGCGTCGGGGATTGGATTAATAATAATAATAATAATATTCAGCAGTTTAGAAACCATCAAATTACCTAAATACACATACGTCATCATGCAAAAAGCAGCCATATTAAACACATGCAGACTGGTGAGGAAATTCCTCCAAATCGACGACACTACTGACCTTACTAACACATAAATACTACACATGGCACCAACACACAAAACACCACATTTTATACACTCAGTAAGGATAGCACTTGGCAGCATTGCTCGTGCTACCCCAAATCCCACCAGGTGATAAACCTGAGAAGGTGTTAAAGAACCCGAAATAATAATAATTGTTAATTTACTTTTTAAAAACAAATTACATTGGAACAATATTGAATGTATACAAAGAAAAAATAATAATATATACAATATATATATGAATAAGTATATAATACATGAATTAAACCATTTTTGTGGTAGGTATATAGGGTGTGTTCCACTTTTTACCTTTGTCTGCCTAACTAGGAATAATTCCCGTTTTAAGGCAGCCAATTTATTTTTTGTTTATTTTATAGTTTTCTTCCGAAACAAATATATGTTCTGAATGATGAAAACATTATTAAACAATATATCTAAATGCTGCACCCTTTAATAAAAAAGAAATAAAAAACAAAAAAATATTTTACTTAAGAAACAGATTGACCATAAATATCTAGAAGATTAAGTCAGATAGTATAGATTTGAAACATAATAATAGTAATAATAATAATAAAAAAAAAATAATAAATTTTTTTTTTCATGAAACAAACTACAAATCACATCAACTGGAAAAGCACTTATTAACACAAAAAAATATATCAAGATATACAAAGTAAAGTGTATGAAACATTTAAACATATATATATATACGTTAAGTTTAGTTCTGATTGTTTTCTTCCAATGTTTATAAGCCAGTTTTTTATATATTTTTTTAGGAGAGGTATACTCATACTTTTACAATCACTAGGTAGGGAGTTATATATTCTTGGACCCAGGAAAGTATAATGATAGATATGTATTGGATTGATGATAGATATGAATTATGACGGACATTTTGTGACATGATTGACTTGTTTTGTGTGAGCTATATATTATGTCTGCTATGGTGTTTATTGAAATAGTGATTATGAGTACGGGGACTACTTATGATACGTACCTATTTAATACGTTATTATCTTGCCTTAATCTGAAAAATGTGTAAATCAGATCACTATTAATCGATCATAATCTATTCATAGTCTGAAAATCCAGCCCCTAGTCGTATATAAATAATGCAATTGATGGACATGATCAATACGCTGGATTATCAATTCATTAATTCTGGGTTCAAATTACCTTTTACATATTTTCTCATTTTTTAAATATACATTTATAAAGACAAATGTATGTCGTTCAGCTTTCTCTGACTATCTCATAAGGTACGTGATGTAATATAATATATATTTCATATGTATATTTTACGTATGCATATCATAATATAATATAAATATGTATATCTCGCTCTAGATGGCCGTCTTAAACTTCTTTGACATGTTTTCATAATTGTATATATGAACATTGTTATTCACCGTTTAAAACCAAAAACAAATATACAGACAAAAACATCTTCACCGATAAAATAGTTCATTGAAAAAATTTATATTGTAAGGAGCAGAGCCTTTATAATGAATGCAAATACATGTTCAGAGCTGAAGGAAGGAGGGCGTCAAAATAACATTGTAATTGAATAGACTCACTACGCTAATGCCATCTGTTCAAAACTATCCAAACCAACAGACATAGCACGAGGTTTGAATCTCAGCTAAATACTTGCTATAATGGATCAATTTAGGTAGGTACTTTTAAGATTCTCTATTCGTAATATTATTTTTGCTTTGAAACCAAGTCAACATAATATAATATTGTCTGATCAAAGTAACTTTTTTATGATTTTTTTTTAATTTTCAATCAGGAAATAAACGTTATCACATATGTGGATACACGATCGCCTTCAAATTAATTAAATCAGTACCAAGATAAGTTTAGTGGAACAATAAAATGCGATTGATTGCGTACATGTGCATTTAAGTACGTTATAAAATATCTTAGCATAAGAGTTCAAAATAAAACGATGATTATATCATCGTAACAAAAAATATACAATATGCATTCTTATATTAACAGGTTTAGCCTAGTGGGGCGTTACTTGCTTAACCGAAATATGTACTTACAAATGTTTGTGTATTAAAAATAAATAAATAAATAAAATAAATATATTGCATAAATTAATCATTAACGCTTAAGCTATAATTATTATAAGCTCGACAGGCCTGCGTGGGCCTTTGCTGAAATCAGTTATCTCTTCCATTCCTGCGTTTCTGAAGTCTTTACTAGTCCGGATATTGCGTCGTCTAACTCAATAGGCACTTTATATTTTCGAGAAAAAACTAAGGAAGGAATATGTATCATTAATAATTCTTCAATGCCATTTTATGAAAGCGATGTGTCCTTTTTGCAATTCGAAAATAAAAATATCTTTTACAATAAATTTTAAGTTTCCTGAGCTTGGGGTCACTTTGAAATATTTTATTCAGAAATTATTTATTTATTTAATATACAGAGACACCAACAGAACACTGAACAACACAAACAAAAAAAAACATGAAACAAAAAAAATAGAATCTCCAGTGCTTCAATAACAGGTATCTCCCGCATGGCTATTGTGCATAATTAGGTAGGTACAATCAACGTCTCCTGACCATTCATTTTCTTGTAATTATACATACATAATTACAAGAAAAACAAAAATGATACATACAATTTCATGCCTAAGTCACATGTTTTCACTTATTATATAAAAAGTAGTAATACCTAAACATATTTTTTATTTATTTTATAATTATTTTTATTATTATATCCCCTTGGGGTAGTGAGGAGTAAAAATGTAGGGTGTACGTTCCACATATTGAGAATAAGAGTATTAAATAATCATTGAAATAAGCATGTTCCCACAGTCTACCAACATATGTAGCAGGTATGTAAGTATGTGCAGGACGTGACTTGTATATAGGTACATATCATTTGCATATAGGTACCTATACAGAAATATATGTATGACTATGGGAATATGAGTAAATACTTAGCACTTCTTCCTTTAACCAATGTATACTTAAATAATGTACAATGTACATTATTTATAATATGTCTTTACTACCAACCTCATACTTATTGTGTCATAGTTATTCCAATCAATTTCAATAACCAATCGTCTGGTGAAATCTAATCATTGTTTTGGATTAATCCAGAACTAAAGATGTGAAGAATAATTAAGTACTCTAATAGAGGACTTAATTATTCTTGTGTTAATTGTAATTAAGACAGCTGTTTCTGAAAGCCGCATTGGTTCATTTCCAAAAAAATATAATTCTGCATAGTAGAAGCCAACAAACGCGATTCACTAGGCAAGCAAATGATCTTAACTTCTTTGTGCCTATAACGAAAACCTCGTTTGGACAGAGACGTTTTAGAGTCATTGCTCCTAGAACTTTCAACAAACTCGATAAAGGAATCGAAGAGACAAAAAATAGTCATTCCTTTAAAACTAAAATAAAGGAATGGCTATTAGTAAAAGGCAGACACTATGCAGAGGAGAGTATTCACCCATAGCCTCCAACCCCTACTACATATATACATATGTCTTACTATATTTATTATATTTGATTTTTTTATTTTTGTGTGAGTTCTTAATGTAAATCTATTGATGTTTTTAAATAATTATGTTACTTTTTTTAAAATTATTTTGTACTTTTAAATTATGTTGTTTTCTTTGTTTTGTATTTTGTGTTTGTATTTATGATATGTAAATTATATTGTTGTATATATTCAAATTGACGATATTGTAATATACCTAACAGCAGCCCCAGAACAGGTATGTAATACCTAGTGGGGCGTTGTTGATCAATTTATATATATATGCATGTATTGAGAGAAAGAATAAATAAATAAATAAATAAAATAAATGTTTACAAAAAAAAAAATAGATTATTCCAAACGTTGTATAGGTGAGACGAGATTGGTGTGTGTAGATACACTTATGTGTTGTGCTTCCTTTTAAAAAGGTAATGCACACCCGCCCACCTGTCGCTGGTTACCCCACATTGTGGGATATTCCGTGATGATATGTATATATGTATGCATAATATATGTAATTATATTTTCAACATAATGGATAACCTGATGAAAATATTAGAAGTTATTTAGAAGAGAGTTATTTTACTTAAATTATTAGTTATGTTTTAATTTTAAATCTAGAATTCTGGGGGGCACGTCTGGTCAACCGGCGGAATCAAAACTATCCATGTTTACCCATATCATGCATATTATTATCTTATGGAGTTCTATAATATCTTAAGATGTTATAGGTTATAGGACTCCATAAGATAATTATATCTATGATATGGGTAAACATGGGTGGTGTTGATTCCGCCTGTTGACCAGACTTGCCCTCCAGATATGTCTTTTTCCGAAATTTGAAACAAAATTATGATTTTTTAATGTTTATTTTTTTAATTATTTCTAAATGCTGATAAATCGAACCTTTGGATTAAAATCAGACAATTTGAGTCACTTAGGATGACTGGTGATTGGACAAGATGGATGATGGCAAGATGGACTGGAAAGATGGAGAAAAATTCTGGAAGACAATGGATTACGACTTAGTAGAAAGAAAACAGAGTACCTCTACTTACCGTTTGAAAATTCAAATGCTGCCACTCCCGTAACGCAAATGGATGGAGAAGCTCTAACAAAATAGTGACTCTTTTAAGTACCTGGGGACGATGATCCATAGCGACGGAGGCTGTGCAGCGGATGTAACACACTGAATGAATGTGGGATGGATGAAATTAAGGGCTATGACAGGAGTTTTGTGTGACCCAAAAATGCCAATAAAACTAAAAGGAAAAATATATCAGACAATTGTCAGACCTGCGCTACTGTATGGCTCCGAATGTTGGACGATGTAAAACACCTTCCATAAGTAAATGGAAACCACCGAGATGCGTATGCTAAGATGTTCAACGGGGGTGTCTTTTAAAGACAAAATAAAAAGTTCATACATTCGCGGAAGCTTAGGAGTGATAGGCATTAACAACAAATTAGAAGAAAGACAATTGAGATGGTATGGTCACATATTAAGAAGACCCGAGGATCACATTGTGAACCAGGCTATGGCCGTAGATATCCCCCGATCAACGAATAGGGGAAGACCAAAAAATACATGGATGGCGAAAAGGAGTTCACAATTGATGAAACAAGAATTGACATCGGAGGCGGCCCAGAACCGAAGAGTGTACAGCTTGAGGACGAGGAGAGCTGACCCCAAAAGTCTTCATCGACGATAAGTTGGGAAGAGGCCAGGAAGAAGAATAGGATGACTGGTGATTGAAGTAGGACGAAGAGTAAATGAATTATATATGAGTAATCGGAGTAAACGGATGACTTAAAAATAATAAACACCTTGAATCCTGCGAAAGTTAAAAGTTTATTTCCATTGGCAATTTCTTCCAACTAACCAGTGTTTACCGCCCAAAAAAGCATGAATTGCCTGAGAAAAAGGCACTTAGTCCAGGAATCTCTTAAAGACACGAGACAAATGACTTGGCTGAGGAATACATAGAACTGTCCAGAGATTTTAGACGCACGGGAACTGATCAAAGTGTTGGAAAAACACAAAGCGTTTGCCCAATGTGATTTCATATATCAATGAGGCCTGATTTAATTTAAATGGAGAATATATCAGCAAATAATTACGATGACAACATTGGAACCTTTGTAATGTAAATCAGCAATATATTGATCAAAACATACACTACTATTATTTGTAAAGAGCAAATGGAATTCCGAAACTTTTCGTGATGTGAAAATTCTCTCACGCTAGCCTATTATATCTCATATATGTTCGTAAAATACACACAGATCATAATCTTCATTGTGAAGAATTTAAATATGCAAAAGTGCAACAAGTAATTATTTATTTATCTAACTTTAATTTATCAATTAAAGATCTCTGGCATTATAGTTTAAAATATAAAAAAAACGACTATTAAAGTTGTTCAGATTTGAGTTAACACCATGAACAACATAATGATAAAAGTAACAATTGTGTAGTACGTAAAGAAAAAAAATGACAGACATAAAACCAAAGTTTTTACTTCATACTTTTTGACATTTTGAATTAAAAAAAAAATATTACATATAAAAATCTATTGCATATAATACATCCTATTCTTCATAGATTGTTAGTTAAATTTAATCGGGGCTAAAAGGTTTAATTAAGAAATACGCAGGGCACTCAAAATTAGGCACCTACTACTCAAAGATAGCATTGTTTGAAATATAAAGGATATCCGAAACATCTCTAAACAATTTTTTTTCCTGTCCACTAGCAGTACCAATCTTGTTCAATACCTATAATCTTAATTTAGATATCTAATACCAGTAAATAAGTAGGTTTTTTTAATAATTAATTATGTTTTCGCTTCATTCTCACTAATGATTCACGTTTCCAGAGAAAATAACAAGTTGATAGATAATTTATTATCGTTTGTTTAAAACAGTGATGGTTTTTTTTTATAACTTGTTCGATATCTTCATGTTGATACTGGTATAAAAATGAAAGCTACTGGATCGGTTCATAATTATGCCCTAATGAATTAAATAAAACAATATATTTAAAAGTGTCAAAAAGTAATAAACAATAGTTAAATGAAGTAAAATATCTAAAATTCTTACATAATTGAAAATCGAAAATCGGTTTCAGAAAGAAACATTTTTCATGGAGCGTGATTGTCGACCTGATGAAAGTGATCCGAATAAATTCACGTGTCCGCAGGGTGAGGTATTAAGTCACATCCTGTTTATCATTTACATCATATTCATGAAACGTTCCCTCAAAACTTTTAAGGTATATATTATTGCCATACGTAATCGATATTATATTCAAAAGTATTAAAAAAAAACAAATAATATAAATCGATAGAAAACAAATAATATAAATCCAGTGTGAACATGAAGAGTTTTCCAAGTTTGTGTATGTAGTTAAGAGTTTCGTGGTGGTCACAACTAACTCGTTTTTTTTTCATATTTCTTTGTCTATTAATAATGTATTTTTTTGTATGTTTGAGTGAAAATATGGTATCTGTACCGGTTAGGTACAATATTTATATTATTTCCGTTATGAGCTGATTGGCGACAGACGGACGCTGAAAATTGGCACTAGCGGAAATATATCCAATACTAGTTTTTTAAAACTCACATTAGCTTTGATGATAAATTAACTATCGTTATTATAATTTATGTTAACTAAATCAACAGCAAAATTATACCGCATTAGAATATGTCTGTTTGTTTGTCAGTTAATCTAAATACTCACATATTTATGTATGTAAACTGGAATATAGGTAAAGCTCTAGAAGCCTGTTACTTAAATATTAATTTTATTTGTTTAGATGTATAACACCAATTTAACAGTTATGTACAGTAAAATAAATAATACATAAAAAAAAGTTCTTAAAAAATATTAATATTTAATAAAAAATATTTCTCAATACAATTCATCTCTCTTCCTTGGGGATTGGGGTGAATTGTATTTAGGAATTCCCGCTATTATATTTTATCCCGCTAAAGATGCTATTATAATTTATTTTGTAGCTTTCTATAACGAATGAAAAGGAATTTAACAATTCGTTTGATTCTACAATTTTAGAAAGATATTTCATCCTTCGAGGGCATAATGTGGTACAGGTTTGAAATTACATTTAATTTATAGAACTGAAGGTAACGGTGTATTTGATTGGTCATTGTTTTAAAATTAGTCACAAAATAAGAACCCTTCAAATCAACTCAATTGTTTTAAAGAGAAAAATAAAAAATTTACATCACTCCAATCAGTATAGAATTCGTATTTTTTTTTGTTGAATGGATTCTTTAATAATAAGTCAGAAGTTGAACGTAGTTAGTATGCTAAAATATTTTTCGGATAAAGACAGGGCAGACCAAGTCACAATTCAAAATATTTCATTCATACAAAAAAAGTTAATTGCATCTGGACTTACCGTATAATATAAATATTTGCAATATAAATAATTATTATTAATCAGTGGGTACAAGCAAAATTTAACCATTTCATAATAATATAGGTAATGTAATAATATAGTATAATGTAATACATAATAATATAATGTAATTATAAAAACACTTTAAAATATTTATATACAAAATCTATTATCTAACATCACATTATGTACTACCACACAGATAATTGCATCTGATATTTTATTTATACTTTTGTTTGATCAAACGAGTTTTGTTTTTAAACTCAATTATATTTTATTAATCAATTATCACCAGAAGCATTTTATTAGTTTTTATGGACAAATATAAATGTTCCCATATACGTCGCTTCACATATTACGTGCTTAGTGTAAACACACCCATAAAAACTATAGACACCATTTTCACTATTACAGCGAGATTTGTCTGTCTATTATAAAGATGGCAGGAAAATGACAAATGATCCTTAATAAAGAGATCCATACAACTGTAGAGGACATGCATTGTAAGATGGGACAGGTAAGGAAGGCACTTCTGGAGGGGAAAGTGAAAATGGTGAATACAGAAATGTTGCCCAAAGCTGTATTGCGTGATATATGTACCAGCGATCACAGGGAATGCCACCCAAAAGAAATGGAAGTAGAAGGAGTTGGACATGCTCGTCTCAGACCCATAAATGAATTAATGTAGAAACCGGTCATAGATTTTTTTTGTTTTCTATAAAACATGGTCAACATTTCTATAAAAATCTTCCAAAATATTTTCGAACAGTTTCTACAAGAATTCAGTCCTAGTCCTGATATGAGAATGGAGAGTGATCTTCCCAGAAGTTGGCGATCCTCCAGTATTTTATGCATAGCAGTTTTGGGAATACGATCAGGATTCCACTTTTCCAGGTGGTTGTATGCTTGCTCCACTTTACGACGTCATATACTTTCAGATTTTTCAGATTTCGTTGTCGGCGATGTTTTCTCTAATGGTTCTGCCCAAGATAAGTTTCGGTTTTTCAGGTCTGTAGTTGTGAGCATGTGTTTTGTCTTCGCCTTGTCCGCCTTTGATCAATACCATAAGTTCTTATACACCCCACCAGCATATAGTTATTAATCTAAACCAATGACATTTTATATATAGACACGTTATATGAGAACAAAATGCTCTGCAAAAATGGTACAGTTTAACAAATTCTTACAATATCACCAAGAAAGAGCACACACGACATAATACATTATGTAAGAAAGAGATAATATAATAATAAACACACACTGCAGACATATTTTCTCTTTTACTCCATTGCAATAATAAGTATCTAGGTATATATAAGTATCTCTTACACCAAATGATGACTGAGAAAGAGGCGAACTTATATTAAGTTAGCTATGTGAAAAAGCGAATACAACAGAATACCTCTTCATACCTATAAGCGAATATGACTTCACCCAAAATAAAAATAACTATCGAAAAATCCATATAAATATATATTTATAATTATGAAATAAATATGCAGCATCAAATGATATTTCTTGTAGTTTTAGTGAATTTTTGCATGTTTTTATGACAAAGTAAGGTATGCGCCATTCTTTTTGTTTTCCGAATTTAAAGACTTGTAATCTACCTACCTATCTACCATTTTAATATCAGTAATTTTTTTATTTATTTATTTTTATTTTATTTTATTTTATTTCATTCTATGTAATGTATCAATGTATCTTTCATTTTAATGTCGGCCTTCGTGGCTCAGTTGGTTAGACATCTGACTGTTGATCCAAATGTAAAAGTTTATAATTGTGTTTTCAGTCTGGGTCTGTGAGACGATTAATATCGTGTCTCCAGAATGTGGCAACTTGTTATTGTGTGCTTGTTAAATTAATATTTGACGTAGTACCTGTTAGTTGCCCGAGAATCTATCATTGGTCCAAACAGACATTCGGATATAACAACTGTTTAATTAGTGTGTTATTTGACTTAATTGTTAATCTAAACTTAATTGTTAGACAGGAATAATTGATTGTTTTGTTACCAGCAGTGAGTACCTACATGTAACATGAAATCAAAGGTGGGCTGATTAAGTTACGATTACTTATGTTGCTATTCTTATTTATTATATTTGTTTAAAAAATATTATTGTACGTTGCCCATTTTTTCAAATAAATAAAAAAAAATGAATACGATCGTATTGTTCTTCAATTTATTTAGCAAATAATTAAGCAAATATATAAATGAATCAAAAACCATACATATTTAAAAAAGTTTTATTTTTCCCTGATATCGAAAACGTAATTCCAGCTTCAGTATTTTATGAGGACTTTGCCGTCTAATAATTTGCTATATTGCGTTTTTATTTATGTAAAAGTGTATTTACATTTGCGTCCGTAAATGGCTTTTATATAAATGCCCATTAGATTAACTAATTTATTAGAAATCTTCAGAAGCATTATGTAAAATATTGTATATGGATTTTATAATACTCAATGACGCGGCTCATTTCAATACATGCATAAGTTCATTGACTCATTCACATCCATGCATCTTCTTAAAACATGTTCGTCTGTTTCTAAATAGTTACTTTGATTTCTTATTTTAAGATATGGTGGGACAATGATTGTCGCTTTATTAATGAGCAAATACGAAGAATAAATTAGAAAAAAATAGATTGGAAAAGATAAAAATTAGGGATGCTTGTGATGCATGTCAGTGAGAAATAGACTTAGCAAATATGTAATGTCTCTTTCACAAAACTCTTAAGTTTGGCGAATAATAGAGATAAGAGGAGTGATTAAATTCTTGGTGCAGATCAATGACCTAGACCCAGCAGTACCGCAAAACGGTACATGGGTATCACAGGATAGAAAATGAAGATCTAAGAAAAAATAGAAATTGCAGCAAATACGTAAAAATATAAATAATAAATTTTTATGACAATTTTTCATATATAGATATATAAATAAATATTTGATTTACATAATTTTGAAAAATACTCAGAAAAAAAAATGATTTGAAGTAAGATTCCGTTAAAAAAAACTTTCAGTTTACATATTTTTCAGATTCAGTAAATTAAGTTATCTTAATCGGTCGGGTTTCGTTAGGTTAGGTTAGATTAGGTTGGAAAATTTCAATAATTATTTTTGATATCACTTTCATCCATGTTTTTAACAAAATCGAGCAATTGCAGTAGCGGAATTGCTTATAGAAGCTGAAAATCTTGGCTTGCCTAAATTCAACAATTAATATTTTTTTGACTGTTTTATTGCAACTATACTACAAGATTGTAAATTGAATGATACTATACTACAAGATTGTAAATTGAAATATTTCTTATAGCCACTAATGAACGATGATATTAAAAAAAACGTTAAATTTTCGACATTTCCGAATGTTTTTTTCGGAGTTTGCGGTGTCCGAAAGTTCTAGGCACGCCCCTGAGCAATTGAACCAATTAAACCAGCCCCAGCTGATGACAGGTTGTAAGTCCTGTAGGTGTCTGTATCCCGGATCTCCTTTTAATATATATTCCAACTTCGTCTCTTTTGAGATAAAAGTTCGTGTTCTTAAAATATATTTTTATTATCACGAAATCGGGTAAGACTGTATGAGGCTGTGAGACTCAGAGATGAATAGATCAGTTTATCGACTTTACACGCACATCACGTGCGCACGTTACAAAGGTAAGATAAATAATGGCATATATCTACACATTATAATATTGATTGTTGTTACTGGTCACACTGGGCCGATTGGTTGGTTGCATGTAGCTGAATGTATCCAATTATGGAACCGGTACTTGAGGTAGAGGCCGATACACGACGTCTCTTCCTCCGACCTACCGCAACGGACTCATGCACCATTTTTTGTGGTTCTTCTTCTCATAATATAACACTTTATATTATAAGTGTTCATAAAGAAGCCGACGGTCGGACGTTTTCGATGGCTGCTTTAATCCGCCAACTCGTTTTTTAAGAGAAGTTTTGACAAATTGCCTCTAGGTACTCTGAATCTCATTCGGTTTATTTTTTTGTTTTCATTTTTTATTGCTAAACAAACAACACAACGTAAATAAAGTATAACATGAGTATTAACAATAATATAGGTATATCACTATTCTTTCTAGATGTAAACATATTTAATGTATTTTCACTATTTTTTATATGATTTATTTTTTATTTTATTGGTCGAGAGTTATACAGTCTACACAATTTATAAAACCGACAATGTACATTGCTTTATTAGTGGACCAGTGAAAACTCCATGCATTATTCAATAGGATAATTAATATTGATACAAAAAATTACAAATAATATATACTAAGTGATTTACCAGTACATATAAAAAACACTAAAATAAGACAGCTGATTAAATCAAAGTACTCGGAAAGATAGTAGGAGACGGCTGACCTAAACGCACTAAGAGAGCTCGCAGATATGTCGAGTGTATTAAAGAAAGCATTGTACACCACATAGTGCAAGTACGGTACACAAAAGCATTCTGAGTGTAGTTGTTATTACAATTAGGAATATAAAAAGTGCTAGGATATCTGGTTGTTCTGCTCGGACAGTGAAAGCAAATTTTTGTCAACAAGTATGGGGAATCTACAAAATTGTTGACCAACTTAAACAAATATATAATATCAATTAGGGTCCTGCGGTTTGCCAGAGTTACCAAATTATGGCAATCGATTGATTCAGCAGATTTACTTAAGTTGATGCTGATTTAGATGCTATTACTAGTTGATATGTGACGAACAATATTCAAATAAGTCTTAAGAGGATAAAAACATGATATATTAAAACCGCCAAATGCTCTGTGATGTTACGTGTCAATAAACGTAACTATAGCGTGCGTGAAAAAGGGTTTATACGTTATTTAAATTAACGGAAACACAAATTTTGTTGACTTTTTGCATTTTAAGAACAAACCTGTCTTGAAATGAAAAAAACTTCATCGGTCATTCACTTTGATTTTATGCACTTTTATTTTATGCACTTTTAAAGCATATAAAAGATATATTTCTCTACGACACATTAGTTATGGAGTAATTTAAAAAAAATATTATTAAAGTATCGTTAAAAGGAAATTATTTATAATATTTTTAAGAGGAACATTCGCTGAATTTTAAAATGATGTGACAAATATTCACTAGAGAAATGTTGAAAATACTTAATATATAATTTAAAAAAAAGACACACTGTTTAACCTATTTAAGGAATTTTATTTCAAATTGGGTTGTTTATGCCCCCTTAAAGATCTTAGAGATCTTTTATATTCGATTGCTACCAATATTTTGATGTTTTTTCATTGCTCACAAATAATACTAGATGTATACTTGCTAATCATACCAAATTGTGTTATTTATGCATGTATGTATGTACCAGTTTACATCACATTGAAATATAAATATTATACTCAAATAGACTATAGACTTCAACATAGCTCGCATAGCTAAGCTTTCTCAACCATCCTATCTCCACTGCTGGATATATGTAGATCTCTTCAATTCGCTTCCACTCGTTTCTATGCAAAGAAAAACGCTAAGCATAAAAGGATAAAAATATCAACTATAGAAAGAAATTCAAATGCCTATGCAACATAGTCAGGTTAGGTTTGATTGGGTTTAGTTAGGTTAGGTTAGATTAGGTTATATTCGGTTTGGTAAGGTTAGGTTAAGTTAGGTTAGGTTATATTCGGTTTGGTAAGGTTAGGTTTTCCTAGGAACCACAATACGAATTATGCATCCCAAATAAACCTGAGAAGTTACAACGCTGATCTTTTTTCGCGCTTGTTCTTGATGTTTAAGCCTAACACATATAATCATGTTTACTTACGCGTTTACAAAAAATAAACTTAAGAGCCAGTAAATTTATGTAAAATAGAGTTTATTAGATACGGCTGATCAGACGATAATAATCTCAAACAGGTAGGTTGATAATTTTTGCGTACATGAGTGTATGTACATGTGTATACATACATACGATTACCATGATGTTTGTAAGTATGTTGCAGGCAGGGTTGCCAATCATTCCGGAACCGCTGCCCCGTATCCCGAATAAATACCAAACTGCACCGGAAATTTAGAAAATATTCTTTTATATATTTTCTATCAATTTTTTATTTGGTTTATTATGCAGACTATTGCGCAAATTCGACGTCCAAAATTATGATTTCAGCAGTCTGTACAGTGTTGAAAGAAGAAAATTCTATTTTTATTTCAGCAAAAATGAATTAAAAAATATATTTAAATATAATTTTAACTAACAATATTATTTATATTTTAGCTAATGAGACAACGTTTTAAATTTAGAACTCCATATTGTCCATATTAGTGACGAATTTCGTTCACATTATTACGATGATTTTATCGCCTTGAAAGAACTCTTTTAACAAATAAAAATTAAAATATAATATATTTTAATATATTATATTAAAATTTATATTTCATTTTGTGTAAATATTAATATTCCATTTGATTTTTGCCTAAATATTCAAATATATTTTCAAATGAATGATAATTTTTGTTTGTTTTTTATTTTATGTTTCATGACAACTCTGTTTCTATATACTATCATTGTCAATATTTTCGTATTATAAATAGGCAAGATATTGTATTAAAAGTATTTTTATTGAATTTCCTATACGTACATAAGTGTATATTATTTTTATAACTATAAGTGAGTTGTTTTGATTATTTGTATTCTTTTTAAAAATCATAATATTTTTTTCTGTATAATTTTGTTTTCAATGTGTGTATATTTTCTTTAATTTAGCATATATAATTAACAGGTTACGAACTGAGATATAATGTGGTTTTTGAATGTAAATTTGTTTTTAGCAGGTAATTTATGTTTTTCTTAGGAAACTATGTATAGGTAATGGCTTACTGATAACAACGAATTATTATGTATGACATTCAGATTTGGCATTTTTGTCCCGGAATCGTCACATTTAAAGTTGTCAACCCTGTTTGCAGGCAGGTATAATGATAATATTATGGCGGAGAAGTTAAGTAGGTACCTATACCTACACGATAGTTATGAATAATGAGCAGAAAATATTGAGCAGCAGCGGTTGTGAAGAGAGAATGCTATGTAGGTATGTATAACGGCCACAAAGATTCCAGTCCAGAAAGATGATGTGACGGCTAATTTCCCAAGCCAACTACTCTTCATCGAGTGACGCAAGGTGGTCTCTACTCTACTCTCCTTGTTGTGCCATTACAGAGGCTTCCATACATCGGGGTGTGCCCGGCTGACAGGGATGTGCAATCGTTTGTTTTATTTTTCCACAACGATGATTTATCACAAATACAAGAATATGGTCTTGCAGAAATTTAAGCGTATTTCAACAAGTAGGTACCAGAATAAATAATGCAGTTGAAATGAGATCGTTTAGAATATTTTTTAACAAAACGATGCATGACAGAGGACACAAGGAAAGAATGTAAGATGAAAAAATATGTAATTAACAGAACGAAAGTTAACAAATTGAGATGGTTTGGCCACTTGGGAAGAATGAATGATGGCAGGAATGGAATAAGAGGTTGGGGGCGCCCAAGAAATGGATGGCATGACCATGTGAAATATATTTTGAAAGACGGAAATCTAAAAGCGTAAACAACAGACGAACATGTATAAGACTATGTATGAATGTCGACGAGGCGATGGATCTGTGTCAAAATGTGGCGTTCGGTTTTCTCTACCTACCCCGTGATGGACATAGCGTGATATGTATTTTATAAGATGCATGCCGTGTGGCATATGACGTTCTTTGAAATATGACTTGATATTCGTATCATGTGAGTTAAGTGAATTACGTTTTAATTTTTTTGTATATTTTTGTTCCAAGAAAGAACATTATTTGCTTAAAATGAATATATAATATAAAAACTCCATAATAAATTAGGTTAGTACCTACTTATTCTAGTATTTGAAAAAAAAATTTAAAACCGCTTTTAACGTGATGGCATCTTGAAAATTTTGACGTAGGTATGAAAAAAAAGAGAAATCTATGGGAAAAAAATCAGTTCCGAGCTAATTAAAATGCACTGAATACATATTATGATATGAATATGAAGACAATAAAATGATAACGAAGAGATGTGGTGACCCTATACGAGCACCCTATAAATTATATCACTTTTAATACCTCCGGGACAAGATTATATCAATAAAACGAACAAATTATTTTAAACATATTGAGTCCAGGACGAAGCCGGTTTTGGCGCCAATTCATCATGGCGCTCTCTATATACAACCTCTTCTATACACACATATTCTGATGTCCTGTACACAAGGACCTTCAGAGATACTTCATTTCTCTCTTTGTCCTTCCAACCCCTTCAACTCCAATCAAAACCCTCTATATAACTATATCGTTCAGTATTTTATTTTTATTTGATACTTCTGTATTTTTTTTTTGTTTTATTTAATTCTGTGAAATGACGTTTTTATTTTCTCTATATTTGTTTTTGTTTGTTAATTATATAGAGGCAATCGACTACCCTAAATTGTCACCAAGGAAGTCTCGGAGGGTCGTAGAGCAAGGGGGGACCAGCAAAAAATGGAGTGACAGCTGGACATCCAGATCACAAGAGGCAGTCTCCGACTGAAATTTCAGGCCTTCGGCCAAATGGGCCCCATGCACGGTATGGGCCCCATACACGGTACGATCCGTCGTTTCAGACCGATCGAAACGATGGATCGACAGTGTATGTCAATATCGTTGACGATTTACTTGGTCGAAGACGATATCGGAGATAGCAACAAAAACCCATGCAATCTTGCAAATCGTAACGATAAATCGACAGTGAATGGCTCTTTGCGATCGATCGTCACGATTTTTGTCTCAGTCTGACTACGTACTTCATATGCGCTGCACGTGCGTGTCTTTGACTAGCGCCTCACTCAGACTTACGCCCACCGTGTTAAAAATGACTAAATGGAACAACGATCATTTGATCGTATTTATTGAATTATTAAAAGAGCAAGAGCTTTTATTGTATTTTAGGTGATACCAGTTTCAATAATTTTAGGTACGTCGGTTCTGTCATTTTCCAGTCAGTTGTGCCAAACTTTTGGATGAAACCTTAATTATTTTAAAATATTTACATGCGAATATTGATTTCGCTTTAATAGCCAATTCTTAACCCACACATTTCTAGATTTTCTTTTCTGTTTATTTTTCTGTAGCCAAATTAAATTTACCACCACATAGGTAATGAAAAGAAGTTCGTTTTCCATTTTTAAAATAGGGCACGTACTGAATTATTTGGGTTTCTCTCCGCGATGACACGTTTCTATCGTTACATTTCAAATAAGTAAATGATCGATCGTGACGATCAATCGCTTAGTGTATGGGCAGCATTTTTGATGCGATCGATCGTCACGATTTCCTTCAGATCGATCGTAACGACGGATCGTACCGTGTATGGGGCCCTGTACGATCTGTCGTTACGATCCGTCGTTTCAGATCGATCGAAACGATGGATCGACAGTGTATGTCAATATCGTTAACGATTTACTTGGTCGAAGACGATATCGAAGAAAACCTGTAAATTATTGAAACTGGTATCACCTAAAATACAATAAAAGCTCTTGCTCTTTTAATAATTCAATAATTTCGATCAAATGATCGTTGCTCCATTTAGTCATTTTTAACACGGCGGGTGTTAGTCTGAGTGAGGCGCTAGTCAAAGACACGCACGTGTAGCGTGTATGAAGTACGTAGTCAGACTGAGACAAAAATCGTGACGATCGATCGCAAAGGGCCATACACTGTTGATTTATCGTTACGATTTGCAAGATTGCATGAGTTTTTGTTGCGATCTCCGATATCGTCTTTGACCAAGTAAATCGTTTACGATATTGACATACACTGTCGATCCATCGTTACGATCGGTCTGAAACGACGGATCGTACCGTGTATGGGGCCCACAAAACTGGAGGAAGACGTAGAAGAATTATATAGTAAAATTTGAGGATAGTATTTTTGGCACATGTAAATGTTTTGTATATTATTTGCGCTGTTTTCTGTCCCGAAACTACCGGCTAATAATGTATCTATTATTTTTATATTTCATGGCCGTCAATACAGAATTTCAATGCGGATACATGTTTGAAGAACAAATTCATTATTGTTAAAAAATAATGAAATGTAATCCAAATTATACGCAGATAGACCAAAAGCACATTAAAGCGACAAGTACCTCAATTAGGTAGGTGGTACATAAAGACCTACAGCCATACGGTCACAACACGCCACAATTTCCAATCGACTTGATACGCAAAAATAATTTTATTGACATAATTGAGTTGAAAGTGATTTTTAGCAATGGAAATTTATGACCGCTCTTTTATATGAGGATATCAGGTCTCAAGAAATATCTTATAATATATTTTTTTAAAAGTTAATCTTCAAAGAAAAATATTATCACAGTCTTTTGACAAATATACTTCACAATCTAACAAGCATTACGGGGTCATTTTGTCACACGTTTGATTGAACACAAGTTCTCTTGATGTTTTCAGTAAGATTTAGGTAGTTTCATTAATTTGAACGATTACTGTACAGAGAATGGTAACTTCACGTAGAGATGCATGTATAGTTTCCTATTTTTGACAAATAGGGAAATATATATTTAAGCCATTTTACAGATCTACATAGTTTATTTTTATGAACAAAACTGCTAACAAAGGCATGCAAATAATGCGTTAACAAAAAAATTCTGATATTACAAAACTGTGAAAAATATATGTAGAGTTATCGGAGAACGTCTTGAAAATTCATGTAGGTTGTGCAAAACAAATTTTGCGAGTTTTTGATTATTTGATAGGTCAAGATGTTTGTCGATAACTACCTACATATATTGTCAAAAAAACCTGTTGTAAAAATTATGCTTTATTCTTATTATAATTCTGATAAAATACGCTGAGTTCATTTTAACCTTCTTAGGTTAACCTGTTTCGGGGTGTGTTAAAATAGTAGATAATAATAACAAGACACTTCCTTTTTGAAGGTACCTACCAACCTCTAGATAAGAGAGAGTAAATTTGTATTTATAATTAATAACTTTTAATAACCGTTATCAATTTAATGGTAAAATTTCTTGGAAAGAAGTGAGTGTATTTAGTGGAAAAATAAATAAAAAAGTCTTATCGATGTAGATAATTAAAAGACACAGTAATATACAACATGTATCCGTTGTTTAGAATATTACGTAGGTACCCACATACTAGATTTATTGATAAAGTTAATAATAAAAAATACGATAAAAAGTTATCGATAGGTACGTTGAGAAAAAACGGTTTTTAAGTACAGGTCTGAGAAATGTGGAAGAGGTGTTTTGTACCGAGATCGAAAGACTTTTCACAGATTGATTGAAATCTGTGGAACGATCTTTTAAAATCTATGTTTCCACCTTCTAATAACCCGAGTCTTTTTAAGATCCGAATTAATGTTATCCTGAGCATATTGCAAACCCTCTCCAACGCTACGTAGCGCGCCTCTTCAGAAGAATATAACGGACCGAATTATAGAAATAAATATAAATTTTATTAATTAAATAGGCTTATAAAATATATTCGCTTAATTTTGTATAGCAATAATTCCGTAGATGTATATTTTTATTCTTAAATTTTTCGTGTCAAACTTTGAAGAAGTTCATTTTTATGAAATAAAAATAAATGAGACAACTTTGTTTACTTCTACTTTTAACTTCTACTTTTGTTAAAAGTAGAAGTAAATAAAGACTTCTTCTATTTAGTTGTTTGTTGTTTCATTTATTTTTATTTCATACTTTTATTCTTTTGTTTTTAAAGTGTCTCCTTTACACACGTGTGATTTTGCAAAGGGCAACTTTTTTTAATAGTGTATCTTTTTTCTGAATTTTGTGATTGTGTATTTTGTATATGGGTTGTATTATATAAATAAAAAAATAGCCTTGTGGAAAAAAGATCAAAACAATCTACAAAAAAATTAATAGAAAAAATGCATTGTGAAGAAATTTCTAATGAGAAATAATAAAATTAATATATCTACAATAATTGAAAATTTTCCATTCATCTAAATGTGTACATGACATCACAATTTTTTTATCTTAAAAAAAGCGTAAATTAAACATTGTTTATTTTTCAAATTTTTATTTCGCACACTTTAATATAATTATTATTAGAATAATATTAATATGTAACAAATCTTATCAGAGTATAACAAGCAATTATATAGTGTAATTAATTTTGCAATAAATCTTGGCAAATTTAAAATGAAAAATATTACTTACTGTATATTTTGTATTTATTTTATTTATTTCAACAATCCTGTGAGGCACCGACTTAGAATAGTTTATCCACTCTTTTCTATTATTAACATTTTCGGGTATACCGTAAGAGCCGGGTTATCGGAAATACAATAAAATAACATTATCAGATTATTCAGCAATGAAGTTCATTCTGAATATCTGTGGGGGATACTTCTATTATGTCGCTGCACACCTGTCGCTGGTTACCTCAAATTTTAATGAATAATAAAAGTTGCAATGTAATACTAAATTTATACAAAACGAAAATATTATACGACCGAACTTTTATAATATCTAGATTCGATAACGAATCTAGATATTATAAAAGTTTGTTGAAAAATAGGTTAGTACCTATGTTATAAACAATAGGTAAGTCACGCGTGCATTTCAGCAAAAAAGTCATATGGTAGTGCACTGAGTCAGATTAATATAAACAATTAATAGGTACAATGTTATACTAAATTTAGTTATACAATACGAAAATATTATACAAACGAATAACATTCGTATCTTTTGAGATATTATAAAAGTTTGTCGATAAATATGTCAGTACCTATGTTATAAACAATATGCATTTCAACAAAAAGACATATTATAGTGCACTGAGTCAGTTTAATATAAATAATTAATAGGTAGGTACAATGTTATACTAAATTTATACCAAATGAAAATGTTTAACGAACGAATAACCTTCGAATCTATTGAGATATTATAAAAGTTTGTTGAAAAATAAGTCAGTACCTATGTTAAAAAGAATAGGTAAGTCACGCGTGCATTTCAGCAAAAAAGTCATATTATGGTATTGCACTGAGTCAGTTTAATATAAACAATTAATAGGTACCTAAGTCACGCGGACATTTCAGCAAAAAGCAGATATATTTGCCCACAACTAACTACTATGAGTGGGTCACACTAAGTTCATTTATAATCTTTTCAATTATTAATATTAAGTATGATGTTACGCCATTTATTCTTATCTTATAATATATAAACTGTGAACAACAAAACATGTTGTAACGATATATCGTTCGTGTGAATTATATAAAAAATAATAATAAAATTGCTATAAGTGACATTATGTATTTACTGAATGAAATCGCTTAGTTGTTTATGATTAAGATCAAAATTTTGTTATAGAATATTTTTTTTTTATAGAATCATAATGTGGGTTGAATATACATAGATAAAAGTACTACTATATGGATATAATGAATAGTGAAAGTCTGAAAAAGCATGCGGGTGTACAAGACTGAAAATGAATTTCTATCTTTTAAAATCCCTTTTGAAGATAAGTATGAAACCAGAATAATAGAAAAACATGATTAAAAAAAGTTTTAAAAGAGCTAAAAGATTTGTGTAAGTTTAAAAATCGTGTAGGTTTCTGTTTTCTCTGCCAATCACAAAAATGTAAAGAATATGTGAATGTATAAATAAATAAATAATTTATTTACAATGGAAAAATTTTTAAATTATTATTTCTTTTTAATTTATATCATATTATAATATATATTCGCACATTTGGAAATATTACTGCCTCGCTAGACGTCTGTTCTAAGGCAGTAGGTAATAGTTTAAAATTGCTATGGCTACACTGCGATTATAAGATATGTTTTTTTTTATCTTCATAATATTCCATCGACGCGTGTAAAATATGTTACTAATAGCAGAAAACTCAATATACCATGTCACATGACGTATCTCTTCAAATAATTACACTGATTGAAGCGTCCAGAACGAATAGACCACAAATTATGATCGCTACTCTTCGAGACTTTGCAAAAAAAAAAACTCTGTCAAAAAAATTCATTGGTATTCGTTTCGTATTTCAATAAAAACAATTTTCTTGAATATATAAATGTCTTATCCATTTTATATATTTGATATGTAGTATTGTGGCCTTTGCACTTTTTTACATCAGCTCTTTTTTAACCTTATTTTCTCTCTATATATTTTTCTTCTTTATTTGGCTTGTCAAGTCCTGCGTCAGCTTCCCTTTATCTACTTAACAACCCGATTTTCTTTTTTTTTTCTGCTTCTATAATTCTTATCTAGGCGATTATATATATTTTTCTCTTTTTCTTTATTTATTTGTAAATTTATAAGCACATAATATATACACTAACAGGCTTATTGCAAAACATAAATTTCTTCCAACCAACCAGAGTTAATTTTAAATATACAATTTAGTGTGTACTATGGCATCACATAACAAAAATAAAACAAATATAGGTATAACAGAAGAGAGGAGAAAAAAAAGACAAAAAATATTTAATATAAAACTGAAGAAGAGACGAAGAAGAAATCGGGTATTATCAGATAGATACTTTTGCTTTAGACTTTTTTTAATATGTATGAGATATTTTAGACAACGTCGTAATATCAGGACTTATACTATAATCTTGCTGAATGTATTTCAAATGAAGAGCTGAAAAATTCAACACTATAGAAAGTGTAAGTTCAACAGATTGAAGCAGATTTTCACTTCTGTTTCTTAATTTTCTGTTTTAAAAATATCAAAGATGTCCGTTCCCAAATGTGAGTCTGTCTCTAAATTAAACGATATCTCTCTCACGAAGGACAAAATGACAACATTATTATCTTATCTCTTTGAGATGTAAGCAAAAATAGACACAAGTTATAAATAATATAATATTATTATTATACGTGTAGTACATTATATTAATACTGTGGGGTCCATATTAAGTATGTGGTCGACCTCGGCAGCTTTGTCAAGTCAATATTATAGGCTTTAATGAAACCGACCAGCCAATCGACATCAAAATACATCCAAAATTGCGCACATGTAAATAAACATGGACCATATTATGATGTGATACGAATGACTTGGTTTATTTTTAAATTCTCACGGTATTTTTTAACATGATATAACCGAAAATTTTTGATATTTTTTATTTTTTTTTAAAAGGTGAGTTTATTTGAAATAATAATAATTTTTCAAAGTTCTTATTATTCACACTGTGGAATGCCATTGTAAATTATTTATATTGACTTAACTATAAGACACTATAGTTTTACTTCCACTCAATAAATTAACTTTTATAAATTAATTATTGTAACGTTTTCGGACTTTCGTCCATCATCGGCAACGTCGTTACTTAAACGTTTAAAAAGTTTAAGTAACGACGTTGCTGATGATGGACGAAAGTCCGAAAACGTTACAATAATTAATTTATAAAAGTTAATTTATTGAGTGGAAGTAAAACTATAGTGTCTTATAGTTAAGTCAATATAAATAATTTAAATAATAATTTATAATTAATACATAATAAAGAAACATTGATACATTTTTTAAATAAAAACAAGTACATATCTCGACTCACCTTTGAACATCTTTATTTCAATTGCGACAAAAGTTGAAGGTACTAAAACAGGGTTAGCAAGAAGCGAGGAAGAAGGGAAATATGGAGGAGGATAGTGTGTATCAGGGGCGTGCCTAGAACTTTCAGACTTCACAAATCCCGAAAGAAAATTGGTAAATGTAGAATATTTTAAGTTATTTAGCACAAGTTCATCGTTGATCATTTCTGCGGCCATGAATAATATTTTTCAATCACATGACAAAATACTATTTACATTTTGTGGCCCTGAATATTAGGATCGTAATTAAGTTTCAATTTTCAATCTTGTAGTATGTTTTCAATAAAACAATATAGAAATATTAGGTCAGGAATTAGTAATAATTTTATTTCTTGAAATGACATTTTCACTAGCTAGAAATTATACAGTTATTTTTTATGTGTTATATTTGTAGGCAAGCCAAGGTTTTCGGCTTCTATAAGCTATTCCGCCACTGGGCCGTGACAGTATGTGTGTATAGTATATGTATACGTATGGTTAGTGCACGAGAGTGAATATATGTAAGAGCGTGAAAGAGTAAAACAGATAAAAATAAAATCATTAATATATATAAGGCACATAGATCAGGCATCAACCTATGGTCGCGGTGCAGGGGCGTGTTGGACCCACTCCTAATTAATAATATAAAAAAATACAAAATATTTATAATGTTATTTTGTAATTTTAAAAATTGAAAAAAACTACCACAGCTTGATCATAATAATAAAAATATTCAATGATAGAAAAGAGTCGATAGGTAGTATTGTGACCCTTTTACAGCCTAATTTTTTGATGATTGGTGTTTTGTTTTTTTTATTTTGGTCTTTGGAATATTTTAAAATTTATGCATTGACATTTTAATAGATCTACTAACTAACAGCTAACAGCTGTAAATATTACATAGAATTGATAGGGCGGGCGTATACTTCATCAAATACGAAAAATATCATTTTTAAAACGAGTGGGTTGTGGCCAACTCTCACTCTACTCCTCACTACCACAGAGTATTCAAATACTGTATTGAAAATTTTCAGCATTTTCATAAACTGAGTTAGTTGGATTATTTTTTTATTTAAATATTTTATTTTGAATAATTTATAATTCTTTGATACCATGTTATGTCATTAAGTGGTGTGCCTTTTAAGCAATATGAAAATAAAAAATATCAAATTTTTAGCCTACCGTCTTGGGGTCACTTTGAAATATTTGGCAGTCAAAATTTGAGAAGCACTGATCATATATCCCACAAAATGTAATGGTGTCTAAGCGATTATTGAATATACAAATTTGCAAAATTTCAAAGAATCGAATGAGTACTTTAGTCGATAATCGATAAAGTACAATAGACGTGCCATATACATATAGTACAAATAACACAGCTCACACACAAATACATTGTGACGAAACTTTTAGAATACAATCTCGACATGATGCTAGTTGATAATCTGCTATAAAAAAAATAATCTTAAAAATTGCGAAATCATAACCCTTTGGAGTAAAAATAATTTAATTTTGATAAAACATTTGTGTCATTTCAAAATCATTCGACGAGATATTAATCAAATATGGCCGTCATTAGCTTCTTATCAAACCATTTACTATGTCACAAAATTTTACTTAAAAATCTTTAACCGTTTTCTTGAAATAATAAAACTATTGAAATACATCAGCAAAGATCCACCAGTTTGGAAACATAAAACTTATCGCCAAATTGTTTAAAATACCTTCGTAGGGCAAAATATCCATAAAAACATTAAATATATATACTTTAGTACATTTAATCTAGCTGTCGATTTGTTCAAGAGAATTTTACTCTCTTAACATCGACAGAGTATCAAGCTAAGATACGCGAGATTTGTATGGTTTTCCAACTTTGATGTCAAAAAATACCAACTTAGACGCTTCGCAGCATATATGTTCTGTACATGGATTAACTCAGAATTTGGAGTGTAACATTTAGTGTGTCTAGGTGTCTATAAAAATTTGTAAAACCTCAAATTGATTTTTTTAAATAAGTTCTTGAGTTTCTCAAATATTTTTTCCAACTGTCGATTCGTTCAGGAGAATTCATTTCTCTTAATATATCGACAAAGTATCAAGCCAGGATATGCGAGATTTGTATGCAAGCTCTATATTTTTCACGGTTTTTTCAACTTTGAAGTCAAATAAACACCAAATTAGAGGCTTCGCAGCATATTCGCTTCGTTTCGCTTGTTTAATATATTATAGAATACAAAATATCTTAAAATGTTAATTAATTTGTTTTTGTTTATAGTTTGGTACATATTCTTCAATAATACATACTATCGCCATCGACAGTTGGATCTCATGTTCTACATGCAACTAGTTTAGAAAAATCTTCAGAAATCTTCAGAAGTCAGATAGTTAAGAAATCGAGAAACGAACGTTTATGTACATTGTAAATGGGTAGCAGTCTGTATAGGTGTAGACTAGTGCAGTGTGGTGGGGTTTCAATATAGGTTTAGTTTATCAACAAGTCAACATGAATTTCATTTCTCGTGGACAATTTGAATTCCACAGTTGGTGCGTGCGTTTGAAATGAAAATTGCATTCGAATTGCAATAATTTCAATCCCATTTAGGTCTTCTCGTACTTTACCGGTTCTATTTTATGCACACTCAATACTTTGTACATTCCATTCATGCATACATAATGCAAACTGTGCGGCTTCTATGCATTTCACTTGATCGCTGTCGCATGCTTAGAAATTATACCAAAACTGTCATGACACTTTTTCATTATTTCGATATTAGTAGGATCGTTGTGGCATAGTAGTAGATCGTTTTATTATATGCAAATGTCCTAATGTCCAGAGCGAATATTGATTTAAAAGTCATAATTATTTTTCTCTGAATTGAAAGCACTCGTAGCTTAGATAAAATTATTGCTGGCATTATTTATTTACTTTTTGTACATAATATAAACAAATAGTGACAGAATTATATATGTACATCAACAAAAAAGGAAAGCTAAAAAAGAACAAAGAAAATATACATCATACCAAAAAATAGGATTGGGAAAGAACAAGAAGAGGAAATCGATATCAGGTGTTAAGGGATAAATATTCCTTCTTTAGTAAATATTACGTAGCAAAGGGAAGGAAGGAAAAGGAGAGGGATCAGGTATTTTTTTATATTTATGCTTTAGTTATTTGTCAATTTTGCGCATGGTGTAAGGAAGTGTTTATTTATTTTCATAATAATTAAAACGAATTGGTTGTGGCCAACGTTATACTCCTCACTTCCAAGTCACCTACAATGTATTCGAATTTTCAGCATTTTCATGAAATAAGTTATGTTAAATTATTTTTTATTTAAATATTTTTTATGAAAACTTGATAATTCTTCAATGCCATTTTGTGAAAGTGGTGTGCCTGTTAGTAATTTGAAAATAAAGATATCAAATTTCAAGTTTCCTGAAATTTGATAATGGGGTAATTTTGAAATATTTGACAGTTTAAGAAACTGAGAAACACTACTCAGATATCCTTCAAAATCAAATGGGGTCTAAACGAATATTAGATATATAAATTTGCACAATTTGAAAAGCATCGAACGAGTAGTTTAGAAAGAAAGAAAGTACTTTAGTCTATAATCGATAAAGTAGATTTAACACGCCGTACATAGCACACAGTACACAGCACATAGCACACAGTATAAACAATGCGATGAAACTTTCAGAAAACAATCTCAGCATGATACTGGTTGATAATCTGCAATAAAAAATTGCCTTAATAAATGCGAATTCATAATTCTCCACCATATCCCCTTGGGTAAGTGAGGAGTAAAAACATTTTTTTAAAATAGTTAGGTACTTACTTGTAGAATAAGTAAATATTTCTGAAATTTAAATTTGCTTATATTTTTATTTATTTTATTTTAAAGTTTTAATATTTTATTAAGTTTTTTTAGAAACATTGACCAGTAGAAGTGGATTTGTTTCCGTTCATCCTACTTTGGCCGACTTCGTAGACCTTTAGTACAAGCATTTACTTATATAACAGAATGTATGAGGTTGTACATATAATACAAATGTTTCTCTTTTAAGGGTAATTATTTAAAAGAAATATTCTTTCGTGACACTATACAGACCAGTTTATCTGTCGATAGTCACTCTCGCCATTAATTCCTCGGTGAATACCAGCCTTACTGCCCCGTGTGACCCTGGAACATATGTCAAATTGCTGGCAATGACAGTTTTCACAGCGGCAAGAAACGCCGTCAACTGCTATAGCACAAAGCCTCCTCAAGACCAGCCAACATCTCTTGGCGTTCCTCTAATTTCTTATTCAACACCATACTTATACCCTGTCAACTGCAATTACATACACTTAATAGATCAAAACTGCATTCACGGATAAACACGTGAATACGTAAGGTTTGCAATTTATAAAGAGTGTTTCAAAATGATAATATAAACACATAATATGACTTTTAGTTTTTGAAAACTTAAACTTTTTATTCAATATTTTTGTAAGACACAATCGACTCAGTCGACCGCCGTTACATTAGTTTTAAGCCATCTGGCTTCTGTGCCGCGTCTCAGGTTCGATTCCCGGCAGAAGACGAATTTATTTAAATTTATTTCTCGCGCATAAAATGGCTTCTCTTGATGGCTTCGTGTTCATGAAGTATGAATCAATGTCGTTTCAAATTATATTTTACAAGTAATATTTAACATTTTTTTGTTTTGAATATTGTATAACTTTATGCATATTATGGACTGCATTGGGTTTTTGTTTGTTTTTAATAAATAAATAAACTTTATAAAAAGTCTTATTGTTTTTGAAGTCAAATTATGTTAAGTTAATAAAGTATATAAAAGTCATTATGTTTTATTAAAAACTCTAAAAACATCAAATTATTAAGCTTCAAAAGTGACATTTTCTCGTACATCAACAGTAGCAAAGTGGTTTCAGAGCAGGTTTAATTTTTTTTATTTTTCGTCTGATCTCTCCTATTCTTGATCATTTATTTGGGAACCACTGTTGCAGACTATTGTCGTAGTAAAGTATAAAATCAAGTGTTGTAAACAAACAAAAAAACACTGATAATCCGTCAGTAAATCATTTTAATTCCTTATATTTAGATACAAACTGATAATTATTAAATTAACTCTTATCTCGATCACCTGATATCATTGTTGTATTAGAACAATTATTATTACAAGTATTTATTTATTTTATAACTGAATGTCGACATTTTTCTTTTGGGATAAATTCAGAATTATGATTAAATTTCTCCGGACGATTGTTGTATCGAGATTGATTGGAATAACTAATGTGAATTTGCAGGTATATATTTTCTCTCTGACATATATACGCACACATGCAAATACCCAAACACTCATTATAAATTCTACATACTCACAAACATAGACAGAAATACCCAATTGCTAGCCATTCTTATTTCACCCGTAATTCTCAAAAGTCAACTATTATAAAGAAAAAAACAAACACTACTTTCGCACAGCGTAATTTTAGATTTCTTGGCCCCAAAATGTTTAATTTACTACCTGATGACTAGTAACATTTGACAAGAAATGTGCTGAAAAAAACTATAATTGGTTGGCTTATATCCATAGGTATAGATGAATCAAATAATAAATTGACTTCATTTCTAACATAATTGGACCTGAAAATTTGTTAAATTTACCTTATTTTTAGAATCATTATTGTATGTGTGTGTTGTGTTTTGTTGGTTATTGCTACTATAGTAACTATTCTTATCGGACGTCCTAAAACAGGTTCACCTAGTTGGGCGTCCAACGTGTCAATATTTTTTATACAGCGTACAACTCGGACAAATTTACATGAAAAACTGTACCTACTTTGTTAATGTACTAATATATTTTGTTGTTATAATTCTTGTTATGTTACTTACGCTGTTTTATGTCTAAGAATACTATGTAAAAAAATAAATAAATAAAATAAAAATATAAATTATAGATATTTTTCATAGCTTTAAGTATAAGCACACCAGTTTAAATTTATTTTTAAAACCGTGAATTTTTTTAAATGGTTTTCGTTTTTTTTACACAATACATGTGCATAAAAAAATGTAATTATACTGTAAATTTCCATAAAATAATCAAAATAAAAATATTCTCACAAAATACTATTTGACGGAATAAAAGATGTGAACAGTAGGAAGAAAATGATAAGATAACGAAGGAGATTCTAAGTAAAATGAAAATGAATAATCTGGAGTGGTTTGGACACATTGAAAGAATGATTGATAAACGGCTGATATAAATAATATTAAATTAGAAATCATTTTTATCCTGTGTAATAAAAGCATACATTTTTGTTTTAAATACATAATTAATATGCTCGAAAACGGAAAATAAAATTGTATTCGAAAAAAAAACATAAATAAAAACTACTCTTTACAAACCAAGAAAATAATATTATTTAATAGTTTCAAAATATGTACTACTATATATGATTTATTAATTAAGATGAAATCATATTCTGAGCATGCAACGAAATTCACAGTGTTTTATTTCTATATCTACATATATGCGTTACATAATCAGTAGATAACACAATGTTATTGAATCAATCAGCAAATACACGAGTGACAAGGGTTGATATTTACTTCAAATTCAACTATATTTCAAATTGTAAATTCTTTCGTTTTTAAGAACTTGTTGCATGTAACACATGAGTTCCAACTGTGAATTACGATGTTATGCATAATTGAAGAATAGGCACCAAATTATAAACACTTAAACACAAATTAATTAATATTTTAAGATATTTTGTTTTCTATATAAAACATGTCGGTTTATATTTCAGGATATGATAGTATGGAGGTCAGTCTGTTTTTCCTACCCAGAATATGAAAACAGATTGATGTATGTTTATAGATTAAGTAGGTATCAAACTATTGAGTGAGATATTGTAATGTGAAGTGTTTACTGCCTTACAAATTGTATGAAACGATGTCATGACTAAATTCAATTTTTATAAAAATTGTTAAAAAAAGTTTGAGATGTACTACGACAATGTTAATATTTTTATAGCAAATTAAATTATCAAGTTGGGGTGTTTCGGCTTTTAAAAACTTTGGAAATATAACTAGGCAGTTAATAATCATAAATAAATGTTTAAGAAACTATTTGAGATTTTGTATTTGTCTATATTCATACTAATTTATAGTGTTCTAGCTCATATGGTTTTTGAGATTTATGGAAAAATAAAGTAAAAACTCAAAAGTTGAAAACCCCTGACTGAAACATAAATCTAAAATCTGAGTATAAAAATTTTGTAGGCCTGTAACTATCTATATATTCTTTAATTTTTTGGCTCTGTGAATTGAGCGGATGAAAAGTTATAAGGGGGGGGGGACACACACAGACACGCAGACACACTTGATACTGCTTGACAGGCTTGATACTGTCGAATCATTAAGAGAATTGAATTCTCTTGAACGAATCGACAGTTGGATAAAACGCTACGTGTGTTTAAATAACATCAGAAAAATCTTAAGAATGTTTTATCGTTATTTTACATACTTGGTAAACAAAATTCCTTATGTTATTGTGTTGACCAAAGAAACCAACATAATGTACCGAATCAAGTAACTATATAATATATGACCAACTGCATTTTTAAATGAAAATGTTTATTAATATATTTATTTATTCTGAGTTATCAAGATTTTATTGGAAACAATGTTCTTATTTAGAATTCATTCAAGAAGGAAGAAGACGCATTTTACACAAATTTTGTATGCACACTTGCTTCTGATGACGATTTATAAAAACCAAAATGATTGTGAATCGTGATTTTCTTCAAATTACTAGGTGTGTCCATGTAACATGAACATACACAATGCATATACATCTTCAAATATACGCAAATGCTTGTACTATAGAAAAATCGGTGAATGCTGGATTTGAACCCGAGACCATTGGATTATAAATACAGTTCGCTGGCCGCTCTGCCTACGACCCATCTTATTCAACGAATTTCTGTTGATTTATAAAGAAATGTAGAAAAAATAAATACTCATAATTTAACATACATCCATTAACAAGTTGCTACATTTTGGAGACTTACGATGTTTTTCGTCTCACATTTCCAGACTGAAAACACAAGTAAAAAAGTGTCGTCACTGGGAATCGAACCCGGAACCTATGGCTCAGAAGGCAGATATCCAAACAACATATACCGACCGACAAATGTATTGTACAATATTATAAAAATAAACGCCTTGAGATGGTTTGGCCATACAAAAATAAATGAATTATAAGCATAATATTTATACAGAATAAGACTATTTCATTACATTACGGATTTCGAGCAAGAGTATTAATTTTCTTCGACTTTCTTATAAAGATTATCTGGTAGTAAATACATCACAAATTTTGAATCTTCAAATACCTACAATATTTTTGACTTTAAAAAATAGATCCCAGCGATGAGGAAAAAAAGGAATCGAAAGACGAATTAACATTTTTATATACCTAGTAAATTAAAATAAAAAAAATGCTTAGGCATAGTGTATCTAATTTGATTATCGACGCGTTTCGTGCAAGGCACATCGCTAGAATAACCAAAAACTTTTATTTGAATTTCAATTAAATATATGGAGTTCTATCAATATAATGGGTAGATTTATTTGCATTCTTTTAATTAACTTATGAATATGAGCTCATGTAATTTTGTGTGCATCCATAATTGGACGTCCAGCACTCATAGTAATAACCAATATTATTTTCTTTTTATGAAAATTGTAAGCTGGATGTCTGTCGATGTACCCTTTTTAATAAAATAAATAAAAAACTTAAGATGTCTTTCTGTACCTACAGGAATTTTGCAATTGGGACAGTGCTTAGTGAAAAAAAACTGTAATAATTTAAATTTTTGTACTATCTGAATGTTTATATTATGTATAGGTACTTGAAACTTTCATTATTTGTGTATCACCGATGACAATGCATGTTAATCCAGCTTGCTTCATTTGATATTTTGATTAAACCGAACAATTTGATATTACATAGGATTATTTTAAATAATTTATTTTTACGTGAAGAATACTTTGAAAAGAATGTCCTCAATTTTTTTAATTCTGACATTTATTAATTAACTTGAGAAAAGTCAACATTTCGAATTTATATATATTATTTAAATGTGTATTTAATTAGTAATGTAATAAGTTAAAACAATATAATAATTTTTTCCTATGCATTCATTAATTCATGCCACTATTTGGGGTAACCAGCGACAGGTGTGAGGGTATTCGTTATACCTTATTAAATCACACGAGAATATATTATTTCGATATGCATACTCGTAATAAAATTATATGTGTAAGAAAACTGTCTTGAAAACGAGTGTTTTTGATTAAAATAAAATAAGCATTTTCTTACCTGCAGCTCTGACAACTTTCAGAGATGTGTCATCGTCAAGAAGGTTGGGCGGATGGCGCCTACCCAGGGCCTGCCCTTCCAGGGCCACTCCCAGGGCGACCAGGGCCAAAACCCAAGGCCACCGCATCGCCTCTTCGCTCCTTGTACTAAACACTCCCAAACTACCTCTTTTCAACACTGCCCACCCCCGTTTTTCGCACAACACTAGAAAAATTACAAAAAAAAAAAACACTATTTTCAATTCCCTCCGAAAAGGTCAACGCACTCACAAACGGTTTAAACACTTTGAAACACTTTTTAATTATTACTTATCGTTGGTAGCCTGTTTGAAACATTTCAAGTTGTAATTGTTGGTGATTAATAAGTTCATATTAATTGAGATAGTGTTAAACGTGTCATTAATCTGGTTTTCCTTCTAAGAAAAAAATAAACATTTATATCTAAGTATTAATTAAAATCTCGTTCAAACATATCAACTATATAAACTAATAATCTATTATATAACTGATAACAATTAAAATAAATAATTCAATTCAAATCTTATATGAATATTTTAACCGTCGTATTTGCAATTTAAAAAACTTTTTATGTAAATATAAAATTTGTAACAAAAATTGACATATTAATCGATTTAAATTTTCAACTCTTGGCTATTTAGATTTTTTTCTGTGTATAAAATTTCAATGTTCGAATCATTTGCATGTATTAAACATTAATTAGCCAGTTAAAAAAATATCCTGATGGTCGATATAGCAACATAACGCGAATAAATAAAGACTTGCGTAATTTGCAGAAATTAATTGCGCAAATAAAAAAAGTCGAATTGCGTTTATTTATTGAAACGTTGGTTTTTTTCATATTTCAAAATTCGACGGATTTGAATTTGTAAAAAATCGAACGAAAAAGAATATATATCTATATATTATAATCACGGAATTATTATGAAAATTAATAAAATGAATTTTTCGTTTTTGATTTGTTTTCAAATCGACTACTTGAATAGAAACCAAACAAAATTGATTTAAATTTTATAAAAAAAAAAATATTTTTTTTTCCAAGGAAAATTTCTAATTATTCGGAGAAGGTATATGACATAAAAAAAAATCGCGAACAAAGCATATTATATTATTAATATACTCGTACAAATATGCTTGAGTTTTGAGATTGATCCGTTCTCACAACCGCTTCAGCGTAATGTCGCGTTACAACTGAACAAAATGTATAAACGTCCAAGACCATTCGCATTTGATAAATCTGTATAAAACTATATGTGTGTTAGTTCACTCTTAACTCCGCACACATACGTACTAAACACGCGTCTCGCCAAACTCGATCCGTGTGTTTTAGCAAAAACATCTCAACTGTGCGGCGCCGGAAGAAAATCCTTCACTTTCGATACATTGTACTTTTCGACAAGATGTGTCGTTTTGTTAGCGTTTGAATCACGTCGCGAGATGTGACATTTCAGTATCGCGCCAGTAAGAGAGAATAGTCGCTATCGTCTTCTGAAATGGACAAGTTAATATGATTTTCCTTGTACCTACCTACATATGTTCGCTATTGCACTTCGATGCACTATTGAGATAGGGAAATTTTCGCAAACGTACCGTTTCAAAGTAGGTATTATCGAATAATAATTGAGGAGGGTAAATAGGATTTTCCTAACACACTACCTTGCGGACGCCAGATTTTTCAATTTTACAAATCAATTCTACAAATCGTCGCGTCATGTCCATCATAAGTTGCACTGAGATATATTTACTAAGAAAACCATAGTTTTGTTTGATAAATCTAAATTCGTGATTTTAAAATGAAATTTTGGATTAAAATTCAGTATTTTCAATATTTTGTTATAAGTGTAGGTAATATTATTCTTGCCATAACGTTTATTTACTTTTACTGAATTTTCTTCAGAGCTTATACGAACGAGTCTTTGTTACGGTACAATAATTTTTATTTATTTTTTTAATTTATTGGGGAAAATCCAACATCATCAATTTATAGCAAAAATTACACACAAAGAATAAAGGCATTACAAAGAATTCACCAAGTGAATTCCACGAAAATTATCATTTGACATATTAGAATAGAAACAAATATAAAAAAAATAAAAATTAAGAAAAAGAAAAACGAGAAATAAGAAAAGGAGTGCAATAATTAGATACTTATACAAAAAATAAATAATGTATAAAGACAGCAGCATCGAGGAAGTGGAAACAGGAATAGGTGAAAACATTTAGATGGGTGGTGCTAGAGCTGTTAGCGCGCTGGATTAGTAATCCAGTGGTCGCCAGTTCGAATCCTGCCACAACCGATTTCGTTCAACACACGCTTTTGTGCTCAATTTAGGGATGTATATGTACCTACTTGTTTCAAGGAATAACTGGAAAGGTAGCCTAAGTCGCCAACATGACTCACAATATTGTACCATGCATTGTGGAGGGTTCATACTTCTGACAACTTTGATTGTTGCAAGTTTTTTTACGTTATCACCAAACATACCCAAATATTTTTTTAACAGATTTTCAATTATCTCAATAGAGACGAAGTTGGAATATTTATTGTAGGAGAACCGGGAAATCAAGGCACCTACAGGGCTTACGACCTGTCATCGGCTGGTTTACGTGATCACTTTATGCGCTTGCGCAACGTTCACCAATTATGCCTTTTAATGAGATCCCTATCAATTCAATTTTGAAAGTTCTATATATTGTAATACTGAAATTCTTTTCGCTTGAAAATAAGGAATTTTTACTATTGCCATCTATGGGTGAAATTATGACCAACAAACTTATTATTTTTATTTATTTTGTTGGCGCCATCTATTGAGAGAATTGGTTTTTTGTAAATAATGAAAGCTACAATTCTTATTCGTCTCTATTGAGATAATTGAAAATCTGTTAAAAAATATCTTTGACTCCCGACAGGGAAAAAAATCCAATGTTTGCACATATGCAATAATAAAAATATTCGAATACCCAAATAACTTTTTCTGGTGGATATCAGAAAAATAAATTGAAAATCGAGAAACGTAGGAAAAACAAGAAGAAATCTGTTTTGGACGAGTCCATCGACATCTCGGCGAGTTATTCGTTATTTCGTCTTGCACATATTATGACTGCACTTGTTTTACTTCTTCACTGCCGTGAAGAAGTAAAACAATGAATACCTACCTACTAAATCGTTTAAAAATTTTAATCACTTCAATATTTCGAAATCTAGATCTTTTTTGGCCTACTACTTAGACAGTTTAGTGACCATATGGGCGAGAACAGATAATATAATATCTAGTTGTGAACACAATATTATGTATGTAATAGGTATGTATATATTATTTGTACTTGTGAGTATTACGTCATGGACTTGTACATAAATTGAAATGCACATCCCGGACAATAATTAACAGAGGACGAACCATTTAAGTGTTGTTTATGCGGAAATTATATAAATGAATGCGTTACTATGTTGTAACAACTCGAATTCATTAAATCGCTTGTGTTAACTTAACCACTAAACACGTGAGAATTATTTTATTTGTGCATTTAACCTGCTAATAACTTAAACCTAAATAAAACCTATCCTATCATAATCTAAGCTCACCTGCTGATAACTTAAAACTAAATTTAACCTAACCAATCATAATCAAAGTGATCAGCTGATAGCTTTAACCTAAATCTTCTAAATACTCTCCGTCCATTGGATTTCTGATTCATTTCACTATCTACAACTTTGTAACCGATACAATTAATTTATTTCATACAGGTTTTTGGTCTTTTTTCGATACATCTGTATTACAGTTTCCAACAGTAAACTCTGTGCGTCCTTCTTACTGTTTGTGGCTTAAATACAAGCCAACACGACACCAGTATTAGGAATAGATTATCTAAAATGTCTGCGGCTTATGATCGATCGTGTCTTGAACCACGAAAATACAGTATATTACTGGTACATTCATACATTCGACAAAATACACGAGAGCAGGCTGAGGTGGTTCGGATGGTTCAGGTTCATATAAGCAGAATATGTAGGCAACAGGAATCAGGCTTTTGATATTCCTGGTAGGAGGTCCAGATGCAGATCCAAGAGCAGATGACTCGCAGTGATCAGGAAGGACAAGATGTTTCCCAAAAAAACGCACAGAACCAAAAAGTTCACTATGACCAAGTTATAATAATCCTTGCCAAAGAGAAGAAGAGCGCCAAGATAACTAGTACTCAAAGTTTTTGGTATGTAGGATGAGAATTTTTGGTATGAGAAGATATGCGAATTAAAAAAAATCACACGAGTACTTACCTACAAACGATTGAATTGTCTGCAAATCTACCCACATTTTTTGTGTAGCAAAAATAAAAACAACATACATCCTGGGTGTCGGAAATGAATATTAGTATATTGATATGCCAAGTGGAACTAATTAATTCAGGAAGTCTCAGTGAGGATAAAATTACGCAATTTCTAGAAGTAACATCGCTCCGAGTTCAGCGGGTGTAAAATTAAATAAGAGTGTCGAATAAATTAAAATAATTAGAAAAAGAAACAAACACGGGCCAGAGCCACTCTTGCGGATCTTCGATGTCTATCAAAAACTACTGACAGATTCTAGTTCTAAATTTCAAATATTATTTATAATTTTTCAAATCAGACGGGTCAATCAAAACCTATTGACGGATTCTAAATCAAAATTTCAAATATTACCTATGTTTGATTTTTCAAATCAAAAAGATCATTTTAAATATACTGACAAATTCAGAATATTTCAAGGAATTTTTCTTTTGATAAGACCTTCATTCGAAGTACATTCAGTAAGACTTTGGAATAGTCTATTTCTTCTGACAGATGAATGTTGTGTCAGGTCTCCCCAATGTGGACTATCGCAGGAGTGTTAGCATCTATGTCCTAGGCAGGACGAAATAGCACCTCAACAGTTCTTATTCCTAAGAGCTTTCGTGGTTTCGGGGGTAAACTTGTGGTAGTCAATTTGATATGACAACTTTAATTTGAGTCTAGCGCGACTAGTTTTGAAAGTTTTGTCATCTTCCTGATGGCATAATAGACCTCCAAAAACTATTTAGTCCCTCAGGCAGAGAGGATCGAAGGCCCTACACCTCTATTCTTGCACGCTTGTATGACTTACTTTACATCTATGCGCCGTCTTATACAGATTAAAGCTGTTAATGTTTTCTTCTATCAAAATATCATTCATATGGTTATGCCATGATCTCTTTCTGGGGTGGCCCCTATTATTCACTACATCTCTTACAGCCTTGTGTATATTTTATTGGTAGGTCGTTCATTCTTTTTCTTTTTTTATTCTTTCATATAATATGTATTGATCCGTTACATACATTTCATTTGCAATTTACTTCTTCTTCGTTTAGAAGACCTGTTGGTCTGATTAAAAAACTATGCTTTCTGAGATAACGAAGTCCAACTATCCTTCCTCTTGGGTGGTCTTTCGAATAGACAGCGACCAGAAGGGATTTTATTTGCTGCTATATAAGCAAGTCTATCACTGTCCATTTTGGCTACGTGGTCCCTCCAATGTCTTCTTCAGGATCTACTCCACCGAACGATGTCCTCTATTCCACAGGTTTTTCTCATTTCAACATTGCGAACACGATCACGAGTGTTATTCCCGTGATTGACCTTAGAACCTTCATTTTCATTGTCCTTAGGAGTCCCTTGGTTCGTACAGTGTCTGCTCGCATTTTCACAGCATACGTCATGATCGGTCGCACGCATATCTTATATGTTCTGACCTTGCTGTCAATACGCATGTGTTTATTTTTCCAGACCATATTTTTTAAACATCCAGAAACGGCAGACCATATTTGCAATTAATTATTATTATTGTTATTGGAACGGGAGGAGTGGAGTAGAAGAGGGGAGGTCTATGTCCTGCATTGCGCAAACACGGGCTGAAGATGGACAAACATGGTTGCTATCGAGAGAAATCCGGGACGTATTATTTAAGAGCCGGCATCTAACCGCTGAGCCATGAAGGACATATACGGAAAATGCATAGATTTTGAAAAGATCCATTTTTTCCACTTGGCGGAGCATCTTTGAACGGAAGTTGGTTTTTGTTAATGTCTGCATAATAATGAATAGCGTACAGCGATAATAATTTTATTTGAAGTAAAATCAAAAGTTATATATTATTATTATTATTATTATGAATCTCAAGGTGTAAGCTGTACCTTTACGGTTCATGGTTCACAGTTCTCGGAGGCATATAATCAAAATATACCTACATGTCATTTTATTATTAAAAAAAAACAGATTAAAAGTATTATTTAATTTGTGTGGGTAATTTACAGGCACAATATGAATATTTATTTGCAGGTACTATATTTATAAAATTGTAAGCAATGTTTTCTTGTATGCCATTTTAAATGTATATAATATGTATGTATGTATTGATTATACAATAAAATAAATTAATTATAGAAAAAAAATAAAAAGGAAGCAAAGTAACTAGATAGTAATAACAAATAAATAAGTAAATCAAGAAACGAAAATATAAGTGAAACAAATAAAATATATGTTATTGTCTAACTAAATTACAATATGCATATGTTTGTTTTTGTTTGAATGTGTGTGTAATAATATTATTTCCTAAAGAGAAGTTACAAAGAAAAATATGACGTGCTTTCAAATCAAGATAGAAACAAAAGTAACAAAAATAAAAATCTATAAATGTTAAAAAACATGTATTATTTTAAAATAAGAATATGTATGTAATTTAATTCCATAAATATATAAATGATTAACTGTACAATAAAATTGTATTTCATATTAACTAATTAATTGTGCATACTAAAAAGAAACTTTGATAGGTTTAAAACATACTCTGTAATATAAAATACATTTCATAATACGAATTAAACCAGTTGGTTTAATAATCAGTAAAATAAATAAAAATAACTAAAAAAATAAAGTAACTTGAAAATATTTAAGCGAGATATTAAAATTTGGATTAAAAAAAAGGGCAGAGACTATATTAAAAATAAATTAATCACCTGAACTCTGAAAATACTCCCATAGTTACTAACCAAAACTGAAAACTAATAAGACATCTATACACTGTCTCAGAATCAGAACAGGTTTTACCTAGTGAGGCAGTTATGACAATAGTAAAATATCTAAAACCTAAGTTAAATTATTATGTAACCTAAGTTAAATTTATTATAATAAATTAAAAAAATTTTTTTTTAAAAGATTTAAGGAAAAATTGTATTTTATTTATTTATACATCTTTTTGTACATTATATAAACAAATATAATTGTACACTGGCGGGCTTATTGCCATTAGGCAATTTCTTCCAACCAACCAGATTACAAAGTATGACAACATTGTGTATGTACAACAGCAAACAAAAAAGAGTAAAAGAAATCAAATAAAACACGTATAACACTTAAATACTATTAAAACAAAAAAAAAAATATAATTCATAGCAAGAAAAAGGATATGGTAAGGACAGGAGAGGAAATCGGGATCAGGTGTTCAAGGATAAATATTCCTTCTTTAGTTTTTTCTTGAAAATACTAAGTGAGTTAGACGACGCAATATCCGGATTAAGGCTATTCCATAATCTATTTTATATAAGTAATAAATAAATAAATAAATAAAAATAAATAAAAAAGATCATTCTGTATCGGCAACCAAACTAAAAAACATCTGGTAGTATTTGCTTATATGCTTCCAGAAAACCTCGATCTATTCTTCATGGAATCGATCATCTGTGAACTGATCCAGCTCGCTTCAACCAACTTCATAGATGGTCAGTCAAACGATACCAACTTAAAGGATGGATGATTTTAAATTATATAATTTTATGTTTTTTTCTCTTGTATTGTTACTATTCAAATAACAAAAAATAGAAATATTTCATTTCAAATAGATAATACTTTGTCAAGATAGCTAGGTGGATTAATGGTTAAAACTGAGAACTCTGGTTCATTTTCGAACAACCTAGTATATAAAGAGTGTGCATGTTTTTTTTTCATATTTTTCATACTTTTTACTACAACACAAGGTAAATGAGGAATAATTTACGTATAAAAAATATGAGGCAATGCATGGCAATGAATGAAACGAAAAATGTATGTCAAGAGACAAGAGTCGGGCTTTCCGTTCTCTCTGCCTACCCCAAATATAATAAGTGGATCATAAAATATAAAACTATCCCTACCTAAGGGTCAATTATACCTGATGAGATGGCCGAAGAAAGAAGAAGAAAAAAAGCTGAACGTACAACACTATCCATCCCTATCCGTAATATAGAATTTATCAGCTCTTCGTTTGAAGCACAATCAGCAAGATTATGGAATATCCTTAGTCCGGATATTGCGTCGTCTAACTCAATTTTGTATTTTCAAGAAAAAAACTAAAGAAGGAATATTTATCCTTGTACACCTGATCCCGATTTCCTATCCTGTCCTTACCCTATCCTTTTTTCTTGCTATAAATTATTATTTTTTTTTTGTTTTAATAGTATTTAAGTGTAATTTATATTTTATTTGTTATCTTTTACTCTAATTCTTTTGCTGTTGTACATACACAATGTTGTTATACTTTGTAATCTGGTTGGTTGGAAGGAATTGCCTAATGGCAATAAGCCCGCCAGTGTACAATTATATTTGTTTATATTATGTACAAGAATATGTATAAATAAATAAATAGTGAGGTACATGATAAAGTGTTTCGTGTTGTTGGTTTGTTTGACTGATCCTAAATTGTTAAATATTAATTTATTATATTTCTATTGTTTCTTCCTCTGATGGGAATAATCCTGGACACCAGCATATAATCCAAATAATGTCAGTGATTTGTTTTTTTATGTAATTCATAAAAATATAACCTATAAATATATTCTAGAATACAAAAGGAGCTCTTTCTTATGTTTACTAAAATGTATTATATACTGTCAAAATCGTTATTTATAATTTTTAAATTGAAATATATTATATACTAATTAAGAGAAATATATACTGCAGTATTGTACAGTTATATTGATAAAATATGGAGAAAGTTTAATATATTTAACATTTCTATAAGTAGTTATATAGTGAATATATCCAACACGTTCATAAAGTCGTTTATAACAAACTAGAAGCAATAAATATTTAATATAAAAAACTTTTTCTTAATATGTAGATGTCAAAAATACTAATAATTCAGTTATTTTTTCAATCAGTTATAAAAAAATGAATTAGGTGGTGACTTCCTGCAATGTTCAAACGAAAACCGGTTAAGAGGAATAGAAAACAGTTGAAAAAAAAACACGTCAACTTGCAAAAATATCTTTTAAATATTCCAATTTGAAACCAAAAGATGATACTCGATTTTTGAAAACGCCACTCGGTAAATTGAAAATGCTACTCGATAATTTGAAAATGGAATAAAAAATACGTACACAGTGTCGCCAGACGTGACAACTCGAACGTCACCTCAGAAATAAGCGATTATATTAAATAGTGCAAGCGGTCACAAACATAACGTTTATATATAAAAAAAAAAACACTCAACACACTGCACAAAATGAAAACACACAACGATCGAGGCGCTCTAACACAGTGCACATTTATTAAAAACTGCGATTATTTTTCGTGACATGTTTTTGAATTTCAATGAAAAATAAAATAATAACGTAGTAGCGCGTTCGGTGGCGTAAACAAAACTCCTTACCGTGCACTGGCGAGGTGGATTAAATACATAATGTACGTTGTCTGACAGTCTTAACAACTCGAGATCTGTCACTCATTATATCTACATACTTATATCGTGTCCGATAACTAACCTTATCTTCGCGATCCGCCAACTCTTATCCTACCATCGCGCGTCGTCGCATTCGTGAAGTGCGATTTTTCTCGCACACGGCCAGCGTGATGTAACAATAATAATAATTATTGTCGCGAAAATACACCGCGACGGACCAGAGAGAGCGCGCGCGCGCGTATTTTTTTTCCTCTCGTTATCGCGACGGGAAAAACTCCGCACACTTACGTGGGAAAGCGTCGGCAAAAAAATAATCGGCCAGTTGTCGATTGTAGCGCGCAGCCTCTGACGTCGGCGAATAGCCACCGATCACTGACGGGCTTGACGGCAATTATTTTTCGTCTCGGCGGCGAGAATCCGCGGCGGTGGGGGGAGGCTAGTGGCGGGGAAGGGGACATACACAAACACATTCAAACAAACGTTACGTATATAATAATAATATTATGTTGTATCTTCGAATTGGATCCAAAGACACACACACACACACACAAACAACGCGCATGCATCCCAGTGATAGAGCTACACACGGTGCTGCAATTTATGCACGAGGCCGCCGCCGATGCAAGTACGCGCGACGGCGGCGGCGGATCCGCGCGCGCCCCGGGCGCGGCACATGCCTCGCAGACGCGCACGGCACACGCGTTAGTTCTTTACGTGTCATGTTTAGTGTCGTGCGTGCGATCGCTATTCGTCATTCCTGTGCAATTTCGGACATTCGAACAAAAAGAAAAACTTTTACACTACAAACAATAGCAGATTGATATTAGACAGGCACTATGCAGAGGACAATGCATCCCTAACTTTTGGTCCTATTGTTCATTAATAACAAAATATATTAAAATTTCCCAACAAAAATAGTTTGCACTCGATTTTTGTGGGTGATACAAATGAAATCAATGAAATCAATAGTAAACAGCTTATACACAAATGCACATATATAATATTAAGTATATCTCACAAATTAATAAATAAATTCTTAAAAAAATACATAAAAAATACCTGCACAATACAAACATAATATTAAATAATAACAAGTATTTTTTAAATATTTTTTGTGTACGTCCAATGTCCATACATTTATTTAATTTGTTTCTGGAAATTTATAGTATAATTTATCAAAGGAAATTTATTCATAACAACATACACGACAAAACTATAACATAAGACTCAATAAGTGGATCATGGGCTACACAATCATTCTACATATATAACAGATTACAATGATTTAATTATTTATATTTAGGAAACAAACAGCTATAAGGTGATAATAATTAAATATTAACAATTTTGCTAATTTAGTAATTAATATTAGGTATGTAACTCGTCTACCACCTCGGAACAGGCCTGGCCAAGTGAGGTGGTCCAAACCAACCCAATTTAAATGTTATGTTGCTTATATAAAATAATGTAATCTTTGGTACCTTTATGTACTAAAAAATAAACTTTTTATTATTAAACTTTTTTGATAGATCCAGGTTTGTGATAGAGTTCGTAGAGTGGAGGAGCTGTTCCAATTAGCTCAGGACGGAGGAACCCATGCCAGACGATTACCCATATCATGGATATAATTATTATGGAGTTCTATAATATCTTTAGATGTCATAGAACTCCAAATGATAAGTATATCCATGATATGGGTAATCACGAGGGTTTCGATTTCGCCGGTTGGACCAGACTTGCCTTCCAAAAAGAAGATTTTTTGAAAATAACACACACACACACACACACGCACACACGCACACACGCACACACACACACACACACACACACACACACACACACACACACACACACACACAAATGTTCTTCTCCGAATTCTGAATAAATCCGTATATGGAACATATATGCTGCAAAGCCTCTAAGTTGGTGTTTTTTGACTTCAAAGTTGGAAAATCTGTGATAAATATAGACCCTGGATACAATCGTGTTCCTTCATACACGCGTCTTGGATTTAAACTGCCGATTCCTTCAAGAGAATTACATTCTCTTGAACGAATCGACAGTTGGAAAACTGAATAGTTTACGTGAATTGTCGTTGGAATAAGTTTACATGATAATACCATTTTTTACCATAAATATTCACATACATACTAGTATATGTTCGAATGACCATAGCTGTAGTGACTGCAGAAATTCAGGCGTGATTAACTGAAAAAGAAAAACAATTAACTTTTAGTGTAGAGGTAGAGATTTGAGATTGATCTACGATATTCAATTTACTCCTCACTACCCCATGTGGTTATAATGGGGAGTTATGAATTTGCAATATTCAAGGTTATTTTTTTAATGCAGATTATAAACTAGTATCCTAAACATAGTGAAATATCAGAAGCCCGGAAAGACCTTCATCAAAAAATAAATAGCTACCTCCACTCAATCAATACCTGGGGTGAAAGTAATCTTGTTTCATTTAACGTCTCAAAAACCCAAGCCTGTCTAATTTCTGCGAAGAGAAACCCCAATGAATTGCAAGTTTCTTTCAACGGAAGCATCCTACCTAACAGCAGCTCTATCGACCTGCTTGGAGTATCTATAACGAACCAATTACACTACAAGGGCTCCATCGAAGCTAAGGTGAAACTCGCCTCCAAAAAATTGAGCGTACTATATAGAGCGCGCAGATATTTTACTAAGACTCTACTATGTATACTCTACAAAGCGCAAATCTGTATACTCTACAAAGCTATCTGTATACTCTACAAAGCGCAAATACGTCCAATTATTGAATATGGCAGTCACCTCTGGAGTGGCGCCCCCCAATACCTACTGAATACCCTCGACGCTGTCCAAAGGCGTGCTATACGTCTGATTGATGATCCATCACTGACTGATGGATTGCAATCACTAGAACACAGACGCAGAGTCGGTATTTTAAGTTTATTCTATAGATACTACCACGGGAATTGCTCAGAAGAACTTGCATCTTTGGTCCCTCCTCCACCCACTCGCAACAGAGTCACTCGCTTCACTCAATCGCAGCATCCATTCACAGTGGACCTTCAACATATACGAACAAGTCGCTTCTCGAACTCCTTTATTAATACAGCAGCCCGACTGTGGAACGATCTTCCGAATTCTGTGTTTCCATCTTCGTACAACCCGGGTCTTTTTAAAATCCGAATTAATAAACTCATTTCTAGATTGCAAACCCCTCCCAACGCTACGTAGTGCGCTTCTTCGGAAGAGTAAAATGGACCCAAATCCTAATAGCTGGCGTCCCCTACGTAGACATGTTAAAAAAAAAAAAAAAGTATCATGCTGAGATTGTATTGGGAAAGTTTCATTACAATGTATCTGTGTGTGTGGGTGTGCTGTGTACTATGTGCTTTGTACGGACTGATTTTTTTTTTTAAGATGAAAAATGAATATGTACTTGTTAAACAAGTACATATACATCTTCCTACGTTCCCTAAAATAAGCAAATAAATGCTTGTGCTTAGGTGAACGAAATCGGTCGAGGCAGGATTCGAACTCGCGACCACTGAATTACTAGCCCAGCGCGCTAACCGCTCTGCCACCGACCCATCTATTTTACTTTATCGATTAAAGTCAAAAGTACTTGTTCGATTATTTTCAAATTTTGCATATTTTGTATATCTAATACTCGCTTAGACCCCATTAGATTTTGAAGGATATCTGAATAGTGCTTTTAAATTTTTTAAACTATCAAATATTTGAAAGTGACCCCAAGCTCAGGAAACTTAAAATTTGAAATTTTAATTTTCAAATTGGTAAAAGGCACATCACTCATAAAATGGCATTGAAGAATTATTAAGTTTTTGTAATAAAATATTTAAATAAAAAAAAATTAAACAAACTCATTTCATGAAAATCCTGATTATTTTCCATACAAAATTTGAATAATTTGTGGGGTGACTTGATAGTAAGGAGTATATCGTTGGCCACAACGAATTCGTTTTATAAATGGGATTTATTTATCCTTCTTTCATATTACAAGTTTTATGTCAAAATTTATTTTAACATACATCCATGTAGGTACCTACCTACAAATTTCCATATTTTGAAATGTTGGACGTCATACAAAATTATTCACAAAAAAATATTGTTTTCACTTTTTATAAGCATACTTAAAACGCCCTTCGAGGGTAAATCCTGTTCTGGGACTGCCATTGTTATACAATTTGGTATTTTTCTTCAGCAGTATTTCATAATATACCAGGTTATTTATTTGATACAAAAAGCTAAAAAATACATGTATATAAATTTTAATCATACATGTATTACTCTTCTCTCATGCGCGCACCCCACTAATTCACACTTTCTTGTTGTATTATTTTGATATTAGGTATAGTACGTAAGAGGTACATGTTATTTTTGTATTTTTATTTATTTAATTTCAATAATTGTATGCATGTACTGTGTGCTGTCCTTGGTAAAATAAAATAAAATAAATAAAATGTACACTAGCTTAATGTAGTCGAGAGTTTAGTGTTAGCCACAATCCATCACCGGTTTTAATTAAAACTTTTGTTTTCATAAAATATATTAAACAATATAAAATTTATTTTCAAATTTTTTAATGAATTCCCACAATGTAAACGCCTTTACCTTAGAATATATATTTTCACGACTCGATTTGTGTATAACTAATCAACAATGTTGGTAGAATATGTAGACATATCTGCAGAAATAGAATAAATCGCTAATTTTATACATAAGAGAGATATGATGACACTGTGTGAGGGAGAAGGGTATAGAAGGTGTGAGTGAGACGAAAATAGCCTCGAAGTTAGATATACAATAGTATTATTATGTGACATCCGCAATCTGCACTCTGGTTTCAGCCAAATCTTGTGGAGGCGCGTCGGAGACCACACCTATTTTTTTTCTTTTTGTACCATTACCGACCAACGTGGCACAGTTGGTAAATCGTTTGATTTCTGTGCGTTCATCCTGGGTTAGATACCCAGTAGAGAAGAAATTTAATAAAATTCATTTCTCACACAATTCTTGTTTTTACATTCATACATGCATTCTTGTGTCTCTGGGCTGGAAACACTAGTTAGTTTTAAGAAATAGCCATTTATCCTCATACATTCCCTAAATCAAGCATAAATACTTGTGCTTTAGGTGAACGAAATCGGTCGTGGCAGGATTCGAACTCGCGACCACTGGATTACTAACCCAGCGCGCTATCCACGCACGCACCCAACTACATTATGATATAGATGGGTGATGGTAGAGCGGTTTATGGTCTGATCTTATTTATGATATTTTTTATTTATTTATTTATTTGGTTTATTTGGGATAATAACAGCATTATTAACTAATATGAATATAAAACAATGAGTAATAAATCAAGGCCAAAAAAACTGCCCACAAAGTACGTATTTACAGTTGATTCTGAAAAAATATTAATATTATAAATGTTAAAAACTACAAAAAATATATACATGACAAAAGCAACAAGGATAATGACGGAGATGGGGGAGGAACTGAAGTAATTTTTTGATAGTGATGAGCAAATACTAGACCAAAACTAAGGCCGGGGTGGTTTTTGGTTTAGGTCTTGCACTCCGGTCATGGTCTTAGTCTTGCATACTCAATCGAGTCTTTTCAAAAAAATAAATAAATCAGTAATTACATTTAAATATATGTCGGCCTTCGTGGTTCAGTTGGTTGGGACTGCTGATCCAAAGGTCCCGGGTTCGATTCCGGGTGGAGACATAGTTTTTAATTATGTTTTTAGTCTGGATCTGTGAGACGATTAATATCGTAAGTCTCCAGAATGTGGCAACTTGTTATTGGGTGCGTGTTAAATTAATATTTGACATAGTACCTACCTGTTAGTTGCCCGAGAAGTAATAAATAAATATCACAAAAAAATACCAACATAAGTATATTGTCGATAATTTGTAGGTAATTGATAACTTTTTTCTTTAAAATGAGCCAAGTTTATGACATGCACCCCCTGGTCTTGGTCTTGCAGCGACACACGCGGTCTTGGACTTGCAAGTCTCACTAGACCAATACTAAGATTGCAAGTCTTTTGCTCATCACTATTTTTGTCAATATTATGTTCTTTTTTCTTCGATTTTGCATAAAGAACTGTTGAAGTCCACGGTAAGAAACATTCAATAAATTCCTAATGTAAGAAGTCGAAATGAGGCAATCGATGCGTGTCAAGATAGAAACATGTAGCGTTTTGTTCTCTCTGCCAATCCTTTGAGGAACCTGGCGTGATGGTATGTATGTATATAACATAGTTTACAGTAAGAACTAACATCGAATATTCGTCTTTGGAGAATCCTTTAACTTTTTGCATTACTCCATAGTAGATTTTTTCGCAATAGCTTCCACCCACTCAACCTCAAATACAAATTTATGTTTTTATTTATTACACACTTCAACGTTATATTGAAGAGTTTAGATTTCTCAATAGTTTATCATATTCTCTGTTTTGACGTAGTTTTTGTCAATGTGACGCTCGAAATTTTAGTGTTATATGTATCAACAGCCTAAACCAGTGGTCGGCAAACTTATTGGCCATAGAGCCAAATATGTACATTACAACGATTCAAAAAAATTCTGAGAGCCAAATCTGCTTTTTAATTTAGTAAACCTTTATTATGATTTTAGACCTTCATTAAATTACGGGTACACTGAATAAAACTTGATTTCACACTTAATAAAGATTTATTCGTTATTAAGCAATGATATGAAAGAAAAGTATCCATAAATTTAAATCATGTCAATGAATGACAATAAAGTCCTGGCGAATAAAGTCCTTGCATCTCCTTGGAAAGTTTCAGTAAGTCAGGTTTGTATGTTGTTGTTTTTAATTTTAGGCATGATTCCAGGTTCTCATCAATAAGACGACTTCTCAGTTTACTCTTGATAAAGTTCATGCTTGAAAAAGATTGTTCGCATGAATATGTAGAACCAAAAAGGGAAAGAACAGCAAAAGCGAGTTTTTTCAGCTGATCGTAAGAGTCAGGAATACTATTACAGACGTTGAAAATGATCATGTCTTCCTTCTCCAGGTCTTTCAAATCAGACCACTTGTGTTGTCAACTAAGATCACATTTGTTCGTCTCTAATATTTCCAAATCAATACAAAGACGTTGAAATTTAGAGTTCCATATTTCCTTGTTTTTTAAATCCTGCAATTGTATTTCAAAGTTACCAATGTCAATGCCAAAAGGAGAAAATTTCAACTCAGTTATCGTAGCATTAAGAGGATTTTTGACGAATGCTAAGGTTGCTCTACTGTTTTTACACTCCTGAAACCCGTGTTCGTGTCCGTGGATATTTGTGCCAGAGCCGCACTCAACCCCTGCCGACCCCTGGCCTAAACTATAGACCATTTCGACTATTCTGCTGGTATCATGTTAGATTCTACTTAAGTCAGCTATAACTTAGTTTAGACATATATAATAATTTACGGAGTGTACATTAACCTAGAGCTTCATATAGCTTTCAAAATGATCTTTCGTTAGGGAAATTTCGCGCAAATCCTGCTTATCTGCACTAAAAACACTGGTTAGTTTAATAAAACTGCCAAGTTAATTACATTTTATGTAAGGTCATTCTAAAATTCGAAAAATTATATGTGCGTATGAAATAATTTTATATAATTTACCACTTAATGGGGAATCAAACCCTTCGTAAGTTCATCGATTTAATTCATGAAATATCATCTTTTAAAAAGAAAAATTTTGTTCTTTGCCATTAACGAACCAATTTTTCAATAGATAGCGTTAGAAAAAAGTTTTGGTGTCACTATTATAGATGGCGATGCTGTTTTTATTTGATTTCAAACGAATTGATTTTCATGTTTAACATGTATAGAACAATCAAAAATTGGATTGATAAGGGAATTCAAATGCATAATTAGTGAACGTTGCGCAAGCGCTTAAAGCGATAACGAAAACCAGCCGATGATAGTTCGTAAGCCCAGTAGGTGCCTTGAGTTCCTAGTTTTCCTATAATATTCCAACTTCATCTCTATTACGATAGGTATTAATTGTTTGTTTTAGAGACATACATTTTATTATTTATTTTCTTTATTTGTTTAACATCCTTTTTTACTCCTCACTAACCCAAGGAGATATAATTTCGCAATTTTTAAGGCTATTTTTTTTTGCTGATTATCAACTAGTATAATGCTGAGATTGTATTCTGAAAGTTTCATCACAATGTATATGTGTGTGTGTGCTATGTGCTGTGTGTAGTGTGCTATGTACGGCGTGTTCATTTTACTTTATCGATTATAGACTAAAGTACTCAATCGATTCTATTCAAATTTTGCATATATATATATATATATATATATATATATATATATATATATATATATATATATATATATATATATATATATATATATATATATATATATATATATATATATATATATATATATATATATATATATATATATATATATATATATATATATATATATATATATATATATATATATATATATATATATATATATATATATATATATATATATATATATATATATATATATATATATATATATATATATATATATATATATATATATATATATATATATATATATATATATATATATATATATATATATATATATATATATATATATATATATATATATATATATATATATATATATATATATATATGCAAAATTTGAATAGAATCGATTGAGTACTTTAGTCTATAATCGATAAAGTAAAATGAACACAAAATATATATATATATATATATATATATATATATATATATATATATATATATATATATATATATATATATATATATATATATATATATATATATATATATATATATATATATATATATATATATATATATATATATATATATATATATATATATATATATATATATATATATATATATATATATATATATATATATATATATATATATATATATATATATATATATATATATATATATATATATATATATATACATACATACCATCACGCCGTTTCCCTATTTGGGGTAGGCAGAGAGAACCAAACGCCAGACTCTTCTATCTTGACATACCTGTTTTGCCTCATTTACATTCATACATCGCGTCATACATGCTCTCCTATTGTTCTGACTTCGTATGTTCCCCTCTTTCAAAATCTCATTTATATGATCATGCCAGCTCTTTCTAGGTCGACCCTTACATCTCATTCCACTCTTTTCAGCCTTGTATACTTTCTTTGTCAGTCGTTCATCGTTCATTCTCTCTACATGTCCGAACCATCGCAAAGCATTTATCTTCATTCTACTCAAAATATCCCTTTCAACCTTACATTCTCTTCTGATATCTTGATTCCTTATCCTATCATAAATTGTTTTACCACACATTCGTCTTAGGGACCTCATTTCCACAGCGTTAATTTTACTTTCATGCGTCTTCTGCCATGCCCATGTCTCACTTGCATACATTATGTAATAATATTTACATACATTATATTTACATACTGCGGGCAATAAGTCCGCCACGTTGTGTAAAACAATAAAAGTATTTTTTATACGGCGCTGGCCGATTTACTAATGATATTAATAACAATTGAGCACTACAAATAATAACACTCAATTATTATTATTACCATTATACACTTCCTCAAAAGAATTAGCAGATCAATGCGTAAATTGTAAATTTTTTAAAAGAGCAAAATAAAATGCAACAAACGCATCATCAAGCTTTCAATTGGGAATAGTTCACCCATCCAGATACTTAACATATCAAAGGATTAGGCTCTGAGGAGGTCTCTATACTACCTAACAACCCTACTGATTCCCGAATATTAACGTTTAAAAAATCTTTAACGATTCTACATGTATTCATAATTACCGTTTTTTGCATTTTTATTATTAAATTTTTCGATAAATCTATAATTTCTAAATTACGGATTAACGATTTTGGAATAATGCCAGTGGCTGAAATAATGAACGGTAATATTATTATTTTACGAGAATGCCAAAGTCTTTTAATCTCATTACCTAAAGCGGTGTATTTTCTAATTTTTTCATCAAAAGTTTTTATAATATTACTAGAATTTGGAATAGCCACGTCGCAAATATATGTTATTTTTTTAATTTTATCATGTATTATTAAATCGGGTCTGTTATGTTGAATTGACCGGTCAGTTAATATTGTTTTATCGTAATAAAGCGAAATATTATTATTTTCTAAAAATGAAATCGGATCATATTCATAATATGGTTTTATGTTTATCGCGTCAATTAATTTATATTTAATAGCTAAATTTTGATGTATTATTTTTGCTACTTGGTTATGTCTAAATGTATATTCTGATTGCGCGAGAAAAGAACAGCCCGATATTATATGATCGATTGTTTCCGGAAAAGCCAAACATTTCCTACAACTATCAACAACTACATTTATGTCTTTTATTATATATTTTTGATAATTTTTAGTTTTTATTACTCTATCCTGAATTGCTATTATAAAACCTTCTAAATCCGCGTCCAAATCACCCCGCGTCCAAATCACCAATACTCAACCATTTGTTTGACCAAATTTTGTCAACATAAGGTTGGTTGAGAAATTTTGGATGTATAGAATGAATTATTTTATTTAGCCACGAATTTAGAAGGTCGTCATTTATATTTATAATATTGTTATTGGCATTCTCGTAATTTAAATTTAATGTTGTTAAATTTTTGTCCGCCTCACAGATTACTTTATGCATTAAAGAACTATCAGATTTTTTGTGAAAGAAAGTTTTTAGCGATTCAATTTGATTATTATGTAACGATGTTATTTTTATTATACCCCTACCTCCTAAATTCCTAGGCAAATTGATTCGTTCAATCGCGGAATTAGGATGATGACAATGAAATTTAGTTAAACGCGTTCTAATTGTTCTTTCTAAACTATCTAAATCTGTTTTTGACCATTTAATAATTCCAAAAGAATATGTCAATATCGGTATTGCCCAAGTATTAATAGCTTTAGTTAAGTTTTTAGCTGACAGATTGCATTTTAATATTTTCGTAATTCTATCTTTAAATTTTATATTAATATCAGATTTTATTTTAGTGTGGTCTAATTTGTTAGACTGCGGATAACCTAGATATTTATAAACCTCCAACCCTTTCAAACTATCTATTTGAAAATTTCTTTGAATATCACCACCCATTTCTAGTATTTTACCCTTTTCGACATGTAAAGTTTTACATTTATCTAAACCGAAAGACATTCTAATATCATCTGAAAATGCTTTTATTATCCTAATCATTTTTTCCAATTCTGAATCAGATTTAGCATATACTTTTATATCATCCATATATATTAAGTGCGAAATTTTAATATTAGACCGTGGATGACCGTTAATTTTTATTCCATACTTAGATTCATTTAACATTTTAGAAAGCGGATTAAGAGCTAAACAAAACCAAAGTGGACTCAATGAATCTCCCTGAAAAATTCCGCGTTTAATTTTAATTCCTGGAATAGATATTTTATTAGAATTTAAATTTATTTTTAAATCTGTATTCCAGCCTAACATAATACATTTTAAAAAGTTTATTAAAATTGGGCTAATTTTGTATATTTCTAGTATTTTTATAAGCCACGAGTGCGGTACACTATCAAAAGCTTTTTTATAATCAATATATCCTACATGTAAATTACGATTTTTAGTTTGTATTTGTTTAAGAATTACTGAATCAATTATTAGTTGTTCTTTACATCCTAAATATTTTCTACGACATCCTTTTTGTTCTTCCGATAAAATATTTTTTTCATCTACGTGTTTATAAATTAAATCCGTCATACAGGAAGCGTAGGTAAACATGTTATCGGTCTAAATTGAGAAGGATTATTAATATTTTCATTTTTAGGTAATAAATATGTTATTCCTTTAATAAGAAAATTTGGAATATTTTGAGGATGTCGTATTAATTTTGATAAATTTTTAGCCAAAAGTGGATGTAAAGAAGTGAAACGTTTATACCAAAAGTTATTTATTCCGTCGCAACCCGTGGCTTTCCAGTTATGAGATTTTTTAATATTTTTTGTTAATAAATCTAAAGTTATTTCAGAGAAACTCATTTCCTCCACATCAGCAAAATTCAGCTCCTCATCTTTTATCCACGGGCCCGAATTGTTATGTTTTATATCGTTACTCCAAATTTTGGACCAAAAATCGCGAATATCTGATTCAGAGGTTAATGTTATATTATTATTAGTACTACTATTTTGACTATCTAATTTGGAATAAAATAATTTTTCATTTTTTTTAAATAATTTATTATTATTATTTTTATTATAAATATAATTATATCTTTTAAGTCTACTAGATTTGACTGCTAATTTTTGCTTTAAAAGATCTAATAAATCATTTATTGTATGTATGTTATTTGAGCTAAGTACATTATTATATCCAAAATTTACCCCAATTTTGCCTACATGTCTTAATATATTTCTACTTCTATTCCCATTTTTGAATTCTATAACCCTAGCAATACTACTTCTCAATAACGTTACATCCCTTTCTAATCTAATTTGCCAATCAGGTTTTTTATATCTATGACAATTTTCATTATTTAAATTTATTTTAATGCCTAGAGCTTCATAAACCGTTATAGCGCTAGCATATATTAATGTGTGTAAATCTAAAAAATTAATATTGTCATGTATTATTTTTGGTAAAATTATATCATTTATGTCGGATATTAATTTAGATAATTTTTTGGACGTATTTAATTTAAATAATTTTGGTCTATTTATAGGATCTACATCTATATATCTATTTATATTATTAATTAATAAATTTGCTAACGCTATAATGTTTTCGTCAGCGAAATTAATGTTTGATACATTTAACTCCCTAATATTTAGAAATATATTTTGATTGGATAATTCTAATGATATATTTAAATTTTCTTCTAATATAACATTATCCGCAGTCATATTTTGTAAACTATTATTATCTAAATTATTTTCATTAATATTTTGAAAATCTAAATTTTCACGTTGCAATCTGTCACCTACTTCTAATTTTATTTGATTTAATGTTGTTTGAGGAATTAAATTATTTTTAAAAATCGATCTTTTTTGATCGGCTACTCTTTGTTCAGTAACTGTCACTCCCGGAAAATTTTGACAGAAAAGTGAATGTAATTTTTTCCTATACAATAACATATCTGTCTCTAATTTAGTTACGTAGAAATATGAATTTATTAAAAACGTATTAATCTCATTAGTCCATTTTAACCGCTGCCTAGGAATGCCTGCCTTGGTTAATCTAGGTTTAAAGCTATCTAAAATATTGTTCATCTTTAAACCCGATGACCAATTATTATTATTATTATCGTCTCCGATGGTTGCAAATTAGATATTAATATCAATCTACAAAACAATAGGAGACGAATTGAATTTTTATGTTGGCAAATATAACTATCTACAATCCAGTAACCTAAATAAATTAATTCCTATTTTCATACTATTACCTAATTTTCATATACAAATTTTAATTATTATAGTTATTATCAAATTATTAAATATTAATTAGATTAGATAAAATTTATAGTCTAATAATAATTATCTATATTTATTTACGTATCTAATATGACATAATAATATATTTTCCTATAATCTAAGATTTTCCTATAAAACAAATAATTGTTTACCTTGGTTACTGGAGACCTATCAAAATGAAATTTTAAATAAGTTTATTTTCAATTTATACGTTAAAATCCACTGGCACTTTTTATTTATCGCGTTAAATGAAGACTATTTATTATTATTTTACTGTTTTAGACTAATTTTATTATTTATTTACAACAAAAAATTAAAAAGCAATAGGACCGATATAATATACGAGTGGTAGCTAAGGCCAACGTTGCCGGTTTTTATTATTATTATTATTATTATTATTATGGTTGGAACGACAATAGCGTTGTGCACAGCGAGTTTTGCTGGCCTTGAAATAATTGGGTCAGCCATTATTGTTCTTAATGCACCATTTACTCTATTTGCTGCCGTTACCCTTCTTTCTATATCCTTTTCCAATTTTCCATCACGCTGAAACATACTTCCTAGATACACATATTCATCCACTTGTTCTAGTAGTTCATTATTAACTCGTATCTCGCATATTGTTCGTCTTTCGCTCTTCTCAAATACCATTACTTTAGACTTAGCTCCATTCATTCTCAGTCCATTTTGGATGCATCCATCGAATACCATTTTTACCAAGTATTCTAAGTCTTTCACACTTTCAGCCATTAATACCTTGTCATCCGCATACATAAGATCGCATACATTCACATCATCCAGCTTCAAACCTATATTTGCATTCTTCAGTTCTTTTACACAGTAGTCAATGTACAGATTAAAGAGCCACGGTGATAGGACGCAGCCCTGTCGTACTCCCTTGTTGATGGGGAACCAATCCGTGAGAGAGTTATCAACCCTCACACAAGCCTGGCTACCCTCATAAAGAGACGCAATTGCTCCTATCAGCTTACTCTCCACTCCGTACACTGATAGCACGTTCCAAAGTTTTTCCCGGTCGACTTTATCATAAGCCTTTTCCAGGTCTATGAAAGCACAGAAAAGCTTCTGGTTTTTTGCCAGAACCTTTTCAATTGCGATTCGAAGGGAGAAGATTTGGTCAGTGCATCCTCTACCTCTAACAAACGCTCCTTGTGCATCCCATACCTTGCTTTCAGTCACCTTTCGTAACTTTTGATCTAAGATCCTAGCATAAAGTTTTCCAACTGAACTCAGCAGACTGATAGCTAGGTAGTTCTTGCAGTCTAATTTTGACCCTTTCTTAAAGAGGGGCACAATCACTGCGTTTCTCCAATCTGACGGAGTATACCCTGTCTCCCAACATTTGTTGAAGAGGCAATGACACCATTCCATCGTCTTTTCGCCACCATATTTGATGAGTTCAGTTGTTATGCAATCAAATCCCGCTGCTTTTCCTGTACGTGCATGCTTCACTGCTTCTCTAACTTCGTCTATTGTAATTTTATATATATATATATATATATATATATATATATATATATATATATATATATATATATATATATATATATATATATATATATATATATATATATATATATATATATATATATATATATATATATATATATATATATATATATATATATATATATATATATATATATATATATATATATATATATATATATATATATATATATATATATATATATATATATATATATATATATATATATATATATATATATATATATATATATATATATATATATATATATCTAATAATCGATTAGATCTCATTAGATTTTGAACGATATATGAATAGTTTTAACTGTCAAATATTTCAAAGTAACCCCAAGCTCAAGAAAATTAAAATTTGAAATTTTTATTTTCAAATTCGTAAAAAAGGCACATCACTTTCATAAAATGGCATCGAAGAGTTATCAAGTTTTCGTAATAAAATATTTAAATAAAAAATAATTTAACAAACTCATTTCATGAAAATGCTGAAAATTTTCTATACATAATTTGAATACTTTATAGAATGACTTGTTAGTGAGGAGTTTAGCGATGGCCACAACCCACTCGTTTAATAATATTACAAATAAATTTATTAAATACATAATTATTTATTTTGGTGAAATTGTTGAATTACCTCATCTAAAAGATTAAAACCTTGTACTTGATGAGGGAATCATCTGAGATTAGATAATAGGTAAAATAAATACAACTGTGAAAAAAAATCAAAAAACAAATAATATACATTAAAAAACAATAGAAAACGGGCAATTTGTAATAATTTTGGTCATATGAATACATACCTACATCATTACATACATGTTTTTTCTATCTTTGTTTGAACCATTTAAAATTATTAATATGTTTTATTTCATCTGGGAGGCAATTGAAATTCTTTATTCTCATATAAATGTAATTGTTTTGCATTTATATAGTACCTATTACATTTAAGAATTTTAAAATCTCTTCGGAATTGTAATCACATATTTTTTCAAACTATTATATACATTATCTTTAAAAAAATTTAAAATTGACCTTTTTTACAAATATCCTATATTTTTTTTTATTAATATTTTAAGTATATTATTATGTTTAAACAGTGCATAAGATCAATGTAAATTACCGATACTTTTTTTTTCATTTCAAATCAGGTTTGTTAGTAAAATGAAAAAAAAAATCAAACAATTTTTGGTTTCCGATAATTTAAATCACGTATAAACCCTTTTTAACGAACGCGATAATTAACCTTATTAACACGTAACTTCATAGTGCATAGGCGATTTAAATGTATCATGTTTTCAGCCCTATATGTCCTTTTAATATACTTCATATTGATATGATTTATAAATTTTAAACTAACTTATTTATTGGGGAGTTTGGCGTTGGTTTAACCCAAAATTAAATATGTATATTTTCGTCCTAGGTATGTAGGTAACTATCACTGTCAGTCAATAGAAGATATAATTATTATTGAGGATATCGGTGACGTAATATTTATTATATTCTTATCGTTTATAATAAAAGAAAATACCCGTTTTGTTTGTGACTCACAGACTGTAATGTGATATCAAAAAAATATGAATCGGCCATAAAACTGAGAAGATTCATAGGGTGTGGCTTTCATTCTATACTCGGTTAATTTAATCAAATACTTACCGGCGTCTGTCCGTTTTTTTAAGTATAAGCGTAACGATCAAATCGTTGCTGGGATAGAGAGGCAGATGATGATGATATGTGACGTTAAAATTATACATATTAATAGTTGTGAATTTTACGTAAAAAAACACGTAAATTTACGTAAATTTGTTGATGAGTTTATCAATCACCAACAAATTGATGTGAAGAAAAGGTTTTAAAGTAGCAACCCTTCGCATAGTATTTGCAAATAATTTAATTTTTGTTTTTAAAATTGCTTGATACATATACACCATATTGAAAAAATAACACGGTTATAAATATAAACTCATTTTTATGCTAATAAAATTAAAATTACAAATTACACCACTAATTTACACCACTAATAGTGTAAACAAAGTAATTTGTAATTTTAATTTTATTAGTTAAAATGTGCCACAAAAGTAAAGCTACGACGTATAATGTACATATACTTATATAATATGTAAATGTATCTATAAATAAACAACGTAATAGACAATAACATAAAACTAGCTCACCTTAGCACAGGCTATGCCTAGTGAGGGGGCTAGTAACAAAGATACAAACAAAAAGATATGGCTTCAACTATGTAAGCACCAGTGAAGTGGTAAATTGATATTTATTGAAATGAGATAACTTATATTTACATTGTATGTTAACTATGTATGAATAAGCTTATATTATCTTAAGATATTTTGTATCTCATATATACTGTATAATTTTGGATAGAAATAAATAAAAAATAAATAAATAAAAATAAAGATATCATTTATATGCTTTTAAATATTAATTCATTAGGTACAGTTTCTTTAATAATATTCTAAATCATTTTGTTTGGAATATTATTAAAATATTCATTATTATTTCTAGGGCATATAGCATGATATATTAAAACCGCCAAATGCAGTATGAAGTTACGTGTTAGTAAGAGCAAATAACGCGTGCGTTAAAAAGGTTTTATACGTGATAACTATCGAAAACTCAATTTTTTTTATTTTTTTCGCAGTTTGAGAGCAAAAACTAACTTGAAATGAAAAAAAAAAATACCGGATATTTACATTGATCTTATGCACTCTTTATGCACATAAAATATTTATTTCTGTACGATATATAGTTATCCAGTAATGAAAAAAAAAATGCCTTAAAAATAATATATTTAATAATTCTCTTGGGAGAATTAATGCCGAATTTTAAAATTGTGTAACACTCATTCACTATGATATGTTGAAAATACTTATGATATATTTTTAGAAACACATCAGGAAATTTCAAAAGTATGACAACATTATATGTACATCAGAAAAGAATGATAGCGAAAAAAGAATCAAAGAAAATATTTATTACAATAATAAAATATATTTTAAAAATTAACACATCATAGCCAAGAAAGGACAAAGAGAGAATAAGGATCAGGTGTTTAGGGATAAAGATTCCTTCTTTAGTTTTTTCTTGAAAATACAAAGTGAGTTAGACGACGCGATATCCGGATTTAGGCTATTCCATAATCTTGCTGATTGTGCTTCGAACGACGATCTGAGTAATTGAGAAATTTGTGGACATGGATCAAACAGGCCCTTTAATATGGAGCACCTGCTGGCGATTGACTCACGACATGTAATATTAGAGATAGTTAATATTAGAGATACCTGTAATATTAGAAATAGCTGTAATATTCTAGATAGATAGCTAGATATCCACAACCGCTATTAAGATATTGTAGGTTAGTATATGAAGCGGTTTACTCGACCATCTGCTGAAATCAAATCATTTTCGAATAACAACCAGAATTTCTACAATTACTTGAACATACACTTAGCTTTTGTAAATATATGATTTAGATACTTTTTTTCAGAATTCTCTCTGAATTTTGTTTATGCTTACAATTTTGATTTAAATTGTACAGCACAAACCCGCTTCTAGTGGTGGCTGTGCATTTATAAAAAAATATCAGCTACTTTTTTCGATTCTCACGCCCGTATTAATTTTAACTTTACGAATAAACATATTATCGAATAAAAAATGAGAACAAAAGCATATAAGAGAATGCAAGATAAAGAACTAGATATTATAAGTAAAATGAAAGTGAATGCCCTGAGATGGTTTTGGCATATTGAAAGAATAAACGATGAACGGTTGACCAAAAAATATACATGGATGTAAGATATGGAGTAAATAGCATGGGCCGCCCCAGGGAGGGATAGCATGACCATATGAATGATATTTTGAAAGAAGGAAATATAAGGAGCTTGAACAATCGATGACGAGACGATGCATGAATTTGAAGGGAGCCAGGAATATTTGCAAAAATAGAGGAGTATGGCGCTCGGTTTTCTCTGCTTACCCGGTAAGGGACATGGTATGATGGTATGTATGTATTTGTAAAAAATATTTTCCATAGAATGGTTCGGTCAAAAGTGCCATCCAGCACCCAAATCGAAATTACTATATCGATATCTAAAAAACTCGTTTTTTCCATATTAGAGTAATTTTCATGTATTGACAATGACTAATTTGAACCTTTGTGAAGATTTTTCTGTTAAATATGAGAGAATGGTCGATGAACAACAAAGTCACATACCACGGTGATGCAGTGGAAGAGTGAGTAGGTACTTGCAATGAACATTCTGTATGTATCGTTGATCTTGGCGAGAGTTATAAACAACATCTGTGCGTGGACCATATTTGGAGTAAATGCTACATCCTAGTTTGGTGAAGTCAAGACTCCACCATACAGTCTTGTCCTGACTCTCTTGGACCACAATACAAACAACTGCAAGCAGAATCATTTTATTTATAGTTTTATACTAGAAGCTTATACGAGGTCTTTCTTCATGGTAAACAGAGAAAATACTAAGCGACGAAAAAAAGTACTCTGAAATAGTTAAATTGTATTCTGTGAATATATACTTGGGGTCTTGCTGGCTAAGAATGTTCCTTTTGAGATTAAAGTTGTTTGTCTATGTATATTGTATATATAATTAATACCTATCGTTTCCTTTAGTTTTTTTTTAAGAATGAATATGTCCTTTTGGTAACAAGTATTCATCCTCATACATTCCATAAACTAAGCGTATAATGATTGAACTATATGTGAACGAAATCGGTCGTGGCAGGATTCGAGCTCGCAACCACTCGATTACTAACTCAGAGCGCTAACCGCTCTGCCAGTCTGCCACCATCCATTAGATGTGTGTAAACAGCTTTTTATTAAATAAATGTTTTATTTTTATTCATTTATTCAATATTTAAATAAAATAAAATAAAATTTCATTTCTTATAAAAACAGTACAGAAAGAATATTCAATAATGTAGAATATGTGAATACATAAAGCAACAGTTCGTTATTGTGTACATACTTCTTTTACTTTTTGTGTAAATTGGAATATTTTCTTGTATTTTGTTGTTTTTATATAATTCATACTGTGTAAATTTATTATTTTTTCAACTTATTATTTTTTTGTTTATCCAACTGTCGATTCGTTCATGAGAATTCAATTCTCTGAATGAATCGACATTATTAAGCCAAGATGCGTGTACGAAGGAACATTTTGTATGGCGTAGTGGACTTTTAGCATGCTAATAACACCAACTAGAGGCCTCGCAGCATATATGTTCTCATACATGGATTTACTCAGAATTCGGAGTAGAACATTTTATGTGAGTTTTGTGTGTGTGTCTGTGTGTGTGTGTGTCCCCCCTTCTTATAATCTCTGTAAATCCGCTCAATTTACAGAGCCCAAAATTTCCGCTACTCGTAAGTGTGAAAAAAACCGCTATTAAGATTTTTGTTTCAGTCAGGGGTTATCAAATTTTGAAATTTTGGTTTATTTTTCCATATATCTCAGAAACCATAAAAGCTAGAACGCTGAAAATTGGTATAAACATAGACAAATACAAAATCTCAAATATATTTTTTTAAAAAATTCCAGGGTTTCTCAAACATTTTTTATTAAAAAAAATATTTTTTATGATAAATTTATGAGTTTAACTGCCTATATTTCCAAATTTTATAAAAATATCAAAAAAAGCCGAAACACCACAACTAGATAATTTAATTTTCTATAAAAATATCAACATTGTATTAGCACATCTAACAACTTTTATAAAAATTGAATTTAGTGATGACATTGCTTCATACAATTTGTATGGCAGTCGCCTACACACAATATCTAAGAAGACTTAATTGTTTGATACTAATTTCCAAACATACATACATACCATCATGCTGTTTTCATATTCTGGGTAGGATTAAAGGACTGATCTCCAAACTATCCTATTTTGACATACATACCTAGGCACATGTGTTGTATAGAAAACAAAATATCTTAAAATATTCAATAATTTGTATTTATGGGTTTATAGTTTGGTACTTATTCTTCAACTATACATACTATCGCTATCGACAGTTGGATCTCATGTGTTACATGCAACTAGTAATAAATGCATTTATTTTTTACATAAAAATAAAATATACGAGTAGGTACATACAAATAATACAATAATTAACATAATTTCTTAATTTTACACTTCTTTAAAGTAACAGTCGAGTTTTATGTTATAATAATAATAATAATGAACACTTCCTTGCACCCTGCGCAAGTGGCGAGTTTATTGCCGTATGGCAATTTCTTCCAACTAACCAGTGTTTTCAGCCCAGAAAAGCAATATTTGCGTGAGAAATAAATTTAAATAAATTTCTCCTCTGCTGGGAATCGAACCCAGGACGCCCGCACAGAAACGGAACGGCTTACCAACTGTGCCGCGGCATATTAAATATTTTTTTCATAATAAAAATATATATTTTAAGTACAAAGTTGTCATTTAAAGTTTTATGTTATAGTTGAAATAATATTGTAAGAATAAGCTGTAAATGTTATTACTAGTTACATGTAATACTTGAGATCCAACTGTCGATGGGGATAGTATGTATGTATAATTTAGAATACGTAATTTTTTCGAGCTATTTGCCGATAGCTGAATCTCGGTTTAACTGCTCCAAAGGTATAGATAACTTAGTATCAGTTTGAAATATACGCATCGACCTGGTAATTATTTCTAAGATGTAAATTTAATCAATTACGAATTAGAAAACATCTCTATAGTAGATACAGAACATATGATTTTATCTTCTTCTTCGTGTGTCCTATCTGGTCTCGCCGACGTTGACGATCACTTGGAAGAAATGCTCCCAGTCCTGTGCGTTATATACACGCTCATTCAGGTGCATTCCTGATTTTTTCGGAGCCAGGATGACTGCTCCATGCCGACCCTTCTATTATACGGCTCTCAATCTTCCCCTTCATGATCAAGTGAAAGTCTTCCGGAGCTTGACAGTTGTTAACAAATGTCTGTGAGATTTAGCTGTATGTAAGACTTTAACGTTACTCACCATGTCGTTTCAGGATATCCTTAGCATTATACGGTGAATCCTCATTTTGAACACTACAACCAACCCTGAGGGTCCATGCCTCAACCCCGTAGAGCAAAACCGACCATACGTGGCATCAGATCATGATATGTTTATAGGAAAAAGCGACGATCAGATTAGAAAACGACCAACATGCAAAAGATAAGAAAGATAGTAGAATAGATATGAATAAGATGGGTCGGTGGCAGAGCGGTTAGCGCGCTGGGCTAGTAATCCAGTGGTTGCGAGTTCGAATCCTGCCTCGACCGATTTCGTTCACCTAAGCACAAGCATTTATTTGCTTATTTTAGGGAACGTAGGAAGATGTATATATGTACTTCTTTAACAAAGGAAATATAAAAACTTACACCAATTCATACTTACTTACTTTCCGTGTCCGGAACACCATCATATTGGTTGGTGCTCCGGTGGTGGAAGGATTGGCCGGCATTCTGCCGTTTCCAGGGACGCCCGATTGCTTTTCCGAAGTTAACCGAAACTCAATCTACGTGGAGGCTCCTTCCGTGTCCCCACACCAATTCATAAAAGATATACCTACACCAATTCATAAAAGATATACAGATTGCAAAATTCAGGTGTCGGGTGGCAACTTCATAAATTCATAATACTTACATAATATAATCAGCTTTTATGTATATATATATATATATATATATATATATATATATATATATATATATATATATATATATATATATATATATATATATATATATATATATATATATATATATATATATATATATATATATATATATATATATATATATATATATATATATATATATATATATATATATATATATATATATATATATATATATATATATATATATATATATATATATATATATATATATATATATATATATATATATATATATATATATATATATATATATATATATATATATATATATATGTTATATTTGATGTTTTCACGGGTGAAATATGTTATAATATTTTTATCTCGGTTTTCCCGTGTCAGTAGGTCTTGACTAAGACCATTTGTCTTCCGACGTTTCGCCTGAATATCACCAGGCATTTTCAAGGACTTAACGACGACGGTGAGCTTTCAGTGTGAGTAGACGTGTGTCGCGCGCGTGCTTTTCGTTAAGTCCTAGAAAATGCCTGGTGATATTCAGGCGAAACGTCGGAAGACAAATGGTCTTAGTCAAGACCTACTGACACGGGAAAACCGAGATAAAAATATTATAATATATATATATATATATATATATATATATATATATATATATATATATATATATATATATATATATATATATATATATATATATATATATATATATATATATATATATATATATATATATATATATATATATATATATATATATATATATATATATATATATATATATATATATATATATATATATATATATATATATATATATATATATATATATATATATGGTGGTGGAAGGATTGGCCGGCATTCTGCCGTTTCCAGGGACGCCCGATTGCTTTTCCGAAGTTAACCGAAACTCAATCTACGTGGAGGCTCCTTCCGTGTCCCCACACCAATTCATAAAAGATATACCTACACCAATTCATAAAAGATATACAGATTGCAAAATTCAGGTGTCGGGTGGCAACTTCATAAATTCATAATACTTACATAATATAATCAGCTTTTATGTATATATATATATATATATATATATATATATATATATATATATATATATATATATATATATATATATATATATATATATATATATATATATATATATATATATATATATATATATATATATATATATATATATATATATATATATATATATATATATATATATATATATATATATATATATATATATATATATATATATATATATATATATATATATATATATATATATATATATATATATATATATATATATATATATATATATATATATATATATATATGTTATATTTGATGTTTTCACGGGTGAAATATGTTATAATATTTTTATCTCGGTTTTCCCGTGTCAGTAGGTCTTGACTAAGACCATTTGTCTTCCGACGTTTCGCCTGAATATCACCAGGCATTTTCAAGGACTTAACGACGACGGTGAGCTTTCAGTGTGAGTAGACGTGTGTCGCGCGCGTGCTTTTCGTTAAGTCCTTGAAAATGCCTGGTGATATTCAGGCGAAACGTCGGAAGACAAATGGTCTTAGTCAAGACCTACTGACACGGGAAAACCGAGATAAAAATATTATAATATATATATATATATATATATATATATATATATATATATATATATATATATATATATATATATATATATATATATATATATATATATATATATATATATATATATATATATATATATATATATATATATATATATATATATATATATATATATATATATATATATATATATATATATATATATATATATATATATATATATATATATATATATATATATATATATATATATATATATATATATATATATATATATATATATATATATATATATATATATATATATATATATATATATATATATATATATATATATATATATATATATATATATATATATATATATATATATATATATATATATATAATCATCTCCTGTAGCCCAATATACAATAAGAAATATAATTGTAACGACGCCATAAATAACTAATAAATTATTTGGTCATATATACCTTGCCATGCTTTTTGTTCTTTTCTACATTTTTTTTATAAACAAAAAATAATATTAAAAAAAAGAATAATAAAATAAATAAGAACAGGTTTTAAGGGGCCATATAAACCAAAACATCTCAGTTTCAAATCGAAATCCTCAAATATGTTAAACAGTGTATTTCTAGAAAAAATAGTATTCTTATGTCTTTTCAACATTTCTCTAGTTAATGTTCGTCACACAATTCCCTCAGCCTAAATTCCCCTAAAAATATATTAAAAATATTATTTTATACAGTATTTATTTTAAATTACTCCATAACTATGTGTCATAGAGATATAAATCTTTTATGTGCTTTAAGAGTGCATAAAATCAAAGTGAATGACCGATAAAGTTTTTTCATTTCAACTAAGGTTTGTTCTTAAAATGCAAAAAAAATCAACAAATTTGCGGTTTCCGATAGTTAAAATCACGTATAAACGTATATACTTTTTTAACGCACGCCATAGTTACCCTAACTAACACGTAACTTCATAGTGCACTAGGCGGTTTTAATATCGTGTTTTATCGTGTTTTCAGTCACCAAGTTTAGCGTTATATTTCTCTGAAGCAGCTTACGTACCTACGCAAATAGTTTCAAATGTTTTCTGAATTATTAATAACATTCTATTAAAATTAAATTTCAACGCATGTTACAAAAATGACAACATACCTATTTTTATAAAGAAAAATTATATTAACATCATAATGTCCACAAAGGCATTGCCAGTGTGTGGATATACAAATAAAATAAAATAAAATAAAATACTATTTTTATTTACCTAAATATATACATACATAAGAAAATATTAAAAGTAAGAAAATAAAACATATAAAGTTACACCCAACGTGAGCAAATAAAAAACGTATCTACCCTTCCCATATAAAGTAAAAACGAGTGGGTTGTAGCCAACACTAAACTCTCCACACCATAATAAGTGTTCATTTTTTCTTCTTGAAAGGTTGACAATCTCTAAACGCATTTTTATGAAGAACATTTACATTAAATTCTTATACAAATATAAGATTCCAACAAATATATATAAGACACTAAAACATTTTCACGAAATTCATAGTATGCACTTTCTACACACCTTACTTCTGCCCCTTTTGTTTATAATAACATAATTAACAATTTTAATAACAAAATATATTCTTAACACTACAATTACCCGCCAAAAAGAGTTTGCACTCGATTTTTGTGGGTGATACATATGAAATCAAATTAATCAATAGTAAACGTAGGTATATATAAACGTAGATGGGTCGATGGCAGAGCGGTTAGCGCGCTGGTCTAGTAATCCAGTGGTCGCGAGTTCGAATCCTGCCTCGACCGATTTCGTTCACCTATAGCACAAACATTTATGCTTATTTTAGGGAACGTAGGAAGATGTATATGTACTTGTTTAACAAGGACATATTCATTTTTAGTATAAAAAAAAAATATCTCACATGTCATGTTTATAAATAAATTCATAAAAAAATACCTACACAATACAAACATATATAAAATCGGCCATATATAAGTCGACCTTCATGGCGCAGTTGGTTGGGTATCTAACTGCTGATTCAAAGTCCCGGGATCGATTCCCGTTGGAGACACAGTTTTAAATTGTTTTCAGCCTGGATCTGTGAGACGACAAATATCGTAAGTCTCCAGAATGTGGCAACTTGTTATTGGGTGCATGTTAATTAATATTTGACACAGTACCTGTTAGTTGCCCGAGAAGCAATATTTCTTCTTCTTCTCTGCGTGCCGTATCAGGTCCCCCCGACGTTGGCGATCACTCTGGAGAATGCCTCTCTGTCCTGCGCCATTCGGACCAGCTCTCCTACCTGCGTTATTCCAGTCCACTGTCGGATATTGCGCAGCCAAGACATCTGCCTTCTCCCTACTCCACGACGACCCTCAATCTTAATAAGCAATATTTAAATAAATTAAATAATTTTACAATAAAATAAAAATAAAATAATTTTGCAGTAAATGAAATATAAATACTTTGTGCAATAAATTAAACATAAATAATTTGTTTAGAAAAAACAAAAGAAAATGTAAATTTTATAAATTTACTCAGGTGCGATAAGGTGAGGCAACATGATGTAATCGAGTATAATTACTATCATTAAAATGCACCATAAATTAAATCATTTTATTTATATTATAAAATATTTACCTTTTGTCTTAAAATTAACAATAAACAATCCTATCAATTGATAATGTTAATGTATGACTAATATTAATGTACAGATTTAGAATCAGCGGTGAATCAATCGTGGTACAATTATTATACGAAACTTAGTAATACTCAAATAAAGAAACTATACTTTTAATTATTTGCATGTAAATGCCGTGACACCGGCTTAGAATGGTGCTTCCACTCTTTTCTATAACCATAGTTTTCGGTTGTCCTGTAATCGAAAATAAAAAATAAAATAAGCAGAATAACATCTCGCATAAAGAAGCAATGTATCCATCCATTCTGAATGTTGAATTTTTGGGTAAGACCAGATTGGTGTGTAGGGATGTACGCAGGTGTTGTGTTTCCTTTTACATGGACCCCTCACACCTGTCGCTGGTAACCCCACTTTGTGGAATATGCCTTGATAATATGAAAAGTTGCATTATTCTTCTTTTTTCTTTTATTTCTTTTTAAATGAATAAGTCCTTGTTAAACAAGTAAATATACATTTTACTACGTTTCCTAAAATAAGGATTCGAACTCGCGACCACTGGATTACTAGCCTAGCGCGCTTACCACTCTGCCATCAACCCACACTGATCACAATTTTTATGTTAAATATTATCTGTACCTACTTTTACAATGTCAAACGTACCTACTTATAATGTCAAAACCGGGTGCGTTACCTTTCCGTTTTGATTAGGAGGCAAGTACTGGCTCGAATTAAGCACTAGTTTGTTGCGATAATGCACTTAAAAACTCGTGTTGAATTCAAAGGTAATTAAAACTTTAAATTATTGAATATGGAACATACATATATAGCCATGAAGTTCGCGCGCTATTTCATTTCGTCTGTCACGAAGTTGCTATTCGTGGCTAAAAGTTCTGCATGTCCAATGGGTCCAAAGAAATTATCTCGCACATCGTTATAGAGTTCTCGTCGGAATTTTGACACGGAGAATTCAGCGTTTTCTCATGGGATGTGCTCAGAAGTTTGATCAGGGTTATCAAAAGGATGACACGAGGACGAATCAGATGAGTGAAAACGAAAAACATAATCATTTGAAACTGCCGTGTCCAGTAAGAAATTGCGCGGTCTAATAATCAGGAATAATTCCAAAGAAAAAATTCGAGGCCTCAAATCAGGAAGAAATGTCACATGCAAATGGAATATAGTGAAGATACCTACTCTTAATTCAGCGTTTAAAAATAACTGAAACTGTTTATATGAATTTGATACAAATACTGCTGGTATGCACACTCACACTAATTCACACCTTTTTATTGTCTTCTGTTGATATTAGGTAAAGTACGCAAGAGGTACATGTCCTATTTATATTTTTGCTTATTTCCTTTTTATAATTGTATGCATGTGCCTGGCTTAGTAATGAACCTGTTTTTTTGTTTCTCTTTTTCTTTGTAACAATACTTTTTTCGCTTACGTAATTAATTGTACATACTTAAAAGATCCTTAAAAAGGTCAATAACATAATTTGAAATTTAATATATTATCTATGTTATAAAATGTCAGCCTGCCCATGGAAGAAAATATACTGTAAAATTTCGATGATTAGATCAAGACTGTTCACTAGTGATAATGTCTTATTTTCAGGTGATTAGTTACTCATTATTCAAATATACCTACGTACCAATGTGTATGTAAATCGAATATATTTTTTAATTGCATGTACGCAAACATTGGATTTAAAAAAAAAAGTTTGTAAATAAAAATATCATTTATCAAGCTCTAGGGGACGCCCACGCCGAGAGTATCTGTAGGACCTACTGGTAGATGTGCGCTGCTCATCATGTTGATTTCAAAAGTGCCGCACAAGACAGGGAAGAATGGAAGAAGACAATTGAAGAAATTGCTCTTAACCAATCCCAGGATTGGTTTGCAGGAGAAGAAGCAACTATATTAACTGTATTATTTAAATGTCAATCTACCCGGAAGACCACCCAAGAGATGGAAGGATATTTGGACTTCATCATCCCAGGAGGCATAGTTTCTGAATAACAGTCCAACTAGGTATACCAAACAAAGAAGAATTTAAAATGGTCCCTTCAGTCCCTTCAGTTTCTTCAGTGCATCCCGTATCTTTAGCTCCTTCAGTATCTTCCGCCCCTCCAGGCTCTTCAATATCTCCTAACCCATCAGTTCCTCCCGTCTCTCCTATCCTTTCAAACCTTCAGTACCTCTCGTACCTTCAGTACCTCCTACCTTCTTTATGGCAATAAATCTGCCATTATACATGAAGTAAAATAAATAAATATATCTATGGTTTAAAGCACAGAAGACACGTGATATTTTTTTTAAATAAGTCAATATAAGTAGGCAACCAGTGTACCATTAGACAAATTGACTTTTTTTTTCTTAAATTTTTTTTTTCTCCGCCATACTTCATTAAAGATACAATATTTTTTATTTTTATATTAAAGAATTTATTTGTTTATCATTTAGGTATTTTTAAGTTATTCATTTTGCCGTAGGTTTTTAGTAAAACGTTTTTTCCATGACCTTGCATTTTGTCTAAAGGTACACGCATGCAATGTACCTTTAGACAGTGAAGGTTGTACCTATAGACACCAAGTGTACCTTTAGACACTATAACTATTTTATGTGAAGGACTACAGAATAAAACAAAATATACGTTTGCACAACGTTAATTAATTTTTTATTAAATACAACATAATATGTTAAATTATATAAGGCATAAAAAATACAGGTACATAAGTTACATGTAATTCTTTCGTACTAGGTCTAACATCTCAATAGAATCAATAGATTCCTCAGAGTTAGTTTCATTGGAGAGTACGAAACAATTATGGCACATAAATAAATCTTTGTCTTCAGCTTCTGGTATGTGTTCTTTGTGCTTCGTCGGTATACATCTTTCATGATAATATGTATTACATGAATAACAGAACAGTGCTTCTGTTTTATTTAAATATTTTTTACATGTTTTACATACTACAATACTTATATCCTGAAGTATCTTAACTTTATTGGGATTATGGTATGATCGGCTCGTTCCTGGCATGTTGTTTGATTTCTTTGACGAGCTGAGCTTACTTTCGTTCTGCATTTTGAATTTAGGTAGGGTGATTTTTTTCTGATCGTTGTTTTCTTTCAGTTTTTTGTTTGCAAGAATTTCTTGCTTTTCTGGTGTTTCAGTGAGGATTCTGGTTTTACCCTTCTTCCTTCCTCGTGTACCTTTTCTCGCAATTGCCTTAGGAAATGGAATAACAATGTCTGGAAAAATTGTCGACATATTTTTAGAATCATTCTTTTGCTGTGTCTGGTTGAATCGTTCTGGTCCAGTACAGGTGTCACCATCAGGATTATCTGTAACGTTCATTAACAGTTCTGTACCCATGATATTTTCGCAATTGTGATAAGATGTAATAGTGGCTGGTGACTCCGTAGAATGAGTGCCTTCCGATCGAGGTTCAGCTGGTAAAAGAAACTGAGGGCGATCAGTTATAAAAGAAGACAGAAAATCTTCATCGCTAAAAATTAAGTCATTGTAAGGACATATACCAGTAACTTTGAATCCTTTAATTATGTTGCTTGGGTTAAATGCCAAAGCATAGGCGTTACCTATTAGTTCAGTGACGTCTGTAATTTTTATTGGTTGTCCAGGATGATTAATCATGAATTGCTCCGCTATTTAGCATAAAATTTCTTGAACGGGCCAAAAATGGTTCGGTCTAGAGGCTGCATACGATGTGAGGTATGTGGATGGAGGGTTAAAATAATGATGACATTATCTCTTGCAATGTCAATAATTTCTATGGAAATATGAGATTCGTGATTGTCCATTATTAAAAGTATTGGTTTTTCCTGGAGATGGTTTAACATGAAATATAAAATGTTCTAAGTATTGTCGAAACAGAAATTCTGTTGACCAACCAGAACGATTGGCTCCTCCAATAGTTCCTGGAGGAGCTCCTTTAATCATGTTGCTCTTAAAATACACTCTGGGGAAAATGAGCATGGGTGGAACAGAATTTCCAACAGCATTTACACATGCAATCATTGTGACGTTTTCGCCACGTTCAGCTGAAGTCAATTTACCAAGTTGCCTTATTTCTTTCGGTGCCAAAACTTTGTCCGGCTTATGGACAGTAGAATTTCCAGTTTCGTGTAAATTATTGATGTTTTGCGGCTGAAAATTATATCGCTCCATCACTTCTTTTAAATTTTTAAAAAACATTCCCACGTTGTATTTGTTAAAGCTTGTTGCTCGGGCTATGCTGGTCGCTTCTGGCTTTCGTAGTGATAAGTCAGGAAATCTTTTCCTGAATCCAACAAGCCATTCTGTTCCTGCTATTTGATTGGTATCCCATGAAGGTGGAATCTTTTTATTATTCACTATCGCAAATTTGTAGGCGAGTGTTCTTACACGTAATGCATCAAGTCCGAGGTGCAGGTATGCAGCTTTTTTGATATAATTGAAGAGTAAAATTTCCTCCTCGGCGGTAAACACCTTTCTCACTACAAAATTAGGTGGTGCTATCTTAATATCTTTTTCACATAGTGAAAAATTGTGCATCTATTTATTTGAAATTTTTCTGCAGCTTTTCTTATGGAACTCCCATTCAATACTTCCTTCACAGCTTCTTCAAGTGTTTCGCGGCATACTTTCTCTCTTTTTCTTCCCAATTTACTTCGAGGCACTGAAAATCAAGAAAATAGTGATCAAATGTGTAAACAAATGTTCTCATGTAAGATATCATGTACCTTTAGACATGTCTAAAGGTACACTCCTCAGACTGTCTAAAGGTACAAAATGCCAACACTTTAATTTTTCAATGATAATGTTTATTTTGAGGTTATAACGCATCAAAATAACTTATTTTACTTTAAATTAGAGTATACTTTATACAAATAAGTAATTTTTTCATTATTACATGTTACAAGACAGTTCTAAAACATCCTTAAAATATGAGTAAAACTTACTTTTTTGGTGAAAAATGTTCAATTTATGTTGACGCCCCGAGTTAAACAACTGTCACTTTAAAAATTTGGCAGGGTTACCATATTACAAAAAGGTTCACGAATATATTAAATTCATAGACAAGTCATCCAGTTTTTTTACAGTGGCAAGTGTCTAATGGTACATGTGTCTAAAGGTACACGGGTTGTCCTACATTACAAGTATAAGCAACAAATACAATAAAAATAATACGTTGATATGTTATAAAAATATTAAAAAACTTGGTTAAAGTTCTATTATATTTATTGGATTATTGACGCGTTTCGTGCAAAGCACATCGTCAGAATAATGAATTATTAATAAATATAATAGAACTTTAACCAAGTATTTTAATATTTTTATAACATATCAACGTACAATGGAGTTCTATCGATCGACAAACTAAACTTAGATAAAAATAATAATTATGGCATTAAAAATAACAAGGAATACAATTTTTAAGATCTTCTAAATTAATTTACTATTTTTAATTTCAAACTTTGCTTTCTCTAAAATGTCAAGTGTGGACACGTGTCTTCTGTGGATTAAGCCATCGACATTTCATAACTGTATGTAAACCATCAAAATAAAAAAATGACAAATAAAAAACAAATGAAATTATGTGTTCAGCGAGACTGTGTTTCTTTTATTTGATATTAATTAGAAACATGACGCAATGTCAATTATAAAATTACAAAAGATGTTGTATAATCAATCATAGTTTTTGCATTCTGGATGATTGGGATACATTCTGCAGAACTTTTCCAAATTATCGAGCAGGCCTCCTTCGGCGACACCACTGAGGCAAACCACAGCCAACTGAAAACAAGGAAAAAATAATTTTAAATCATATAATTCTCTAGTGATGTGCAAGTCTCGCAAGTGTTGCAAGACTTGTTTTATTTCCATTTTATTGTATTTGAGACATGAGCGAATTTCATCAAATTAAATAGTTAAGTAATTCGTTATACAAAAACATTAGGGGAAGAAAAACAAAAATTATACAAAAACAAAATTACACAAATAATAGTTAAAAATGTATATAAAAATAAAGAATCCATAATTCAATATAACAAGTGGTGTATGTGTATTATGTCATGGCGTGTTGTGGTGATGATTTTTGAAGTTGTCTTATTTCATGTTTGAATGCTGCGTATGATTTGGAGAAGATGTGTGTGTCTGAGAAGGTTTTGTTGTATTCATTGCTCATTCTGTTTGTTGGTTTCCTAAATCCTGAATTTGTGTTTAAAGTTGAGGGAAGGAAGAGTAAATTATTTCGTAGGCATCTGAGTGGTGCATGTATGTAAATTGCGCTAACGACTGTTTTAAAAAAACATTAAAATAACAATATAACTTTGTTTATTTCCACTTATTTATTTTATTCCACAACTAGTTTTAAGAACTACCGTTCTCTTCTTCAGGTGGGTTTAAACTAAAAACTAATTTGGTGTGGTGTGTGGCAGTGTCCAAGTGTGAATTTAATCCAATTAAGTCTGAGGACATTATAATATAATCATAATATATGTACATATTTCAGACATTGAAAGAGTCCAGCGTATCATAATCTTGAAACCCTTGAATGTAGAATAACATTATTCGACCAATTGCTGTTACATAAAATTCTAAACAACGCTATAGACTCACCGGAGCTGGTAAATCTTATAAACATCCATGTACCAGGAAGCCAACAACAATAATAATAATAATAAAAGACTTTTATTGATTTTTACAACGTGGCGGACTTATTGCCCGCAGGCAATCTCTACCAGTCAACCACCACGGTAAATACAGTCAGTAACAGGGATAGAAGAATACAAATACAGAAATAGAAAAAAAAATCAATCATAAATTAAAAATACAAAATAAATATAAAAAAAAAAATAATATATGTATAAATATGAACAAAATAAGAATAAAAAAAAATACATCAGATAGATACACTATGTTAAGTGGATGGAGGATAGGAGAGGAGAAAGGAAGAGGGATAAAGGGAAAAAGACGTGAATTTGTGTTTATGTGGATAGAAAGTGTGACTTCAGACGCTTTTTGAATGCTATTAAATTAGTGGCATCTCTGATACTCTCTGGCAATAGATTCCACATCCGAGCTGCATGAACTGTGAACGAGTAAGTATAAGTAGAGGTGTGGTGTACTGGTATTGTAAGTGTACTATTATGTTGGGACCGTAAGTTAAGGCCATGTGAGGATAAGTGGGCGAATTTCTCTTTGAGGTACGTGGATGTAAGAGGGTTATTAAGGATTTGGTAGAGTAGGGAAAGAACATGTGAATCTCTTCGGTGACGGATCTTTAACCAGTTCAGTCATTGCCTGCTCTCGGATACGTGGTCGAACTTCCTGAGTCCAAACACGTATCGAATGCAAACATTTTGTAACCGTTCGAGTTTGTTAATTTGTTCTTCAGTTTCATTCAGATAGGCAACGTCAGCGTAGTCAAGTAATGGTAGCATGAGTTGTTGAGACAGAGTGATTTAAATCTTAACTGGTAACAATGTGTGAACATTTATGCTAACTATATTCAATATCTTATACACTAAGACTGTTAAGAGACCAACAGCAGTGTCCCCTCCCTTATTTCATTTCACTCCCATAATTAGTTAATCAAGTATATTACTAGTTGCATGTAACACATGAGATCCAACTGTCGATAGCAATAAATAATAATAATAAATTTGGATAATTTATATAGCGCCGTTTTTGTGAATATCTCACCTCAAGGGCGCTGAAAATAGTATGTATAGTTGAAGAATAAGAATCAAACTATAAACCCATAAATCCAAATTATTGAAAATTTAACACATGTTGGTATGTATGTCAAGATAGGACAGTATGGAGGTCAGTCCTCATTTCCTACCCGGAATATGAAAACAGCATGATGGTTCTGTATGTATGTTTGGATATTAAGTACCTATAAGATTAATTAATTGATTAATTAATTAATTAATTTTTATTTTTAACACTTCTATTTTATTTTATTTTTATTCACATAAAACAAAATATTGTCTAAAATGTAAGAAGAAAGGACACACCACAGAAGCGTGCTGGTATAATAAAAAATTCAATAAAGATAATAAAAAGGAGAGTAATTTCAATATTACATCTTCAACACATAATGTTGAAAGAAATAAAAACAAGTGGTGCCTAGACAGCGGTTGCACTTCACACATGAGTAGTGAAAAAAATCTATTTGCCATCATAAAACAGGACAGTGGAGTATTAAAACTGGCATCCAATAATCACACTACGGCTGTGGTTGGTAAAGGAATCATAAAACTCAGTAAAAAAGATGATATTTTTAATTTAAATGAGGCGTTATATGTGCCGGAACTATCGTCTAACCTTATGTCGATACCAAAGATAACTGAAAATGGAAATAAAGTTGTTTTCGAAAAACATGAAGCCTATATAATAAACAAAAATGGAAAAGTGATATTAAAAGCCAAAAGAAGCAACGGTTTATATTATTTGGAGTTTGATAAAGACACAGAGACTGCAAATTTCACTTCCAGGAATGACAACAAGGTCATAGAGTGGCATCAAAAACTTGGCCACATGAATGAAAGAGACTTGAGGTTAATGATAGATGGAAATGTACCATCATATCTGTGGGCAGAAGCGGTTTATACAGCAAAATACTTAATAAACCGAAGTCCCACAAAATGACAGACAATGTTTTTTAGAGAAGAATGCTCCTTCACCTTTTTCTATATCTTTATTTCTTCTAGCTTCACTTTCTTCTATAATTTTTATTTTTAATTCTTTTGGTTTGGGCAGATTATCTCTCGACTCTACAGCAATTCGAAAATTTTCGTAAGAATTTGGAAGGCTATATAACATCATTATGCTTAGAAGATCTGGGTGTAAGTCCACGTTTATGTCTGCTAATTTGTCCACTATATCAATAAAATTATTTAGGTGTTCGCGAACATCACTTTTTTCTGCTTTTTTCAATATCAGTTGTTTAAGTAATGTAGCTTTTCTTGTTGGACCAGTACTCTGATATATGCTTTTCAACTTGTCCCATAGGTCTTTTGAGGTTTTGCAGCCTTTTACTTGCTTCAATTCAGTAGGTGATATCAACAATAATAGTTCAGAACGTGCTAGAAGGTCCTGTTGTGAAAATTTTCTTTTCTTTTCTTCTTCTATTGGCTCTTTGATAATATCTCCATTTACAATTTCCCACAATCCATTTTTAATTAGGACTGCTTGAGCCTGTACACACCATGTGTCATAATTTTCTTTGGATAACACATCAATGCGATTGTATGTACCTGAAGCCGATGTTGCATTCAGTTTTGTTTAGAATTTATGTATTTCACTTTTATTTCAGAAACCACACGCTCTGCTACCAATTTGTTGGGATTTTTTATAATGAAAAACACATTAATCTCTAGTAATATTATTTTCAGATATATTCTTGTAGTAGTAAAAAGCAAGAGATAAAACAAAAGCAAGTCACTATGCAAAAAAACATACATATATGTCAGATTTGAATGGTGTTCTATTTTATTTTTAACAAAACTATTAAGTCTTCTTACATATTGTGTATAAGCGACTGCCATACAAATTGTATGAAGCAATGTCGTCACTAAATTCAATTTTTATAAAAATTGTTAAAAAAAAATTGGGATGTGCTGATACAATGTTAATATTTTTTATAGAAAATTAAATTATCTAGTTGGGGTGTTTCGGCTTTCTTTGATATTTTTTAAATATTTGGAAATATTCGATTTTTTGATAAAAGTAATTTGAGATTATGTATTTTTCTATGTTTATACCAATTTTCAGCGTTCTAGATTTTAAGGTTTCTGAGATATATGGAAAAATAAAGTAAAAATTTAAAATTCTGAATATAAAAGTTTTGTAGGCCTATAACTGTTTATATATTCTGAAATTTTGGACTCTGTAAATTGAGCGTATCAAAAGTTATAAAGGGGGGACGGACACACACACAGACACATACACACACACACACACACACACACACACACACACACACACACACACACACACACACAGACAAACACACAGACACACGAAATGTTCTACTCCGAATTCTGAGTAAATCCGTGTATGGAACATATATGCTGCGAAGCCTCTAAGTTGGTGTTTTTTGACTTCAAAGTTGGAAAAGCCGTGAAAAAAGTAGACCTCTGCATACAATTCTCGCGTATCCTGGCTTGATACATTGTCGATATGTTAAGAGAACGAAGTTCTCCTGAACAAATCGACAGTTGGATTAAACTTACCATCAAGAAAAGAAAGACGATTGCGGCGTTCATTTTGAGATTACTTTACAGGCGCACTAATGCTTGAGAAGTGATGCTTTACACCAATTTTCCAACGCTTTATATTCCTGCTTTGTTTGAACAATATTGGAATGCAAAAACAGGCATTTATTGAAAGCTGAACAAATTTATCGCAAAAAAACATCTTTCTAAATATGTATATTAATTAAACAATGAAAAAAATAACATTTCATGAGACGATTAAATAAAAGAAATAAAATATTTATTCATGTTATCCAATTGGACATATTTGAATCAATAGAATGTTGGTATGTAATGGATATTTTTAGATAAAAATAATGTTTATTTTAAAACAAACAAAATACTTCGATATATGTAACATGAAAAAAGAAAACATCGTCATCTTGAGTCTGCATTAAACATTTTTAGGCGGTGGTTTTAGTCTGCACATGAGGTTAAACTTATCCAAATATTCATATATTTCTGATAGTTTTAACGTTTTCTAATTTATGACATCCTCTCATAATGTTATCAAAACTTGTTTAGGTATATATCTTTCGTTGATCAAATTTACACTGTGTAATTCTTCGTTAGTTCTTATCAAACTACCCAGGACTCACCACGGTGAGGTGGTTGCACTTCGAGTCCCACCCATGCCCTCCCAACCACCCAACCATGACATCATGTATTAACATCTTTAAGAAATGTCTTCAACGGTTGAATTGTTTCTTTGTGTCATATATTGGACAGATATTTCTGTCAAACATTCTAGTTTTGATTAAGTTTTCTCTTTTCTTTTTATCACAGACCAATTTTGAGGAAGCAATGACTTCTTTGACGGCTTTTTCTACCGCTTGCGTGATGGTAGTTTTAAAATAGTGCACTCAGAAGCTATATTTATACTATCGGTCACCAGTAACCTATGCAAATCTTGATTTGTCGAATGACTTGTGAGAGATGGATCTGTCACTTCCACATCATTCCAAACAATCATATTGGCATACTCTGATCCTCCAAAATTTATTTACGTGATTTCGTGTGTGTGTGTGTGTGTGTGTGTGTGTGTGTGTGTGTGTGTGTGTTGTGTGTGTGTGTGTGTGTGTGTGTGTGTGTGTGTGTGTGTGTGTGTGTGTGTGTGTGTGTGTGTGTGTGTGTGTGTGTGTGTGTGTGTGTGTGTGTGTGTGTGTCTGTGTCTGTGTGTGTGTGTGTGTGTGTGTGTGTGTGTGTGTGTGTGTTTTTTTTATAAGAAAAACATTTTATGATAAATTTATGTGTTTAACTGCCTATATTTCCAAAATATCGAAAAAAACCGAAACGAAATTTTTTTAACAATTTTTATAAAAATTGAATTTAGTGACGACATTGCTTCATACAATTTGTATGTCAGTCGCCTTTACACAATATCTAAGAAGACTTAGGTAATAGTTTGATACTTTATACCTAAACATAGATACACACCATCATGCCGTTTTCATATTCCGGGTAGGAAAAAAGGACTGACCTCCATACTATCCTATCTTGACATACATACCTACATGTGTTGTATAGAAAACAAAATATCTTAAATATTCAATAATTTGGATTTATTTATTTATTTATTTATCGTATGGTACTACTGAATCAAATGTTTAAATCAAAATGAACAAAACACAGCAATGACAGCAATCAAACACAAAACAGCACAATATGTCAATCACACCTTCACCTCGAGGGCTCCGAGCCAATCCACAAATGCTGGTGTCAATTTGCAAATGTCCGACCTTGGACCTTCATATGCATGGACGCTGCATTCCTCCAATATGTGTTGCATTTTTTTTGTTTTTATTATTTTTATTTGGCAGAACATTCATTGGTATAGTTTCCTGCCATTTACAAGTAGATTATTGTAGTATATACAGTTGATGAGCCAAGTCGTGCGGTGGCACACACACACACACACACACATACAAGCAGATTTGTAACAATAACACAAAATTATTAGGATATCAGTGGCGGAGAGTGAAAATAAAATTTAAGCAAAGAATTAAATAAATGATATCTAAACCGAACAATGATACTAATTCTAAAATATAATAAGATTTGTTAAAATAAAATTCCCTTTTTGGACAAACGAAAGAACACACAAAAAAAATTATATATATTTTTTTTCAACTAAAAGTAAAAACGAAAAAAAAGGAAAAGAAAAAATATACCAATTTCGGTATTCGTTCTCGAGCTGCATATGAATAGAGAAACTATTAAATAAAAAAAAAAAATTAAATTAAAAAATAAAAAAATAAAAATGAATGTTAGGAAGATGAAACGAGACAGAGAGACACATCCCTCTACCTGCGCCTATCTAGATTTTTATATTATTTTTGATAATGAATTTTGAAATCACTTTGTATATACTGTGATTAAATTCCGAGAGTATTACATTCATGGATGTTGGAAATGGTACCTTGAGTTTTGTCAAGTCTGGAATAAAACCCGGATATTTTCCCCTATCCTTACAAGAAAAGAATATGTGGTTGACAGATTGCTCTTCCTCTCCACAGTCGCATATATCCGTTGTAATCACCCCAATTTTAAACAGAAACTGTTTGGTGCACACATGCCCAAATTTAATCCGACATATGACTGATGTACTCTGTCTGGACAGAGTTATTTTATTAAACCACGGAATACCGTTTATTGTGGGTTGTATAGCTCTATATCTCGAGGGCGACGCATTCCATCTTGTCTGCCAGTTTTCTAGTAAATGTTCTCTACAGGTGAAAAATACATCCGAGAAAGGCACCTTTTGATGGGAAGGTGAGCTAGGTAATTTTGATGCTTCTTTGGCTAGGCAGTCTGCAGTTTCATTTCCCCTTATACCAGCATGACCTGGAATCCATTCCAGGACAGCATTACAACCCCGCTCATGAAGGCTGTGCAAGAGTTGCTTTATTTGTAAAACGGTACAATCCAAAGGGTAGTTGAAAGATGAATTATTTATTTTTTGTATCGCGCTGAGAGAGTCACTCAATATAATTGTGCTTTCAAAATTGTTCTGAGAGATGATATTTAAAGCTTCCAGGATCGCAACGCATTCGGCAGAAAATATTGAGAGTTCCTTCGGTAGATCAATACGTTTTTTGGATCCATCATATTCATTGAATACTGCTGCTCCCGTAGAGATTGCAGTTTTGTCCTTGGATCCATCAGTTAAAACGCGAATGTATTCCTTCCACTCTTTATTCATTATTTTATCAAAATTTATGGATGCATTGGATACATGTTTTGAAGAAAAGAATTTAACAACCTGGGGACGATAAGTGAGTGAAGGGTAGGTAACCGTGTAGATAGGAAGTGTTTCATATATTTTGATTTCTTTGACGAATGAGTTTAAAAATCCGTAGCTGGATACTAAATTTGGTGTTGGTTTTTTTTCCCCAAAATCTACGATTCTTTTTGACTATATCGTAGAGGTCGCGTATTTTGTTGATTATGGGATTATCACTCAAAATGCAGCTCCTTGTGAAAAATTTATCCGCTAAGTATTGCCTTCTAAGGTCCAACGGCGGTTCTACTGCTTCAACCTGTAATGCTTCAACTGGCGAAGATTTCATAGCTCCTAGAACAATTCGTAGGGCCTCATATTGGACTCTATCCAATTTTTTGCTATTGCATTTAGATAAGGGTGACATTAGAAAACAGCAATAGTCTAGTTGTGATCGTATGAGAGATTTATACATTAGCTTTAGGATCCTAGGGTGAGATCCCCACCAGACTCTTGAAACTGCTCTCATCGTATTGAGTCCTGCTTGGCATCTGTTGGAAATGTAGGAGGTGGCAGCATTCCACGTCAGTTTAGTGTCCAGAATAATACCCAAAAATTTTAACTCTTGTGTCTGAGGTAGTGGACTATCGTTAATAAATATATTACATGGCTTGGGTTTTCTTGCTTTAGAAAATATTATTTTTTTACATTTGGAAGGGTTAAATGTGAGTCCTAAACAATTAAGTTTGTTGGAGAGTATCCTTAAGTTAGAGTTCATTGTATCTTCTGTTTTATTAATGTCATTACCTACACAGTATATAAAAAAATCATCGGCATAATTAAGCAGTTTGAAATCCGCGGATAGCTCCTCAAATACGTCGTGGATGTATATATTGAACAATATAGGGCTTATTACAGACCCCTGCGGTAGTCCCTTATAGACGAGTCTATTGTGAGTAGTACCACCGGGGCCTTCCACCAGGATCTTCCTTTCGCTTAGTATACAATGTAAAAAGGAAACAATTTTGTTTGGTATGCCGAATTTCCTGAGTTTGTCGCCCAATACCGGAAGCAAAACGTTATCATAAGCACCAGAAATATCCACGCTAACCCCCACGACATGTTTAGATTCAGAGAAGGCCGTCAGAACGTCAGTAACGAGATGAGCGACGCTTTCCATCGTAGATTTACCTTTTCTAAACCCGAACATTAGAGGAGAAAAACTCTGACTTTTCTCTGCAAACCAATCTAGTCGTCGTCAAAGCAAATGTTCATTACCTTTAGAAGGTAGGAAATTGTTGAGCTACCACCCTTGTATAGAAGACTGTATGGAATTTCATCGAGTCCAGGAGCCGAGTCCCTAACGGATCTCAGGACAGAGCTGAGCTCCTCCAAAGACAACTGCGAGACCAAGAAAGAGTGGTCATCCGATTTTTTTGCAGGGTTAGAGATATTCAGGTCTATTGTATACCTTTGTAGATTTGAGCTATCTAGAGACCAAATCTCATTTAAGTTCGGGACATAGGGGGGAGCCAACTTGTTGATGAAGGCGGAGAAAGGGTGATCATAGTATTCATAGTTTAACGAAATTCATAGTATGCACTTTCTACGTGATACTTGTTGAGAAAACTATGTAGAGGAAATTAAACACACCTTACTTCTGCCCCTTTTGTTAATAATAACATAATTTACGATATTAAAAACAAAATACATTACAATTCTTAACACTACAATTACCCGCTAAAAAGAATTTTGCACTCGAGTTTTGTGGGTGATATATATGAAATAAAATAAATCAATAGTAAACGTAGGTATATCTCACATGTTTATAAATAAATTCATAAAAAAAAACCTACACAATACAAACATATATAAAATCGGCCATATATAAGTCGGCCTTCGTGGCTAAGTTGGTAAGGTATCTAACTGCTGATTCAAATTCCCGGGATCGATTCCCGTTGGAGACACAGTTTTAAATTGTTTTCAGTCTAGATCTGTGAGACGACAAATATTGTGTCTCCAGAATGTGGCAACTTGTTATTGGGTGCATGTTAAATTAATATTTGACACAGTACCTACCTGTTAGTTGCCCGAGAAGCAATATTTAAATAAATTAAATAATTTTACAATACAATAAAAATAAAATAATTTTACAGTAAATGAAATATAAATACTTTGTGCAATAAATTAAATATAAATAATTTGTTCAGAAAAAACAAAAGAACCTACTTACAATGTCAAACGTACCTACTTATAATGTCAAGACCGGGTGCGTTACCTTTCCGTTTTGATTAGGAGGCAAGTACTGGCTCGAATTAAGCACTAGTTTGTTGCGATAATGCACTTAAAAACTCGTGTTGAATTCAAAGGTAATTAAAACTTTAAATTATTGAATATGGAACATACATATATAGCCATGAAGTTCGCGCGCTATTTCATTTCGCTCGCATTTCGTCTGTCACGAAGTTGCTATTCGTGGCTAAAAGTTCTGCATGTCCAATGGGTCAAAGAAATTTTCTCGCACATCGTTATAGAGTTCTCGTCGGAATTTTGACACGGAGAATTCAGTGTTTTCTCATGGGATGTGCTCAGAAGTTTGATCAGGGTTATCAAAAGGATGACACGAGGACGAATCAGATGAGTGAAAACGAAAAACATAATCTTTTGAAACTGCCGTGTCCAGTAAGAAATTGCGCGGTCTAATAATCAGGAATAATTCCAAAGAAAAAATTCGAGGCCTCAAATCAGGAAGAAATGTCACATGCAAATGGAATATAGTGAAGATACCTACTCTTAATTCAGCGTTTAAAAATAACTGAAACTATATTTTCAAATGTTTGAATGTTAACTTTGTGGTTCATATTTAACAAATTAAATTTAAAGATATAACTTTGTATTAACCACGTTTTTTGGTTGAAACGATGCGACCGGTTTCGGAACTAACCGTTCCCTCATCAGGCTAACTTTCAGTTGAAAGTTAGCCTGATGAGGGAACGGTTAGTTCCGAAACCGGTCGCATCGTTTCAACCAAAAAACGTGGTTAATACAAAGTTATATCTTTAAATTTAATAACTGAAACTGTTTATATGAATTTGATACAAATACTGCTGGTATGCACACTCACACTAATTCACACCTTTTTATTGTCTTCTGTTGATATTAGGTAAAGTACGCAAGAGGTACATGTCCTATTTGTATTTTTGCTTATTTCCTTTTAATAATTGTATGCATGTGCAGATGGCTTAGTAATGAACCTGTTTTTTTGTTTCTCTTTTTCTTTGTAACAATACTTTTTTCGCTTACGTAATTAATTGTACTTTATTTTTATTTTATTTTATTTTTATTTTTTATTTGTTTGGAAACTTAACAGCTATACATTTATAATACTTAATTTCAAATGAGAATACAAAATAAATAGCCAATTATAAAGTTTCACATATTTAAATTATTATACATTATTAATGTTGGGTAGTCATTGTAAGATGGTGAATGTATGTGGGGGAAAGGGAAGGGTAATGGATATAGGAAAGCGTTGATAAGGAAGGGATGAATGTTTAAGGAAAGTAGGTTTGATTTTTAACCAGTAATATTACCAATAACTGCGCGTAATTGGCGTTTCATCGATGTCTGTGTGCAGTTACATAAATACATCAGGTTGGGGGTGACTTACTAAAAAGGTCAATAACATAATTTGTAATTTAATATATCTATGTTAAAAAAATGTCAGCCTGCCCATGGAAGAAAATATACTGTAAAATTTCGATAAATGATTAGATCAAGACTGTTCACTAGTGATAATGTCTTATTTTCAGGTGATTAGTTACTCATTATGCAAATATATAGAATTTTTTTTTATTTTTTTTAAATTCATTTCTCACGCTAATGTTGCTTCTCTGGGCTGGAAACACTGGATAGTTGGAAGAGGGTGAAAGGAAGTGTTCATTATTTTTTTTATAACTTTCAAAATTTGCATTGATAAGGAAACTCAATAAGAAGGCATAATTGGTGAACGTTGCGCAAGCGCATAAAGTGATCACGTAAACCGGCCGATGACAGGTCGTAAATCCTGTAGGTGCCTTGAGTTCCAGGTTCTTATATAATATCCCAACTTCGTATCTATTGAGATGTTGATAAGTTTGTCAAAAAAAAATATAATTGACTTTTTGAAAAAAATATTTGAAGACTGTTTAAATTATCGTCGGGCGGTTTCATTTCGGTAATGTACATTTATCAAACGTGTAATTAAATTCGTTGAATCAGACAGCATGGCGCGTTATGTCTTAAAAAAAGACATTTCACCAAGTACATTAGGTACCCAGAAATAACCATCCATCAGTTCTGTAGTCTATAATCATCGCTGAAATATGTGGTCACAACTATATATATATATATATATATATATATATATATATATATATATATATATATATATATATATATATATATATATATATATATATATATATATATATATATATATATATATATATATATATATATATATATATATATATATATATATATATATATATATATATATATATATATATATATATATATATATATATATATATATATATATATATATATATATATATATATATATATATATATATATATATATATATATATATATATATATATATATATATATATATATATATATATATATATATATATATATATATATATATATATATATATATATATATATATATATACGTCTACTCACACTGAAAGCTCACCGTCAAGTGTGTCGCGCGCGTGCTTTTCGTTAAGTCCTTGAAAATGCCTGGTGATATTCAGGCGAAACGTCGGAAGACAAATGGTCTTAGTCAAGACCTACTGACACGGGAAAACCGAGATAAAAATATTATAACATATTTCACCCGTGAAAACATCAAATATAACATATATATATATATATATATATATATATATATATATATATATATATATATATATATATATATATATATATATATATATATATATATATATATATATATATATATATATATATATATATATATATATATATATATATATATATATATATATATATATATATATATATATATATATATATATATATATATATATATATATATATATATATATATATATATATATATATATATATTTATTTATGGTCTTCAATTTCTGAACTCGTATTCGTACTAGCATTGGCTACATAACTTCAATATGTAGTAATATTATTACTTAACAAATGGATGTTACCAACACTAAGGTAAGGCGCGCATAGAAGCTTAAATTAATCGGCCGATTAATTTATCGGCCGATAGTAAATCGGCCGATCGGTTCTAACCCGCATGGAAGCTTCTCGAATCGTACGATTGGAAATATCACGGCGGTCAACATTCATATGATTAGAAATAATTGACAGATCATAATTTACCGAACTTAATCAAAAAAGCATTAACTTGGGCTCCATGCGCCTGTACAACAAGCGGGAAAAAGAAAAACATTGCGCAGGAAACAGAAAACTGTGGTATCTTTGTATTGCACGGGAAAAGATAAATAAATTGACAGATCATAATTTACCAAACATAACCTAGAAATCATTATGTTGGGCTGATTTATCTTCCTCTCCTTATCTGTTTGATTTCATATCATTGTTTTTTTCAAATTATTTTATTTATCTTCTTGTACATAATATAAAAAAATATTTATAATGCACACTGGCGGGCTTATTGCCATTAGGCAATCTTCCAACCAACCAAATTACAAAGTGTGACAAAGATGTGTATGTAAATCAATAAAAGAATGAACGAGAGAAGAAAAAAAACAAAGAAAATAGACAAAAGACAGCAAAAAAAGGAATGGGATAGAACAAGGAGGGGAAATCGGGATCAGGTGTTAAGGGATAACATCTTTAGTTTATTCTTGAAAATACAAAGTAGGTTAGACGATACAATATCCGGACTTGTATTTTACTTCGAACGACGAGCTGAAAAATATTGTGTTATGCACAAGGATGGATAGTGTTGTACGTTCAGCAGATCGAAGTGGAAGTCCATGATTGGATAAATAAGTGAATTTGTTTTTAAGGTACTGTGGCAGGTTTGGATTATAGAGAATATTGTACAATAGGGACAGAATGTGTATGTAACAGAGAAGAGATCATTGCTATGAACTGTTATTACATATATTTAATCTTTTTTTATCTCTTTTACTCTTCTCTACTGTGTTCTTTATTTTCTGTAATGTGATTACCATATTACAATATAACCTTATTACCTTGTTACTGTATTACCGTATTACCTAATGACTTTGTAATCTAATCCAACTGTCGATTCGTTCGTGAGAATTCAATTCTCTGAATGAATCGACATTATTAAGCCAAGATGCGTGTACGAAGGAACATTTTGTATGGCGTTGTGGACTTTTTGCATGCTAATAACACCAACTAGAGGCCTCGCAGCACATATGTTCCTATACATGGATTTACTCAGAATTCGAAGTAGAACATTTTATGTGAGTTTTATGTGTCTGTGTGTGTGTCTGTCTGTCCCCCCCTTATAACTTTTGATCCGCTCAATTTGCAGGACCCCAAATTTCAGAATATATAAACAGTTATAGGCCTACAAAACTTTTATATTCAGAATTGTGAATTAATATTTCAGTAAGGGGTTATCAACTTTTGAAATTTTGGTTTATTTTTCAATATATCTCAGAAACCATAAAAGCTAGAACGCTGAAAATTGGTATAAATATAGGTAGACAAATACAAAATCTCAAATTAGTTTTTTGAATAGATTCCAGGGTTACTCAAACATTTTTTATTAAGAATTTTTTTTTTATGATAAATTTATGAGTTTAACTGCCTATATTTCCATTTTTTTTCAAATATCGAAAAAAGCCAAAATACCCCAACTCGATTATTTAATTTTCTATAAAAAATATGTTCATTATATTAGCATTATATTAGCATAGCATTTTTTAACAATTTTTATAAAAATTGAACTAAGCGACGACATTGCTTCATACAATAATTTGTATGGCAGTCGCCTACACACAATATGATACTAATCTCCAAACATACATACATACCATCATGCTGTTTTCATATTCTGGGTAGGATCAAAGGACTGACCTCCATACTATCCTATCTTGACATACATACCTACATAGGTACATGTGTTGTATAGAAAACCAAATAATAATAATAATAATATATTTATTTAACATAAGAAAAGAAAACATTAGCAAGTTTGGAAAGGAATTAGCAAGTTTGGAAAGGAGTCCCTGTCTCCAAACAGTATCATATGCTGCTGTTAAATCAATGAAAGTAACCACAGTTTTCAATTTGGATTAATGGGTTTATAGTTTGGTACTTATTCTTCAACTATATGTACATACAATCGCTATCGACAGTTGGATCTCATGTGTTACATGCAACTAGTTTTAGTAAATATGGATATGATTTAACCATGTGCCTGCATTATTGACCAATAAGTTCCATGGTATATGTACATATTGACCAATAAGTTCCATGGTATATGTACATATTGACCAATAAGTTCCATGGTATATGTACATATTGACCAATAAGTTCCATGGTATATGTACATATTGACCAATAAGTTCCATGGTATATGTACATATTGACGAATAAGTTCCATGGTATATGTACATATTGACCAATAAGTTCCATGGTATATGTACATATTTCACACATTTAGTTTCATAATTTTGTTTCTCTAAATTATTATTATGTAAAAGCATATTTTTTGTGTATGTATCTGGCTTTCTGAAATATGCCTGCATTATTGACCAATTAGTTCCATGGTATACATATTTCACACATTTAATTTTCTTAATTTAGTTTCTCTTAATAACTATATGAAGAATTATGTAAGGCATCATTTTTAGTTTAAGGGTCTGACTCTCTCAACTATGCTTGTATTATTGACCATATATTTATTTGTTTATTTTAACACTTTATTGTTCATAAATTATTTACCAGTACAACCATCTATTACAATTATTGGTGAAAGTGGTAAAATCAATTCCACTATTTATTAAGACTACAACCTACAACCGGTTTCGTGCTAAGCACATTTTCAAATAGAGATTTTTATTTATTAAAAATTTTAAGAAAAATAAATGGAATTCCATCAAGAACTGACGATCAATAAGTTAAATCTAATGAAAGTGGTACATGTACAAAAAAAGAAAACCTGCATAAAACTATAAACATATAACATATTTAACAAAAAGAATAAAAATATGTAAGTACACCAATAGCAATTAAACAAATTTTATATGAAACATAATACAACACAATGGGAGCGGAGGGAAAACAAGGAGAGGAGATTTGTCTAACTACAGGAATAGGGAAATTAATGGGAAGTATGTTGGTTAAGAAATAGAAAGTAGGAGCGCGTGCTTTAATCTACATAATTTTGAAGGTTGCTAACGTTGGTGCAGTTCTAATGTTATGGGCCAAGTTGTTCCATAACCGGGCAGCATGGACAGTAAAGGATGATGAGTAGAAAGCCGTGGCATGTGATGGGATAGCGAGGGTTATCTCTTCTCTAGATCGAAACGGGAGTCAGAGATTGAAATCTTTCGGTCGGATATGATGGAGCATTAGGGTTGTTCAAAATATTAAACAGAAGACATTGAGTGTGTTGATCCCGGCGCAGACGTATGGAAGCCATTTGAGTTGCTTGCGAAAATCGTATGCAGACATTTTTTAATCGATCTAATTTGTTTAGAAGTTCCTGAGTAAGATCCAAATAGCAAATATCTGCATAATCGAGAATGAGGAGAAGGAGAGTTTGTGCGAGCTTTATTTTGATGTTGGTTGGAAGAAATTTTTGAAGTTTTTTGACTGAGTGAATACTATAGAAAAAATTTCTGCTGACTTATGTTTAGTTAGTCTTTAACGACTATAGCGAGTCGCGTGCACGAGATAATATATTTATGAATTGAATGGAAATTGGTTCATTTTATAATTGCAAAAAAATATTATATTTAGGAAAATTAACACCTTTTTCATTTGAGATTAGGATAAAGTATAATATGTATTCGCATTTAATCACATTTTCAAATAAATTAGATGTTGAATATTTTTTTGATTTCATATACGCAAACATTGGATTTTTTTCCCTTTCGGGTGTCAAATGATATTTTTATTGACAAACTTTTTTTTAACATCTCAATAAAGACGAAGTTGGGATATTGGAGAAGAACCAGAAACTCGAGGCACTTACAGAGCTTACGACCTGTCATCGGCTGGTTTACGTGATCATTTTATGCGCTTGCGCAACGTTCACCAAATTATGCCTTCTTATTTAGTTTCCTTATCAATGTAATTTTTGAAATAGTGTGTTACAATTCACCTGAAAATAAGGAACCATATACTATTGCCATCTATGAAGCAACGGAAAAACCTTTTTTTGTAACTCCATCTATTGAGAAATTAGTTTATTTGTTAACAATGAAAGCAACAGTCCGTATAAATGAAAATGAGATGACGGTGTCTCGCGAAGATGTCACCCCTGAACTGCGCCAGAAATATTATTTCATTTTTGGCTTATTTACCTATTTGTACCAATGTGTATGTAAATCGAATATATTTTTTAATTCCATGTACGCAAACATTGGATTTAAAAAAAAAAGTTTGTAAATAAAAATATCATTTGACTCCCGAAAGGGACAAGCTCTAGGGGACGCCCACGCCGAGAGTATCTGAAGGACCTACTGGTAGATGTACGCTGCTCATGTTGATTTCAAAAGAGCCGCACAAGACAGGGAAGAATGGAAGAAGAGAATTGAAGAAATTGCTCTTAACCAATCCCAGGATAGATTTTCAGGAGAAGAAGCAACTATATTAACTGTATTATTTAAATGTCAATCTACCCGGAAGACCACCCAAGAGATGGAAGGATATTTGGACTTCATCATCCCAGGAGGCATAGTTTCTGAATAACAGTCCAACTAGGTATACCAAACAAAGAAGAATTTAAAATGGTCCCTTCAGTCCCTTCAGTTTCTTCAGTGCATCCCGTATCTTTAGCTCCTTCAGTATCTTCCGCCCCTCCAGGCTCTTCAATATCTCCTAACCCATCAGTTCCTCCCGTCTCTCCCATCCTTTCAAACCTTCAGTACCTCTCGTACCTTCAGTACCTCCTACCTTCTTTATGGCAATAAATCTGCCATTATACATGAAGTAAAATAAATAAATATATCTATGGTTTAAAGCACAGAAGACACGTGTTAATTTTTTTAAAATTAGTACATTTCAAGTATAAGCAACAAATACAATAAAAATAATAATTATGACATCTGCATATAAATAAAGTAGACCTGGTAAGATTGTCGTTCTGGATTTGCACATGTTTGTGCACGGCTAAATTCATGTCAGTCTGTCTGTCTGTCTTTCGTTTGAAACCTTACTATGTCAAAATCGTCAATTTTACAGAAGAGCAATAATCTTATAATATTACATTTTTATAATATAACGTTTGAAACAGTATAAAAACACAAAGCCTCGCGAGCTAATGTTTTTTATGTTATTTTCAAAAGAAAGTATGTTTTAATGTTATATAATAAGACTTATAGAATGCTTTTTTGCATTACTCGTCGAGTCGCCAAAATTGATTTATGAGAATATATCCTTACGGTTATTATAATGCCAACTGATGCCAACGTAAAATTTTGTTTGTTCCCGTCATAGCCAGAGCTCAAAAGGCACGAAATAATAAAATCCTACATAGGGAGAGGGAACAATTTTCACGGAACAAGTGTTTCCTTTTGCATTGTGGGTCAGATTTGCTTTACTTGCATTGTTTTACCGATTTAGCTGTCAAAATGGTGATTCTTTACAAGTGGCCTACAACGCCAATTATATTGATTTTTTTGTTTAAAGATAGTCAAAATTATACATATTTCGGGAAAAATATTCTTTTATTGTGGTAACGCCTAATTTAAAAAAAAAAATACGAAAAAATATATAAAGAGTATAAATGGTTGGTTTTCGACATCTATCGGTAAATTTTCAAACTTATGGAAACACAATATAAAATCATTTTTACAAAAACAACTTTATTTCTACGAAATTTTGTAAAACAGGAATACAGTTTAAAAATATATAAGTTTACAAAATATTTAAATACCTTCTACTTTCGTGCAGGTCTTGATATTTAATTATTATTTAACTATGGAGTATTATTTGAATGAATCACAAAAGCGCCGCAATGCGTTAAAAAATATAAGTTTTCTTCCGATGAGAATAATATCGAAATAATAAAGGTCATCAAAATGAAATATTATTATCAACAACTATTGATTATTTATTATAAAATAATGTATGCTGTGCACGTTACAACTTTAAAAATACATTCGTTCTACATGGGCAACCCAAAGTTTGAATTAATTGGACTAACATAAATAAAAAAAATACTTATTTAAAAATAATCAAAATGAGGTAATAAACTACATTTTGATGATGGAGAATAGAGTGCTGTTACTCATCATAATATGCCCATGAGACACAAAGCGAAGATGCAGGTCGATAAATTGCAGCATCCAGAGTAATTTATCTTTTCACGGCACTCACGGTTAAGGGCAAGCGTTCGTTCTTCCTCGCGGGTGTTCAGGTTGACGTGGCCAAGTCTTCATGGACTATTGGCATCGTCATGGGCATGTTCATGGGGCGTGTAGCTGGGGCCATGTGTCCATGCGGAGTAGTCGCAAAAACAACACTGGCAATGGACTGGAAGCCCGCACCTTGTGAGGTCCACTAGACATTGTGACGTCCACCAGGTGTTGGTTAACACTGTACCGAATATATTTTTTAAGTACCTACCATAAAAGCTTCGTTTCATCTTGTTGCATGAACCGCCGAAGGCGGCCATTTACCGCGCAGCGGTAAAAAGTAGGCTGAAAGCTTAGAAGCTGAGCGGAGCGATGCTTCTCAGCTAGTTAAAAATAAACAAGGAATACAATTTTTAAGATCTTCTAAATTAATTTACTATTTTTAATCTCAAACTTTGCTTTCTTTAAAATGTCAAATGTGGACACGTGTCTTCTGTGGATTAAACCATCGATATTTCATAACTGTATGTAAACCATCAAAATAAAAAAATGACAAATAAAAAACAAATGAAATTATGTGTTCAGCGAGACTGTGTTTCTTTTATTTGATATTAATTAGAAATTTGACGCAATCACAATTATAAAATGACATAAGATGTTGTACAATCAATAATAGTATTTGCATCTTGGATGCTTGGGATAGCGTCTGCAGAACTTATACCAGTTGTTCCACCAATCGTCGTCATTGGGCAGGCCTGCTTCGGCGACACCACTGAGGCAAACCACAGCCAACTGAAAACAAGGAAAAAATAATTTTAAATCATATAATTCTCTAGTGATGTGCAAGTCTCTCAAGTGTTGCAAGACTCGTGAGCGAATTTCATCAAATTAAATAGTTAAGAAATTCGTTATACAAAAACATTAGCGGAAAAAAAAACAAAAATTATACAAAAACAAAATTATACAAATAATAGTTAAAAATGTATATAAAAATAAAGAATCCATAATTCAATACAACAAGTGGTGTATGTGTATTATGTCATGGCGTGATGTGGTGATGATTTTTGAATGTGTGTTTCATGTTTGAATGCTGCGTATGATTTGGAGAAGATGTGTGTGTCTGGGAAGGTTATGTTGTATTCATTGCACATTCTGTTTGTTGGTTTCCTAAATCCTGAATTTGTGTTTAAAGTTGAGGGGAGGAAGAGTAAATTATTTCGTAGGCATCTAAGTGGTGCATGTATGTTAATTGCGCTAACGAGTGTTTTAAAAATATATTAAAATAACAATATAACTTTGTTTATTTCCACTTATTTATTTTATTCCACAACTAGTTTTAAGAACTACCGTTCTCTTCTTCAGGTGGGTTTAAACTAAAAACTAATTTGGTGTGGTGTGTGGCAGTGTCCAGTGTGAATTTAATCGAATTAAGTCTGAGGGCATTATAATATAAACATAGTATACATATTTCAGACATTGAAATAGTCCAGCGTATCATAATCTTGAAACCCTTGAATGTAGAATAACATTATTCGACAAATTGATGTTACATAAAATTCTAAACAACGCTATAGACTCACCGGAGCTGGTAAATCTTATAAACATCCATGTACCATCAGATAGATACACTATGTTTAATGGATGGAGGATAGGAGAGGAGAAATGAAGAGGGATAAAGGGAAAAAGACGTGAATTTGTGTTTATGTGGATAGAAAGTGTGACTTCAGACGCTTTTTGAATGCTATTAAATTAGTGGTATCTCTGATACTCTCCGGCAATAGATTCTACATCCGAGCTGCATGAACTGTGAACGAGTAAGTATAAGTAGAGGTGTGGTGTATTGGTATTGAAAGTGTGCTATTATGTTGGGACCGTAAGTTAAGGCCATGTGAGGATAAGTGGGCGAATTTCTCTTTGAGGTACGTGGATGGAAGAGGGTTATTAAGGATTTGGTAGAGTAGGGAAAGAACATGTGAATCTCTTCGGTGACGGATCTTTAACCAGTTCAGTCATTGCCTGCTCTCGGATACGTGGTCGAGCTTCCTGAGTCCAAACACGTATCGAATGCAGACATTTTGTAACCGTTCGAGTTTGTTAATTTGTTCTTCAGTTGCATCCAGATAGGCAAGGTCAGCGTAGTCAAGTAATGGTAGCATGAGTTGTTGAGATAGAGTGATTTTAGTCTTAACTGGTAACAATGTGTGAACATTTATGCTAACTATATTCAATATCTTATACACTAAGACTGTTACGAGACCAACAGCAGTGTCCCCTCCCTTATTTCATTTCACTCCCATAATCCCCATTATTAGTTTATCAAGTATATTATTAAAATAAAATTAAACTTACCATCAAGAAAAGAAAGACGATTGCGGCGTTCATTTTGAGAGTACTTTACAGGCGCACCAATGCTTGAGAAAGTGATGTTTTTCACCAATTTTCCAACGCTTTATACTCCTGCTTTGTTTGAACAATATAATATCAATCATATTTTATTGCAATGCAAAAACAGGCATTTATTGAAAGCTGAACAAACTTTATCGCAAAAAAACATCTTTGTAAATATATTAATTAAACAATGAAAAAAAATAACATTTCATGAGACGATTGAATAAATGAAAATAAATATTTATTTATGTTATCCAACTGGACATATTTGAATCTAGATATTATATCTTTTAGATCAATAGAATGTTGGTATGTAATGGATATTTTTAGATAAAAATAATGTTTATTTTAAAACAAACAAAATACTTCGATATATGTAACATGAAAAAAGAAAACATCGTTATCTTTAATCCAACTTTCGATACGTTGAAGAGAATTTCATTCTCTTAACATATCGACAAAGTATCAAGCCAAGATACGCGAGAGGCAGGATGCAGCCAAGATGCAGGTTCTATATTTTTCACGGCAATTTCAATTTTGATGTCAAAAAAACACCAACTTAGAGGCTTCGCAGTAAGGTGGAGCGAAAAAAGTCATTTTTTTTACGGAAACGGGTACCCATAAATGACTGTGTATGAGACCTAGTAACAATTCTGTTAAATATTCAATTTTTACGACGTCATCTTGAGTCTGCATTAAACATTTTTAGGCGGTGGTTTTAGTCTGCACATGAGGTTAAACTTATCCAAATATTCGTAAATTTCTGATATTTTTAACGTTTTCTAATTTATGACATCCTCTTATAATGTTATCAAAACTTGTTTATATATCTTTCGTTGATCAACTTTTGCAACTCTTCGTTAGTTCATATCAAACTACCCAGGACTCACTACGGTGAGGTGGTTGCACTTCGAGTCCCACCCATGCCCTCCCAACCACCCAACCATGACATCATGTATTAACATCTTTAAGAAATGTCTTCAACGGTTGAATTGTTTCTTTGTGTCATATATTGGACAGATATTTCTGTCAAACATTCTAGTTTTGATTAAGTTTTCTCTTTTCTTTTTATCTCAGACCAATTTTGAGGAAGCAATGACTTCTTTGACAGCTCTTTCTACCGCTTGAGTGTGTGATGGGAGTTTTAAAATAGTGCACTCAGAAGCTATATATACTCGAAGCTATATATACTCGAAGCTCAGAAGCTATATTCGACAAATCTTGATTTGTCGAATGACTTGTGAGAGATGGATCCGTCACTTCCACATCATTCCAAACAATCAGATTGGCATACTCTGATCATCCAAAATTGATTTTCGTGATTTCGTGTGTGTGTGTGTGTGTGTGTGTGTGCGTGGCGCGCGCGCATGCGTGCGTGCGTGCGTGTGTGTGTGCGTGTGCGTGTGCGTGTGCGTTATAGGCCTACAAAATTTTTATTCTCAGAATTTTTCAGTTAGGGGTAATCAACTTTTGAATTTTATTTTTCCATACATCTTAAAAACCATATAAGTTAGAACCCTGAAAATTAGACAAATACAAAATCACAAATTTATCAGAGTTTCTCAAATTTAAATTTTTTTAAGTAAAAAAATCTCAAATTTAACATTTTTTTATAAGATGCCTATATTTCCAAAGTTTTTAAAAATATCGAAAAAACCGAAACAACCCAACTAGATCATCCCTTGGACAGATCTGGTTACGAACTCAGAAGTCTTAAGCCGAGCCACAACAACCAGGAAACTCTTGTCCACAATAAAGGTCCGCAAGATCACATAATGAGGGGAGAGAAGTATCACTTGCTCCAACTAATACTGAAGGGCAAGATAGAAGGTCGCCGAGGGACTGGAAGGAGACAGATGTCCTGGCTGCGCAACATTATGGAATGGACCGGCTTCAGGACCGTGGAACAGATATTCCGAGCAGCACAGGACAGAGAGGGATTTCCCAAAGTGATAGCCGACGTCGGGGGTTCCTGACATGGCACCGGAAGAAGAAGAAGATCATTTAATTTACTATAAAAAAATATTACCATCGTAGTAGTACATCTCAATTTTTTTTTTTAACAATTTTTATAAAAGTTGAATTTAGTAACGACATCGCTTCATACAATTTGTATGGCAGTCGCCTTTACACAATATCTAATAGTTTGATACTTTATACCTAAACATAGATACACACCATCATGCTGTTTTCATATTCCGGGTAGGAAAAAAGGACTGACCTCCATACTATCCTATCTGGACATACATACCTACATGTGTTGTATAGAAAACAAAATATCTTAAAATATTCAATAATTTGGATTTATTTATTTATTTATTTATTTATCGTATGGTACTAGTGAATCAAATGTTTAAATCAAAATGAACAAAACACAGCAATGACAGTAATCAAACACAAAACAGCACAATATGTCAATCACACCTTCACCTCGAGGGCTTCGAGCCAATCCACAAATGCTGGTGTCAATTCGCAAATGTCCGACTTTGGGCTTTCATATGCATGGACGCAGCATTCCTCCAATATGTGTTGCATTGCCCCATTTTGCCATAAGGTAGTTGCAGCGTCCATGTCCAGTGCGGATCCTATTCAGGGAGGTCCACAGCCTTCTTGGCAGCTCGAAACCTGGAGGTATCTTCGTTGTAGTTTCCATGTACCTATTAACATCCAGGTTGGAGCTTACCCAGTCACTGTGCCAAGTCTCATTCAGGCTGAAGTCCTCACTAATAAGGTTACATCCGAGTTTCGCTGCTGGATTCCTTGAAGCAAGCCTTTGCTGTCCCTCAGACGGAACATCACTGTGGATTGGCAAAGCGCCATTGTCACAAATTCTCTTCCATATATTAAATAGGGAGAATTTTCTTCTTGCGTCAGGGGGAGGTATATGTGCGAGCCGCTAATGTCCTCATGGCCACATTCAGTTGAGTGTCAACTAGTTTTGTATGTGCACTATTGCGCCATACAGGAGCACAGTACTCTGCTACCGAATATACAAGGGCAAGTGACGATGTTCTAAGGACTGTTGCACTAGCCCCCCAAGTTGTTCCTGCCAGTTTATGGATGATGTTATTTCTGGACTTTAGTTTAGCAGCTGTTTTTTGAATGTTAGAGTTCTGTCTAGTGTTATTCCTAAGTATACTGGTTGGTGATTCTGGGTGAGTCTACTTCCGCAGAAGTGTACATTTAGTTTGTGATTTGCATCTCGGTTACTAAGGTGAAAGCAACTAACTTGTGTTTTATTTGCGTTTGGTTTAAGTCTCCATTTATAAAAGTAGCTCTGTAACTTTTGAAGGTCTGATTCAATTGATAAAAGACAGTTTTTGTGTAGCTATGCCCAGATCATCTGCATATGAGAACTGTTTGCGCTGTGTTGAAGGGATATCACTAATATACAAATTGAAAAGCAGTGGAGATAGTACTGATCCCTGCGGTACTCCATTGTTGAGCATTCGTGGTTTACTAATGTTATCTCCCAAGTGAACAGCAAATTGTCTATTACTCAGCATGTTGTTTATAACAGTAAACATAGCCTTCGAGGGAATTACATCTGCATGTTTGGAAAGGAGTCCCTGTCTCCAAACAGTAGGTATCATATGCTGCTGTTAAATCAATGAAAGCAACCTTATCACAATACCTTATCACAATACTGGTAAAAACATTATTATAATTTTGTAAGATTTACAAAAAAAACATATTATTTCATACCTCATTTTTTTTGGAATCTTTCATTGTTGAGGGTTTTGTGGGATTTGTCGATTTTGTGACTCATATAATTAGATATCTGACTGCTGAGTTTGAGGTTTGATTTCCGGTGGAGACACAGTTTTTACATTTTATATACTTTTATATTAAGTTTAGTTTGTCGACCGACAATTCTTGAAAGAACTCCATTCTATGTAGATATATTGCAAATATAAAAAAATACTTGGTATTTGTTCTATTGAAATTTATTTTATTATGGACGCGTTTCTTGCCAGAATAAATTTCAATTGAACAAATACCAAGTATATTTATTTTATATTTGTAATATATCTACATACTTTTATATTATATTTCATTGACGTAGTGCAAATAAAAACTTATAAACCAGGCTTTAAGACTTAAAAAAATTTAAATTCATTTAGTAATAGGTACATAGATGGAACAAGTTATGACACCTGGGTGTGGGCATTAGATATGTGTAATACCAATTATGACATATGCTGCAGAAACAAGAGCCGACACGACTAGAACTACTGGTTAGAGTTTCAGAAATGAAGATTCAGAAACGTGCTGTCGCAGGGAAGACATTAACAGTCAGAGAGCGGAACGAGGAGATTAAGCGGACCTGTGAGACCGAGGTCATCATACGATGGAGCAGAGCCAGAAGAAGATCTTGGCAGGACCCAGGGCCGGATAAACGTGTTTTTGCGCCCAGAGCAATATATTTCAAACCGCCCCCCCCCCCCCCTCCTTCCCAAATGTTTGGAATTTTAATATTATATTATGCAGTATAATTCAATATTATACAGTAAAAATCAAGATACCTACATAATATAAATCAAAGAACAAAAATAAATTATAATTCTACCTATTCCTATTCATGTATGTAACGTATCCTGAGAAGTAGGCATTTTAAACTAAAACCTTAAGTCTTACAATTTTTAAAGTATTGGGTCTCATCACATAAACCGTTTTAAAGTAAAATATAATTTTAAAAGTCCTTTTAACTATCACAAATATTATGTAAATAAACTAAACTTAATAACTAATGTTAACACTATTTAATTTTATCATAAAAACTATTTCTAATTAAATAAAAACTCAATATAACTATAAAATGCCAGTAAAAATTTAAAATCACACCAAACTTAAAATAAAAAAAACAAATCGCTATTCTAATTAACACAAAACACTAAATAAGTTCTTGGTATAATTAATACATAAATTGAAATTAATAAAACGAGGTATTTCGATGAATTTTACACAAAACAGCACACGAAAACTCCAGTTGATTTCGACACACTTTGCCGACTAGTTTTCCATCTAGTTGTATATATTAAAATCTATGGTCTATACTAGACTCGTAAAAAATATTGACACGTGTTAACACTTGACATCAGACAGAAGAGAGAGATAGAAACAATAATATATGAATAATTGAAAGAGTCAGGTGACGAGTCGGCGACCGAGGTCAAGAAAATAAGTAAGTATGTCGCTAAAGTCGAAAGGGAAAACTTCACTGAAATTGTCATAACATTTCTATAGAACATTGTTTCCCTTTTTTAGAAAACCTTGCTATTGGTTGTATACAGGTTCCGCATATTTAAAACGGCTTATGTAGTTTCATTAACAAGCAATAAGAGTTCTTAGTATAATTTATCATTAAAGTTACTATGGTGTGTAGCATCTGAAATGTTTTCAAACATGCCGTTACCATCTCATATGAAATTCATTATGAACCGCCCGGGCGATTTCAGATAGGGGGGCGCTGGCTTCATTATGTAGATAATTTTTACACTTAAGCAAGTAAATTATTACAATGATTATTTGTGCGTGTGTGTGAATCGAATGTCGAGCAGCATAAACGTGTTGTTAGTATTTGGTAGGTAGGTATATGTTTACGAATAACACGGTAATAGACGGACAAGATCACCGCAGAATTTTAACATACACACCATCACGCCGTGTCCCTTTCGGGGAAGGCAGAGAGAACCGAGTGCCATACCTGGGGAATTTTTGATTTATATAATTAACATTTTAGGATTTTAAGCGCCCTTTTTAGACAAGCGCCCTGACTTCTTGTTCCGGATTGTTCTATGATTTATCCGGCCCTGGCAGGACCACATAAACAGGACGGAGCGGTCCCGAGCCCCATATTTTGCGGCCAACAACATACCACCAGGACGTTGCTTTCCCGGAACACCGCCAAAAAATGGAGGAACAGCTCAGACGTCAGCCTTACAGGAGTAACTTTCGGAGAAAAAACAGATCTACGATCTACACATAGAAAAATAAGTATAATATATGTACAACTAATAAGTGAAATTACATTTTTTTAGTTTGTTACATGAGATCGTTAAGAAGAATTTGTAATAGAACGATGTATGACAGGGTACGAAATGAGGACGCAAGGAAAAAATGTAAGATGAAGAGAGATGTAATAAATAAAATGAAAGTTAACACATTGAAGAATGCCTGACGAAGAAAATATACAAAGCCGATGGAAACGGAAAAAGGAGTCGGGGGTACCCAAGAAAATGATGCCACAACTATGTGAACGAAATTCTGAAAGACGGAAATGCAAGAAGCTCTAACAACAGGCGAAAATGTATGAGACGATGCATGAATGCTGACGAGGCGATGAATAAGAAAGTGTGGCGTTCGGTTATCTCTGCATTCCCCGTGAGTGGCATAGCGTTATGGTATGTATGTATGTAGTTTGTCATAATCAAGAATTTTCACATTCTGGAAAATTGAGTGCTTGGCATAGTACAAAAAGCTTATTTAACAATTATTTCTGGAATTCTCAACCATTGTCTTTGTGTGTTCAAACTATGGCTGGTAAAATATGTTCCATAAGAAATATTTCAAGCAGTCATGTTTTTTTGTACTTATGAATTTCAAGAAATTCTGTAACGCTGAAATAGGAACGTTCTTACTCCAAGTATGTAACGAATTAGTTAAAGTCCCTATTCTATAAACACATTTTAGTCGAATCAACTGTCAAGACGTACCAAATTTTAGTTCACACCTAATTGGAAGCGTACCTACTAGCTATTTTCACAGCAGTTCGGGATAGTTAAGTTCAGTTAAAAACATCACTTATTTACACGTGTTGCGTTATATTGAAAATATAAACCTAAAATGTCAGTAAAGATTAATTGAAATGTTAGGTTAGGCGACATCACGTCGACATGACATAAATAAATATGGCCGAACAGTGTGATGTACGCATGCGTAGTCAGCGCCATAGACAATTTTAGTTCAAATTATTATCTACGGTTTGCTGATTTTGTTGATTTTCGTATTTTTTTTTTTTTTTAATAATTTATTGGATACAACAGCTATAACAGTTACACAATTATAAGTAGATACATTTCAATATTTATGGCGCCAATAACTACATCCATCATTTTAACAATTACATAGAGTACATTTCAGTTTTTTTTATATAAAAAATACAAAACGCAAAAATAAAGGATAAAAAGAGGGAAAGGGAGTATACGGGAAGTATGGGGAAGGGAAGAATTTAGTCGTCAAATAAAGGTTTTAAGTGTGATAATGATTCGAAAAAGATATAAAAAATTTACGTAGATTTATTGTTTTATATTTTTTAATATTTGTAATTGTGAGTCAGTCAGTCAGTCAGTCCGCATGCTTATATTTGAAAGTGTGTGTGTACGTCATGTCTAGCCACAATAACAATGCACAATAATAACACCAACACAGTGATACCGACAAAAAGCAATTTTTTTTTTTAAATCTACCCGACTTTGTGTAATAATCTTGGCAACAGTGTATTGAAGATCGCTGTCCGTTACTTGAGTATTAAGAACAACGTCAGTTAAGAATACGAAATTAAGTTCAAATGACCATAGTTCTAAAATTTTAAACATTTCTATTTTATTTCAAAACGTTTGAAGTAAAAACCTATAAGCAAATGTCTATCTTCATCCTTTTCATTTTTCATAAATATTAGTTCATTTAGTATTAATTATATTGATTAATTGTCTTTTTAATCCTCACTAACCCAATGGGATATAGTGGGGAGTGGGGAGTTATGATTTCGCAATTTTTAAGGCTATTTTCTTATTGCAGAACATCAATATCAACTAGTATCATGCCGAGATTGTATTCTGAAAGTTTCATCACAATGTATCTGTGTGTGTGCTATGTGCTGCGTGCTGTATGCTGTGTGCTATGTACGGCGTGTTTATTTTATTTTATTGATTATATAAAGTAGGTACTCATTCGATTATTTTCAAATTTTGCAAATTTGTATATCTGATACTTAGATCCCATTAGATTTTGAAAGATATCTGAATAGTACTTTTCATTTTTTTTAGCTATCAAATATTTCAAAGTGAACCCAAGCTCAGGAAACTTATAATTTGAAATTTTTGTTTTCAAATTAGTAAAAAGACACATCATTTTCATAAAATGACATTGAAGAATTATCAAGTTTTCATAATAAAATATTTATATAAAAAAATAATTTTAAAAAACTCGTTTCATACAAATTCTGAATATTTTCCATACAAAATTTGGATTCATTATAGAATGACTTGTTAGTGAGGAGTTTGGCGTTGACCACAACCCACTCGTTTAATACTAAGGTCCGATTAAGGAGTCTTCCTTCGATTGAAAGAAATACTGAGCTGAGTGGTTACTCAATGTACGCACTAGGTTGACGGCCCCAGTGTATCTGTCTGACTCTGACTAGGTAAGTATTAGTAGATACCCACCTAAGCAGACATCATGAGTCATCCGGCAGTCGAGATTCTTGCCAAGACTTTAGCACAAGAAGCCAGCAGCGCACCGGGTGTGCGAGATGCGCGCTGTCTATCTGGACTGTACCATGGCTTATGTATTATTATACATACATAGGTATATAATATATTTATTACTGTTTTATTATATCAGTGATGTAATGTCAACTTTGAGCTTGCGTCACCATTTTCATACATTATACATTATATACACCCATTGTCAATGCTTATCATATTGTCTCTGGAACAACAGACACTCAAACTTTTATATATTAACTTTTTTTTATTTATTTATTTATGGAAAACAAACATATTTAGGCCTGCAGGGCCATAGAAGTTCATTTAAATAAGATCAATTTAATTCATTAACATCGAGTAAAAACGCTAATGCCAGTGAACGTGAGATCGCTTTTGGCTTCCAATTCCAAGGTTATATACGTATTAATTATTAAATTAATAAAAAATAACTTAATAAAGATTAAAAATAGAATTTTCATAATCTTCACACACAAAACATTAAATTTATTCAATTACACTGCTTTTTGGCAAATAACACCCCTTTGGCGTGAAAAGCCATGCGCATTTAAAAAAAATAAGATTCATCTTTGAGGTTAAATTAAGCGAATAATTATATTAGTTTATACAACAATTCATGACAACTTCATAGCAAACGTTGATCTTAGCATTTTTTATTATTAAATGTAGAGTAAGATTATGATATAGGTACTCACCTATCGATTTATACATTTTTAAGATTAAGGCAAGATAATAACGTATTAAGAACCTGTCATGAGTAGCACCCCTGGACATAGTGTTAAGACGTTTGTATCGATTCCCAGTAGAGGAGATTTTTTTTTATTTTATTTATTAGGAGTTATTTTTTTATTTTACCATAAAAACTATTTCTAATTAAATAAAAACTCTTTTTTTATTTTATTTATTAGGAGTTATTTTTTTATTTTACAAAAAAAGTATTTTGTGATATCAATACTTTTTAAATAGCAGTCGCTAAGGTACAAGTGAATAAAAGGTATGTAAAAGATTCTGTGTTTAGTCCCTTGTATAACTTGGGCATACGGATGCAAACAAATATGCACATTAAATTACCTTCATATTTATGAAACACAAAAAATATTGCATATAACCAAATCTATGCTATGCAATATTATTTCGGGATGCAAATATAAAATTTAGAGTTTTTTTATTGCAAAAATAGTAATCAAATAAATATTAAACTATTAAAAAACCCTTTCGTTTGACCTAAAAATCTAATTCATAGGCCTTTTAGTTTTTTAATTACTTAGAATAAAAATATCAAAAAAGAGTTTTACTGAAACTAATTTTATAAGAAAAGTATTAAAAAAATCAAATTCATAACATTCAATATAGAATAAAGCAATAAAATAGAGATGTAAAAAAACTCTTTTATATTAAAACAACAATATAAATTTGTTTATTTCCACTTTCCACTTATTTATTAGTGGAAATAAACAAAGTAATGTTGTTATTTTAATATTTTTTTAACTCATCTTTATTTTGAAAACGTATCTTTTGAGGGTACTGGGGAAAAAAATACAAAATTTACTATTTAGCCTACTTAATAGAAAAATGTTGAAAAATGCAATACAATGATTCACAATATGAACTTTTGGGTATATGTTAAAAGAAAAATGTGGCGTTTGGTTAGATCTTTCTACTCTAATCTAATACAGCGAGGTGGTCTGTATATAAAGTAAGTAAATAAAGCCATTAGATTCAAACCTCAACAAATATAAATAAAATTATAATAATTCAATTCATTATTAGTGTTTTCGGTATAATGTGCATAGGTAGACTAGTTTTATAAATATACGCCATTTTTTTATAATGGCAACCCAAAGATTATAAAGAAAAAAAATAAAACGTTTGTTCCTTATCTCCGACAATCTAATTCTCTTGTGTCAAACAACCTCCAAATTTATTTTTATGGTCTCAATAATTAAATGGCTACATACTTTCAATAAATTTAGATAAAAAAAAATACATATCCCCGCGCCTTACAAACAAAACTATGTAGACCGTATTAAATAACAACATCTTAAGGAATTCCTTAACAATAGTTAAATTTGAATATATACCAATACTTAAGAGATATTTTGTGAATTAAATTCTTCGACTACTGACCGCAAAGCATTTAAACGCGACAGCCATAAAATTGACATGCACTCGAAAACGTCAACGAGGCAAATTTCACTAATGAATAAAAAGGTCCACATTCTATGCTGCGGTCATTTTATTGGTCGACGGAATTGTTTGTACTTATTTGCTCGCGCTGATTTTTTTGTGGTGGCTGCGTTCGGGTCAGGGAGGCGGCTCCATAATAAACGTTAAAAAAACTTAAAAAATCGAACTCGTTCCAAATACAAAAAAGGAAGGGAAATAATAACGATGCGGTTTGTGTTTTCGCGGGCATTTTAGATAGGGACAAGATAGGTGACAAAACGATGGCGGCACATTGACCCAGGACTGAATTCTGTTTTTAATTTAAATATTTTTTAAATTAAACTATAGGTTTTATTTTCCCTCCTAATTAATATGGATTTTGTTCCAATTTTAAAATGATTTTTTTTTTCTAAGAGTTTTATTATGGTAAATAATAAGATATTGCAACTAGAGTTTTCCTTGAAAAATATGTGTTCAAACTCGTTCAGTTCTGTTTTATTTATTGTATATTTTGTATATTACTAGTTGCATGTAACACACACACGCACACACACACACACACACACACACACACACACACACACACACACACACACAAAACTCACATAAAATGTTCTTCTCTGAATTCTGAGTAAATCCATGTATGGGAACATATATGCTGCGAGGCCTCTAGTTGGTGTTATTAGCATGCAAAAAGTCCACTACACCATACAAAATGTTCCTTCGTACACGCATCTTGGCTTAATAATGTCGATTCATTCAGAGAATTGAATTCTCATGAACGAATCGACAGTTGGATTATTATTGTTAAACCATTTTTTATTCAATACGAAAAATAAATGCATATCTAAACAGATACTTGAGCATGGAAACATTAAATTACAAGAATCAATTAAAACGTCAAAATAAAAAAAAATCAATAATTTAATTTGAAATTCTTTTCTAATTGTTAATTGTTTTTGGATACAATCTTTATTGCATGACGAATCAATTTCTTTTGCTAAGAATTGAATCCAGAACGCCGACACAAAAGTCGAACGAATAAACACTGTGCCATTACCTTTAATTACATTTTTTTTAATAAAAAAAACAATTCCATTTGCAACAGTAAAAGTATTAATAACACTAAGGATAAATAAAAATCACTGAGGATAAAAGCGTGAACAACATCAGACGAATATGTATGAAACGATGCATGTATGTTAACGAGGAAATGTATGTGTGTCAAGGTAGAAAAAAACGGTGTTCGGTTCTCTCTACCTAGCCCGTGAGGTACATCGTGTAGTGGTAAGTATTTATAAAAAAAATATTTTAAAAATCTTCATTATCGAATTTTAATGGAATTAATTCTGGGTTGTATATTATACTTTTTTTCCAAATGTATAGTCAAGAAGTCAGTATGCAGGTTCGAGAATCTTATAATGAAACTAATAATTTTGAATGTTCTATGTGTGAAGTAATATTTTCACTACACATGTCATTGGTTTAAGATGTGCATAAGAATACGTACAAAAAGTATATCATAGACTGCAATGCAGTCCATTTCGGTTCTGTATAATGTATATAAATATGTGCGTATGTATGTTTGTCTGTATGTATGTACACAGTCGGCGTGTTACATCCTGTTAAAGGATAGTATTTAATTAATCCCAGGCTGTAAGGATACCCACACTTGAAAAAATGTACAGAATACTTCTCAGGCTATATTTGGTTAAGGGCCTATATTACATTTTTCTCATATTGCAACACAGCTATCGATATGTGATTTTTCATTCATGTGCGTCCAGATGTTGTGTATTCAAATTCTTCCTCGACCGATTATAATAATTTATGCTTAGTTAAGGGAATGCATGAATGTTTAAAAACAATAGGAAAAAGACGCTTTAAAAAATGTGCAAGAATCGTAACTGATCAAAATAAATCATATTTTTTTATGGTGAATCTCATTGCTGAACTATTCATTCATTCATACCATCACGGCATATCCCACAATGTGGGGTAACCAGCGAAAGGTGTGCGGGTGTGCATTGCCTTATAAAAGGGAGCACAACACATATGTGTATACCCACACACCAGTCTCGTCTCACCTAAAAAGGCACTACATTCAGAATGGGTGGTGAACCTCATTGCTGAACTATGTCAGATGTTATTGTTGCCTGTTGTATTTTCGATTACCCGGCTCTTACGGGACACTCGAAAACAGTAATAGAAAAGAGTGGAAGCACTATTATAAGCCGGTGCCTCACAGCTATTGCTGAACTATGTAAGATTTTATTGTTGCCTGTTGCATTTTCGATTACCTGGTTCTTACGGGACGCCTGACAACAATGATATTAGAAAAACTATAAGCATTATTATATTAATTATAATAATATCTTTTTTTTATTTATTTTAATATAATAAAAAGATAAATTGAAAGATAAAATCACTGATCTATTCACGAATATGATAAATTCACCAATCAATTCTGCCCCCCTAGATAACGTGTCATTTAGCTCAAGAAAAGAAATAAGAAAATATAAATCAATGTATGGAAGTGACAGTTGTCACGTGACTGGCAACTGTCACTTTCATACATTGGGTTACCTTTGCTTGTTTCTTTTCTTTAGCTAAATGACACGTTGTCTAGGGGGGGCAGGGGGGCTGATTCATAGTACTGATTTTTTTAGCTTTTCATTTGAAGCACATTCAGTAATGTGATGGAATAGTCTAAGTCCTGATATTACGTCAGCTATCTCATTATACGTATTTAAGAAAAATGATATGGATAATCAAAAGGGTTTTGATTTCACTGTTTGACCATACTTGCCCCCTGATTTCTTCTTCCTCTCATCTTCCTCTTCTTATCCTTTTGTTTTCCTATCATTGCTGTGAACTGTTATTATTTTAAATATTTTTTTGACATTTTTCATTTTTAGCATTTTTTCTGTTATCTTTCTTATATATTTTTTTGTCATGTCATAACTTTATTTACATAGTACACATTAAGTCCGATTCTTTAAATTTTTAAGAACGGTACGGTTAAAATTTTGTAGATTTAAGTTATAGGAACAACGTCAATTACAGAATACGAAATTAAATTCAAATGATCTTATATCTAAAATTTTAGAACGTTCCTATTTTTGTTCACAATGTTACTGAATCGGACATATTGTATTGCATATTAACATCACCTCTGGTTGGTTGGAAGATATTGCCATTTATTACAAATTATATATGTACAAGAAACAAATAAATATTAAATTAAACCGGTGCCAAATTGATTTTGAAAAAAATTGGACATATTAATTAAAAAAAACGTGTTTTGTAATTATAACTCGTTATCCCACGTACTCCTTACACTGGCAGAGTCAAGAAAGGTTTAATAAAATTTTGTGGTGAATGGGCTAGTCGCTAGGGCCCAAAGCGTTGTTTATTGAGGCGCTTAAGCGCCATAGGATTTGGATAAATATTTTATACCCTCGGATCTATGACCATACCTACTGATGCCTGAATTCTTACACTCTTCAGGGCTGCCACCCATAGCAGAACTTTTAAGAATTATTATTTGTTAATTAACGGCCTTCGTGAGTCAACATTTAATTTTGAGTTACTTTTTTTGGAGCAATAGTCAGATGGAATGAGAATCAATGTCTTCAAGATGTAGCGAAGGCATAGGATGTTTCATCCATATTAAATTAACTACAAATATAGTGCTGCGTTCACAATGAACGTCGAGTGCACTTGGTGAAGCTCTAAGCTAAGTCGTTCATAATGACCGGAAATAGACTCTCGAAAGTGTACGCACCAAACGCTCTGTAAAATTGTCGGATGAAAAACGCTCTGACAGTATCTGTTGACTTCTATTTTATCTGTGGTATGATGACTTCTATTTGTTTCTGTGGTATCTATTATTTATTTATATATTTATTTATATATTTATTTAAGGGACAAATACAGTCTTATAAAATAAACACAAAAAATACACTATGAAATGAAAAAAGGACAGACCAATTACTTTTATTCACAATTGATGTAATTAATTATTGTCTTAATAATTATGTCAGTTGACATTATTTATGATGACAATATGCATTCACAAAAAGGTTAATTTATAAAAATATCATGCAAAAATTTCAATAAAAGCTCAGAGCTCATTATTTACTCCACTGTCCAATTGTTATCTTTCGATGAAAATATAACCTAACCAAAAAACATGTATGATAAAAGCTCGATTCTGAGTTCAGATTGAAACGCCGCTCGAAAGCGTTCAGTGAGATTGGTGTGAAAAACGCCATAATCTGCAACTTAAGGTACATCCGACACCCGGCGTCGAGTGGTGTTGAATCTGGACACAGCCTAGGATATGTCAATATATCATATGAAGCCAATATTGCGATCGTAATGCCAAACATGACGATGGCAAGCGAAATGTGGACATGTCAAAAGTCGTATGAAAGTGAAGAAATGCAGTTGAAATGAGAATTATTTGTAATAGGACAATGTATGTCTTCCCTCTAATGGTCTAAATTTACGGTCTCAAAACCATCGTACACTCTCCATACCAATACACCACGCATCCTCTTATACTCACTCGTTAACAATTCAGACAGCCCGGCTGTGGAACAAATTACCCAATGGTATAAGAGAAGTTCCTAGCTTGATGGCTTTCAAGAAGCTTCTGAAGTCACACTTCTTATCCACACACCTATAGTTCCTTCTTATATCCTTCTTACCTTGGCATCCCATCAATTTTGTTTTTTTTTCAACATTTCCATTATTATTTTTGAATTGTGATTTTTTTTTTTGCATTTAATATTATATTTATATATATATTTTTTTTTGTTTTTTTTTTAATACTTGCTACAAGTTTACTAGTGTGGTTGACTGGTAGAAATTGCCTGCGGACAATAAGTCCGCCACATTAATAAATATTTTTGTATAATAAACAGATATTATTATTATTATGTATAACAGAGTAAGAATGAGGGAACACCAGGTTTAATGTGAAATATTTTTTTATAATATATTTGTACCACAAAATATGTATAAATTTAATCTTTCTACTCCTTCTCCATATAAACTTAACTATGCTTAATCTCAAACTTCTCCGTAAAAAAGTGGTCCGACATACTCGCTTCTCGTATTAATAAATATAATATTATTCTGCTAGCATTAAAAAATGGACGACATAGACAATATATTAATGCACTTATAAAAGTTTTATTCTTCTAAATCGGTGCACAAAGGCAGAGACGTGACCCTGATATTTGAAGAGAGATAATATCTAATCCTTTACGATCACAGAAATGGATACTTTATCCGACAATCCTTGGACAATCCCAAATCAAACACTATGACATAGAATCGTGGATGTTATTGTAGTGTAGGTTGTTTCAATTCTGGTTCTACATTCTTCACCACATTAATACTTACAATCCTTTTTTTCTAAGACGATCATCATTATTTGAAACTCGAAACTCAAAAGGAATTTGTATGGGAATATCCTACAATTCGTTAGAATTAACACATAATATATTAAGTTAGTATTAATTTATTTTGGTAAGTTTTTAGTTTCATTTTTTTTAAAAAAATATTTTCTTGTTAAAAAACCACATATACATCTTCCTACGTTCCCTAAAATAAGCATTAATGCTATAGGTGAACGAAATCGGTTGGGGCAGGATTCAAACTCGCGACCACTGGATTACTAGCCCAGCGCGCTAACCGCTATACCATCGACCAATCTATTATTTATTACTAGCTTTTATGTCCCGCCGTTGGCCAAGAATGTAAATTAGTGAAGGAATAAGCAATCGTTTATATAATATTGTCACAAAAAATATTTGCTAATTCGTAGTATGAAAAGTAGTTTGAAATTTAATTGAGTTTAAGCGATGTAAAATGTTCAAGTGATGGCCACAACCCATTTGTTTTTTTATATATAAGTAGGTACATACAATTTCTGCACGCATGGACTATGGTAAATAGTTTTAAATATGACTGATTATAAAGAGACAACGTTGTAAAGAGTTTGGATTTGGCCACAACCCCTATTTTTATATATTGTCATCGAACGCAAATGTGTTTTAAATATTTAGTAATTTTGGATGATGGGAAATGGCTTAAAAATTAAATAAACAAAAGTACTGAAAAGATTCTAGTGTTGGTCTCATCCCATTTGTTTTTATATTTTTCGTCAAGTGTGCATACCTATAGATTATTATATTTTTGCACAATAAACCTGATCTACATTACAGAAGAAGACTTAAATAGTTTTTAATTTGAATATACATAAACGTTGTGAAGAGTCCAGTAATGGCCACAATCCCGATTTTTTATTATATTGTCATCAAAATCAAATATGTAGTTATTGAAAATTAAGCAATATATGATGATATAATAAATGGTGTAAATTTCGATTGAAAAAAAGTATTGAGAAGATTCTAGTGATGGTCACATCCCATTCGTTTTATGTATTTTTGTCAAGTGTGCATGTTGTTTATAATATTTCTATACAATAGACTGTAAGACTTAAAACTAACCCAAAAGACTAAATGAAAAAAAGAATAAGTATAAGACTATAACAAATAGTTTGTAATAAAAACTGACCCAATGGTCTACATAAAAGATGCAATAGAAGAATTACACAATAGTTTATGTATTATATAAAAAACTGACCAAATGGTGTTCATAAAAGAAGAAGAATTGAAATATAGGAAATATTTTATATAAAATTCACCCAACGTCTACATTAATTAAGAAAACGAAGAATTAGACTAAAGGAAATAGTTTGTATAAAAACTAACCAAAAGATCTACAAAAAATAAGAAAAAGAAGAATTAGACTATAGAAATAGATTGTATAAAAACTAACGCAAAGGTCAACATAAAAGAAGACGAAGAAGAATTAGACTACAGGAAAAGTTTGCATGAAAACTCTCCCTTGGTCTACATAAAAGAGGAAAAATTAGACTATAGGAAGTTAGTTTATACAAAATTCAACTAAGGTCTACATAAAATTAGAAAAAGAAGAAATACGTTAAAAGAAATAGTTGGTATCAAAACTGGCCCAGAGGTCTACATAAAATAAGAAGAAAAAGAATTAGATAATAGGAATAAGTTTTTATAAAAACTCACCCAAAAGGCTACATAAAAGAAGAGGAAGAAGATGAATTAGACTATAGAAAATAGTTTGTATAAAAACTCACCCAAGGTCTACATAAATTAAGAAAAAGAAAAATTAGACTATAGGAAATAGTTTATTTATGAACTGTCCCAAATGGCTTCACAAAAGAAGAGGAAGAATAATTAAACTCCAAGAAATAGTTTGTATAAAAAATCACCCAAAGATCTACTTAAATAAAAGAAGAATTTCACTATAGGAAATAGTTTGTAGATTGAATGACATGTGTATTGTAGTTAACCTAAGATAGATTAATAATTTTCCTATACGAAATCAGTATATTGTTGGTTTTTAAGTAGTATTAGGTATGTAGGTACCTACCTACAATGATGTTCTAAATTAATTCGAATTCGATTTATAACAAATTTTATTTGAATCAGAATGTGTCCGTAACCATAGTAACCATAGAACATGTAAAAAATATCAAATGGTTTGTAGACATTTTTTGAATAATATGTAGGTACCTACATTGGTTTGTTCGATGCCATAAAAATGAAAATTGTCCGAAATATCAAATATTATATACAAATTATGCAATTTTATTATGCCTATATCTTTACTAATAATTAACAGACTTTTACAATATACGTCTTAAAACTTGCTGTAATGTCTTGTGTTTCATTTTATTATCTCATAATTATATTTATTTCAAAGGTTTATTATTTTCAAGAACATATTCATTCGGTAGGAAAATGAAATATTGTATGAAAAGATATTAAAATGGCGGCATTTATGTACAAAACGCTTACTTTAAAAATAAGTTAAACATTATAATTATACAAAATATTCACCATGTTTTTCACTTAAACGCTAAGTTATACTTGAAAGTAAAATTTTTTCGTGTAAATACGTACTTCTAACTTTTAAACTAACAGATATTTGCGTGCAAAATGTACACTTTTTTGACAGATACGACTTGGAATATTTTGTATGAAAAAAATAATTATTGAAATATTTTTAAAATTCAGCATTTTTATCGCATTATTTTTAGCGTGACACTGCATCAGGTATACAGGTACACGTTCGCACATAAATTAGATTTTTAGATGCTCTTGGTTTTTCAGAAGGCGTGAGACAAACACACACACACACACACACACACACACATACACACACACACACACACACACACACACACACACAGACACTAACATTTTGATTGCTTTATTACTTTATAGATATACAAAAATAATTACTTCACTAGTAGGTACTCAAAAAGCATTTAATGCTTGTGCTTTGAAAAGAAGTAGGTACCTACATCACGAAAAAATACAATACCCGCAATCCACATATATACCTATACATTATTTTTTTAATAAATGGATACAAAATACACAATTTTAACAGATTATTCAACGATTAGATACATATTTATGTATGACTCAACTTCAAAAAGATAATTATCTCATGTTTTGAAGTGAGTCACATTAATTTCACAAAAACATACAAAGTAATTAAAACTACACAAATAATTATTTTATTTAACTTCATTCATTCATACCATCACGGCATATCCCACAATGTGGGGTAACCAGCGAAAGGTGTGTGGGTGTGCATTGCCTTATAAAAGGAAGCACAACACATATGTGTATACCCACACACCAGTCTCGTCTCACCTAAAAAGACACTACATTCAGAATGGGTGGTGAACCTCATTGCTGAACTATGTCAGATGTTATTGTTGCCTGTTGTATTTTCGATTACCCGGCTCTTACGGGACACTCGAAAACAGTAATAGAAAAGAGTGGAAGCACTATTCTAAGCCGGTGCCTCACAGCTAAAAAACTTCATGTTTAATAATGTGTATAATGACGGGTCTATTGGAATAAGGAAATTTATTCCAACCAACCAAAGCAACGTGAAATTATACATAGTAACGCGGTAGGTGCATAAAATTTATATTAAAAAACAAATAGAAAGACAAAAAAAAATAGTAAGAATTAATAATTTCCAAACACAAGAAATTTTCTTTTTAAGTTGGGTCATACATAAATATGTATTTATCCTTATTTAATCAAAAAATATTAGAATATTGTGTATTTTATATTGTACTTTAAATAAATAAATAAAATAGTTCAAACAGTAGATTTGATTTATAAATAAATATATACAGCAAAAACATAATTCAAATTGATTTAAAATACAAAATAAAAAACCAAAAAATCAGAAAAATACTTAAAGTAACTTTTTATTTTAAGGTTAAGTTGTTATTTTAATTTATCGACAAGTAGTATTAGTCACGGTGATTATTTTCAGAGTGTGACAAGAATTAGATTGAGAATTGTTTTTTTATTAAACGCATTAAAAATTTCATTCCTTAACCATGCGTTGATATTTCTTCCCTTATGATATCATCCCTTTGTTTATTTCAAGGGTGAACATAATATACCTACGTAGATTTGATTACATTGTGACGTTTATTCACTTGAAAACTCTCCGTTACTTTTTAATAAAAAAAATAATATTTCACAATTATTAAGTACCTATATTTTTTCACATCAATTTCTCCACGAATAAAAAAAAATTAGTAACAATATTTTGATAACCATATAGGCTTGAGCTTTGCAAACTGAATGTAGTGAATATATCAACTCTTACTTATTTTCCGTTTAAAAATGACTGAAACTCTTTGTATAAACTTCTGGTATAGGTATTGTTTGGAATTATTATAGTTGTCGTGCGGATACAAATGGCTTAGTAATAAATATGTTATTTTTTTTCTCCCTCCAGCAATTGCCTTATATTTTATCTAATAATTTGTACCTATTAAGGGGGGGACAATTGATTCAATTTGATATACCATCATTATTTCTCATCAAATCGTTTTGAAAAAAATAATTTAAATAGTTTGGATATTAATAAACAAAAATATACCTTAACTTTTAGATAATGTTCTGTATAAATTCTTGTAGAAAAATAATGGCATACCCCGATTTTCAACGTTTATCATATATTTTTAATAAACTATAAGGCGTAGAGTAATATATATTTTTTTAAATTAAAGAAGACAAAAATATCTAGAAAAATATGATGTGACGTTGCATTAATGCTTCAGGTGTAGTAAATAAACCTAAAAAACATTTATTTTCCATTCAGCGCCATTGCGTAATAAAAGTTTTTTTTGGTTTATTTACTTAACCTGATGCGTTAATGCAACGTCATATCATATTTTTCCAGGTATTTTTTTCTTCTTTAATTTATAAAAAAAATATTGCTCTATACCATATATTTTTTTAGAAATTTAAGATAAATGTCTAAAATCGGGGTATGCTTATTATTTTCCTACAAGAATATATAAAGAACATAATCAAAAAATGAAGGTATATTTCTCTTTATCCAAACTAACTAGGTTATTTTTTTCAAAATGATTCGTTTAGTAATAGTGATGGTATATCAAATTGAAAAAATAGGTACGTTGGCAGCAGTCACCCTCTTAAGAAGAACCTATTAAGAAGAAGACATAATTTGTAATTAGATATACCTTTGTTAATACTATTAATATACATTTATTAATTAATCAATATCTTTTTTTAATATTTATTTATTTCCATAATAGAGTACAATTAATTCAATATAACAAAAATAAATATTACAATGGAATTTATTACCTCACCAGGCAAATCCTGTTTTGAGGTAATACGAACAATAATAAATTATGAAATACATTTTTGCTTCATAATACACAAAGAACAATAACTAACTATACAAGTGGACCAAAAAACAAGTGTATTTATGAGGGTGAGGGTGTGTTTACATGATGTGTATAAAGAGGACATTGTAGGGATATGTGTAATAAGGATGTAAGATGGCGTAAAAATCAATCTCTTTCGGAGTGGAAAAATCATCTTAGAATAAACGTCAATTGTCCATCTATTGTGAAATTGGTTTGTAAACAATAAAAGCCACGATCCATGCACGTGAGGTGACATTGCTTTCTCATAGATGTCTCTGAACCGCGCAAGAAATATTAGATAATTTTTAGCTTGTTTGCATACTTTAAATACATAGACTTTTTACATTCATTATCGGATTCTCAATTTCAACGGCCGATTCACTCAGCAAAAGCACATATCTGCATAAAAGAACATGTGTGATGTACATGTGTATTACAAAGGAATTCACATTATGAGATTATATTTCAATTTTAATTGAGGATGTGTTAAGTTTTCTTATTTGTTACAATAATATTCTGGTGCGCGATGCACGGTTCTCGGAAAACGGCGCTTATGGGCGGCCATCTAAACTCGGGGATTAATTCATTTTAATAGATGTTGTCAAAAGCGAGGCGCGATATAGATTTATAGTTGTTGGATCCATAAAAGATCTATAGATAGGGTTGCCATAACTCCTAAAAATCAATACGGGACGTTTTGACACTTTCAATGCCCATAACGTTTAAACAAATTTTACGCCGAAAGTGCGTATTTTGAAGTAGGCAACCCCTGCTATTCACTCCATCTCTTACACATATGTATATTTTTTTGCTCTGTCGTTCATCATTCATTGTTTCTATATGTATAATATATAAACCACCTTATTGAAATTGAAAATGCGACCGGTTTCAGAGCTAACCTTCCCTCCTCGAGCACATTTTCAACTAAAACAACGTGACGATGTGATTTAAAAGAAGACTATGAATTTTCATGTCATGTCATGGTAGAGAGAATCGAACGCCACACCCGTTAGGAACGCCACATTTTCTATCCTGGCACGCATCCATCGACTCATTCACATTCATTCATCATTTCCATCTTTCAGAATATAGTTCACATGGTCATGCCATCCCTTTCTTGGACGGCCCCGACCTCTCATTCCATTCCTGTTCGCATTGTTTATTTTCTTCGTCAGGCGTTTCTCATTCATTCTCCCCATGTGGCCAAACCATTTCAATGTGTTCACTTTCATTCTTATAATAATAAACACATTGCACTCTGCGCAAGTGGCGAGTATATTGCCATATGGAAAGTTTATTGCCATATGACGATTTCTTTCAACTGACCTGTTTCCAGCACAGAGAAGCAATATTTGCGTAAGAAATGAATTTAAAAATATTTTTCTTCTGCTGGGGTTCGAACCCAGGACGCCCGCCCAGAATGACATCTTTCTTCATCTTACATTATTTCAATATGTCCTCATTTCATACCCTGTCATATATCGTTCTATTATAAAGTCGTTTATTGCATTTATTCTGCTTTCGTGTGACTTCTGCCATGTCTAGGTTTCACTTGCATACGTCAAGGTTAACACTAAGATAGTGTTATGAATGGCAACTTTGGCATCCTTTGATATGTTGTAATCATTCATAACTGCTCTAAGTGCTCCATTCACTCTGTTTCCCTCCATAACTCTTCTTTCGATCTCCTTATCGAGCTGTCCATTTCGTTGAAACATGCATCCAGTATTAAGTGTTCAGCGAATTCAGAGAAGTTATAATTTTTAAAGTATTAAAAAAATAATTTTGGAAGAAAAAAAGGATTTATTTTGTTCTTCTTCTCCTTCGATGGTGCTACAGCCCAAATCGAGCTTTGGCCTCCCTCAGCAAGCGCCTCCAACTTCCCCTGTCATCAGTTGCCGTTGGTCACCTGGAGAAGCTGTTCTGCATCCCTCCTCACACTATCCTCCCACCTCAGCCTTGGTTTTCCAACCCTCCTTTTTCCACCCAGATGTTCATATAGAATCCTTCTGGAGACCCGTTTTTCCGGCATTCTTTGTACATGGCCAGCCTATCTCAGTCTAAGTAATATTTAATAATAATTATTTTGCTACTGCTAAAAAAAAGGTACACCACTTTTCTTCCATACTCACACTCGTAGGTACCTATTCATCATTTAATGATATTTTATTACAAATATTAAAAAATGATTTATCTTTGAATACGTGTGTCTGTGTTATATACCTAATGTCGCATTTCCTTATTTTGTCGAAACTGACAAAAATGGGACATGTGTCAATATTACGGTGTCAGTCCCGTATATAAACGGGACGCGTGGTAAACCTATCTATAGAGGATCAAAAGATCTGAACCCATTGCGAATCCGTAATTTGATTCGTTATTATTTAAAAACCACGACCGTCTTAAATCTTTTCAATTTTTTTTACACCTCTGAAAACCTTTTCGGTTTACAACAATCGAAATTGTTGTGGCCAAAGCTTTTAGATCTGAATCACAGAGATCAATGATAAATTTAATATTGCTGACTTCACTTTGCAAGAATGACAAAGTTAAAAATATTTCTTTCCTACTGTCATAATTTTATGTCTGATATAAAAAAAAAACAATAGCTGACCATCGCATCATGTCATGTCTTAACATGATTTCGCAGTTTTCAATTATTTTATTACATAACTAGTGAACCCCCGGCAAACTTCGTATTGCCAGTATAATTAAAAATCGTCCTCCATAACCACCCGTCGCTTCAGACTCTTCAATACCTCCCATCCCTTCAGTTACTCCCGTCCCTTCAGTTACTCCCGTCCCTTCAGTAACTCCCGTCCCTTCAGTTACTCCCGTCCCTTCAGTTGCTCCCGTCCCTTCAGTTACTCCCGTCCCTTCAGTCACTCCCGTCCCTTCAGTCACTCCCGTCCCTTCAGTCACTCCCGTCCCTTCAGTAACTCCCGTCCCTTCAGTTACTCCCGTCCCTTCAGTTACTCCCGTCCCTTCAGTTACTCCCGTCCCTTCAGTTACTCCCGTCCCTTCAGTAACTCCCGTCCCTTCAGTTACTCCCGTCCCTTCAGTTACTCCCGTCCCTTCAGTTACTCCCGTCCCTTCAGTTACTCCCGTCCCTTCAGTTACTCCCGTCCCTTCAGTTACTCCCGTCCCTTCAGTTACTCCCGTCCGTTCAGTTACTCCCGTCCCTTCAGTTACTCCCGTCCCTTCAGTTACTCCCGTCCGTTCAGTTACTCCCGTCCGTTCAGTTACTCCCGTCCCTTCAGTTACTCCCGTCCCTTCAGTTACTCCCGTACCTTCAGTAACTCCCGTCCCTTCAGTTACTCCCGTCCCTTCAGTTACTCCCGTCCCTTCAGTTACTCCCGTCCCTTCATTACCTCCCGTCCCTTCATTACCTCCCGTCCCTTCATTACCTCCCGTCCCTTCATTACCTCCCGTCCCTTCATTACCTTCCGTCCCTTCAGTAGGTCCCGGTCATACGCTCGACAATCCACCAAAGTTTCATTACGATCGGATGAACGGTTCCTAGGAAAGTCCACCTTCATAGGTAAAATGACCTAATACTCGATGAAGAAGAAGAAGAAGAAATTTTTTTTAATCCAGAAACCATCCCGGGCATACACTTGACAATTCATCAAAGTTTCATTGCAATCGGATGAGCGGTTCCCAGGACAGTCCACCTTCACAGGTAAAATGACCTATTACCCGATTAAGAAGAAGAAGAAGTTAAAATTTTTTGATCCAGAAACCATCCCTGGTATACTCTCGATAATTCACCAAAGTTTCATCGCAATCGGATGAACGGTTTAGGAGCGCATTCAACACATACATAGATACATACATAGATACATAGATACAAACATTCAAATTTATAATATAGATTTAACACCCACCCAATACAAGTTGTCACATTCTGGAGACACGATATTAATCGTCACACATATCCAGACTGAAAACACTATTAAAAACTGTGTCTCCACCAGGAATCGAACTCGGGTTGAAGAGAGCAGCTAGAGATCAAGCGGAGTGGAGGAAAACATGCATCACTTCGCTGCTAACAAATCTCCGCGATTAAAACCAATGAAGAAGAGTATTAGTCATCGAATAGTTTTATAGTTGCATATACGCAAACATTCTATTTTTTACCTGTCAGGAGTCAATGATATTTTCAATAGATGGCGTTACTAAAAAAGATTCTCCGTCGCTTCATAGACGGCGATGGTGTTTCAGCTTATTATAAAGCGAAAAGATTTAGCACGTAAACCAACGAAGCAAAAAGACACAAATTTTCTTTCTTCGCAACCGGAAGCTCGTTCAAGATGTTTAGCGAAAATTATAACACATTTATTGTAAAAAAGACTAAAACTTTTTTCCTCTTTTACGTCCTTCGGCATGCTTTCATATAATTTAAGTCCATTATACATTAGCCGTTGAATCATTCACATACCTGGGATCTCTTGTTACAGCGGACAACAACACCAGTGCGGAAATAAGGGCAAGACTTGCCGCGGCAAATAGATGCTATTATGGCCTGCTAAAGCACTTAAGGTCACGACTCATCTCTCGTAAAACAAAAACCCTCATTTACAAAACTCTTCTTAGACCGGTCATGACATATGCATCAGAATGCTGGACATTGACCAAGAAGGACGAAAATGCATTGTTGGTGTTCGAAAGGAAAATACTTCGCAAAATATTTGGTCCTACCTGTGAAGGAGGATCTTGGAGGATCCGGTTTAACCACGAGCTAGAAATAATGTATGGCGAACCGAACGTTGTCCAATACATCAAAATACAACGTCTACGTTGGCTCGGACACGTTTGTAGAATGGAGGATAACCGGGTCCCAAAGAAAGTATTGGACACCTGTCCTGAAGGAAGAAGAAGCAGAGGGAGACCTAGGATGAGATGGCTGGACGACATCGAGGGGAATATAAGAGCGATCGGACAGACAAACTGGAGGAGACTTGCTGTCGACAGGGCGGGATGGAGGCAGTTTCTTGAGGAGGCCAAGGCTCGCACCGGGCTGTAGCGCCATTGCTGATGATGATGATACATTAGAAAATTCTGCGATGAGGCTTTATTTCGTTTGTCTAATCTAATATCTTCTCAGTTTCTTGTGTCATTTTTGTGATTTTCTTTATTATATCCAATTTTGATTATGAGATTTTTTCTAATCATATTATTCACTAACTATTTTCAGTCAAACAACCTGTTGTGGGTCTTCCTAACCTTCTGCACTATTGAATAAAGTGCTTTTCCACTTCCTACCCTGTTATGGATTTACTCGTAGAATTTTGTTATTGGTCGCTCATCGCCAACCATTCATTTAGATTCTAGATCCAGTTCAAACCACGATCCTTTTATATCTTTTTCATGAAATCTTAAAAAAGCATGTAACGCAAATACTACAACGCATTTCTAAAGTAATAAAGAGAAATATATTAGCGATATAAATTATTCAATTATCTTTTTATTTTTTTACAAAGAACACTAAACAATAAAGTGATGTGTGTCATGTAGAAATCTTAGCACAGAACCAAGTTCAAGGTAAAAAAACGCCCAAACTTAAAAAAATATTTATATAAACTAAATATTTGAGACGCTATATTTATTTATTTATTTATTTATTTATTTGAATCTTCTTGTACATACAATTTGTACACTGGCGGGCTTATTGCCTTGTGGCAATTTCTTCCAACCAACCAGAGTTAATGTTAAGTATACAAAACAATGTGTACTATGGCAATCAGTTACATAATCACATTACAAAATAAATAAATACAGCAGAATAAAAGTAAAAAAAAACAAATAAGATAGCATAAAAGAACAATTCATAGCAATGATAGGAAAACTAAAGGATAAGGAAAGGAAGAGGAGAGGAAGATGTAATCAGGTGTTGTCAGATAAATATTTTTAAGTAAATAAAATTTTTAAATAAAAATTTTGGTAACAAAAAACTTTGTTTCTTCCACTTCACATTTATATTGGATGGAACGTTTTCGAACTGTACTAGTTCATCTTCAGCATCTGAAATGTGACTGATTCTATTGTGCGTGTTGTCATCTTCCATTGGCGAGTGTGGGCGGGTTGAGTATGGCGGGGGTAATTAACTGGTGGGGGTGAGCGGTAGCGAGCGGTGTAGGTTTGTGTTTCGTTTGGTTCTTAATAATATTCAATATTGGTGAATTTACTGGAGGAATCTGAATATTTATTAAATTGGGGTTATTTTTTCTTTTATTTATTTCCAGGGCTTCTAAAATATCGAGTTTTTTCCCTTTCTTTTCAATATGGAGTACTTCGACATCTTTTATATTAAATTTGTGTCCGTTATCTCTGCAATGCTCTGCCATTTCTGAGTTTGAGGTGATGTTCTTAATTGCTTTTTTATGCTCATCTACCCTGTCTTTAATTCTTCTCCCGCTTTGTCCTATGTAAAAAATATCACAATCCTCACAGTTAACTTTATATACTCCGCTATTGTCAAATTTATCTATCTTGGATTTATTATTGAAGATGTGTTTTTTAATACTATTGTTGGTGTAAAGTGCCGGTTTAAATGGTTTGTTTTTACATTTGTTGATGATTTCATCTGTTACTTTTCCTACGTATAATATTCTTCTCCATGGTTTATCCTGTATTTTTGAATCTTCTTTCTTGTGTCCTTTTTTGTAAATATATGTTTGTAGAAGGTGTTGTGTTTCTTTTTTCTTTATCAAGAAGAATGAAGAATGAAGAATTAAAGACAGGGTAGATGAGCATAAAAAAGCAATTAAGAACATCACCTCAAACTCAGAAATGGCAGAGCATTGCAGAGATAACGGACACAAATTTAATATAAAAGATGTCGAAGTACTCCATATTGAAAAGAAAGGGAAAAAACTCGATATTTTAGAAGCCCTGGAAATAAATAAAAGAAAAAATAACCCCAATTTAATAAATATTCAGATTCCTCCAGTAAATTCACCAATATTGAATATTATTAAGAACCAAACGAAACACAAACCTACACCGCTCGCTACCGCTCACCCCCACCAGTTAATTACCCCCGCCATACTCAACCCGCCCACACTCGCCAATGGAAGATGACAACACGCACAATAGAATCAGTCACATTTCAGATGCTGAAGATGAACTAGTACAGTTCGAAAACGTTCCATCAAATATAAATGTGAAGTGGAAGAAACAAAGTTTTTTGTTACCAAAATTTTTATTTAAAAATTTTATTTACTTAATTATTATGGATTTCCAAAGTGTTAATAAAAATAATTTCAACGAATTAAATATTTTTGCTTTAGCCTGTTCTTGAAGATGTTTAATGAGATAGACGACGTAATATCAGGACTTAGGCTATTCCATAGCCTAGCCGAATGTACTTCAAATGAAGAGCTTAAAAAATCAGAACTATGAATAGGGATAGATAGTTTTACTAACACTAACTATTTAAAATAAAATTTAAAAAAGTAGGTATATTTATTTATTTAACTTTTTGTACATAATATAAACAAAAAAATGCACACTGGCGGGCTTATTGCCATTAGGCAATTTCTTCCAACCATCCAGATTACAGAGTGACAGAATTATACATGTACATCAACAAAAAATGAAAGCTTCAAAAGAACAGAGAAAATATACATGTCACCAAGATAAATAAAAATAAAAACATCAAAGCAAAAAAAAAGGATTGAGAAGGAACAAGAAGAGGAAATCGAGATCAGGTGTTTAGGGATAAATATTTTTTTTTTTTATTGAGTAACATAATATGAACATACACATAGTACAATTATTTAAATTAATACATTTTTTTTTTCAATAGGTACTGTCCCAAAAAAGTTAAAAACTTGTGCTTGGGACAATATAAAGTAGCAAAGTGAAGGAAGGAAAAGGGGAAGGTTCAGGAATTTTCGGAGAGATACCCCTGCTTTAGTCTTTTCTTGAAAATGGAAAGCGAATATTTGGAATATTTTCGGACTTTCGTGTATCTTCAGAAATATTGTTACTTAAACAAGTATATTAATTTGTTAAAAGTTAATTGTTAAAAGTTATTGAAAGTAAAACTCTAGCGTTTCAAATATTCTTTGAACATTTAGGTTATATAATTTTTTTATAATGGCATTTCACAGTGTTACAAATGAGAACTTAGTAAAATTACTTCCAAATTAATAAAAACAAAATTAAGATGTCTTCATTGTCGACCTTCGTGGCTCAGTTGACTGCTAAGCTAAAGGTCCCGGGTTCGATTCCCGGTGGAGACACAGTTTAATTTTGTTTTCATTCTGGATCTGTGTGACGATAGATATCGCCAAGTCTCCAGAATGTGGCAGTTGGATGCGTGTTAAATGAATACTTGAGATAGTACCTGTTAGTTGCCCGAGAAGCGATAAAAAATAAAATGAAATTAGTCTTGAGGAAGAAGGGGTTGCTTTGAAACCGGTTAAATAAAATAACTTTGTGGTTTAAACAAAGTGAAATTTAAAAAAATAATATTTATATATTTACTAGTTTTATGTTTCACCATCTTCAATGTGTTAGCTATAGGACTAATTTTAACTTAATTTTAACTTATTTTTTTGCAAACTGAAAGCGCCCTTGAGGTAGGGTTGCCAGATGGAAATTTGAAAAAGGAGGACAAATAGCACAAAAAGGAGGATTTTCCTTAAAAAGGAGGACAATGACAAAAAAACGCCATACCTACAGACGCATATCGAAGAATTTTCATCGTCTCATAATTACTTTATTTCTTGATTTTTTTATATCTTCAATGCAGTCGCTATATAACTTGTATAATATAGTTTAGTCACTACTTAAACTATTAACAATGAAACAAGATTTTTTATAATAAATTCACTTCATTTTAAACATCATGTTTCACCAAAACATATTTTTTTTTGTAATAAGTTCTTGGTGCTCTTTTATGAAATATGTATAAAAATCTTTAGTACCTAGACATGTTTTTTAAATTATATTGGATAACAATCAACGCAAAAGGAGGACATACGGTAGGTAAGGGAGGACAATTTGTCGAAAAGGAGGACATGTCCTCCTTTAGGATACCATCTGGCAACCCTACCTTGAGGTGACCACGGCTGTCACTAAACGGCGCTTTATAAATTGTCCTTATTGAGTATTAGGTTTTTCCATAGTACCTACTCAAAAGTAGGTATGAGCATAGTTATTTCCCAATGAACACATTTTGACATCATCATGTGTCGCATTTTCTACTTTTAATATTACATTTTTTTTGTATTCTGCTTTATACTCTCCGCTTATTTAATATAGCGCGAAAATACAATGAAATTCTCACAGCATTTAATACTGCTTGATATAATTGATTCATTGTTAAGTGGAAATATGAGGAAATCTTCTCTATTTACAATTCTTTACAATTAGCACATCATCCGAAATAGGGCGGTAAGGGACCTCAATACCTATCGATTTAACCCACATGTATGTCAAGCGATATTGGGTAGTTCAAAAGTTATGTAGACTATTGTGAAATTTGAATATAAATCGGATTTCAGACTAAGGTCTACGATCATGTTTTTTTTCTGAGAATAGTTCAATAGTGATACTTATGAAACACAATACCGCTGTGAGTTGGCACCCAATAATTAAAAAAAATCTACTTTTTTTTTTTATTGCGACTCAATTTTTCACTAACTTTAAATGGCTCTTGGAACAATAATTTCACATATTTTTTTCCCATAAGTTACATATATTTAAAACTACTAACATTTATAGAGAGAAGTTAGAAGGTCATAATTATAATAATAGTAATAATAAGTTTTTTTTTAATAAGTTATTTGTATATCGCCGTTTAATGATTCGAGATTATACCAAATAATATAATAATAAAAATTAAAAATATAATATAAGATAATATAAGAATAAAAATTCCTCTTCATGTAATATAAGAATAAAAATTCCTCTACATGTTAGGAGAACAAAGTTCTCATCCTCAGGAGGAAACAAAGTATACACAAAAAATACAAAGTATCCTCCTGAGGAAGGAAACTTTGTTCTCGTAACATGTAGAGGAATTATTATTCAATTGAATAAAAGTTATAATTGTAGTGGTGTACACAAAGTTGTGTTTTGTTTCATTGAATTAATTGCAAAATGATACCATAAAGTAAAAAAAAAACGATCGTTCATCGATGATGTGTATAAATATGTAGTTTATCTAGTTTATCTTTTTGGTGCATTTTTAATTCTGCTTTAATAAAAAACATAAATACGATAGAAATATTGAAAAAAAATCTTATTATTTGGCGATAATTTATTTCATAGAATTCCATTTCACATTTACAAAATAAAATCTAGGTGAATTTGTCAATCCACAGAGCGATTATGTTCCTTTTCATTGCAATATTTTCGTTACACTAAACCCGCCCCTGATTTTATTAACATTGTTCGTCAGCTGCCGTGTAAAAGGTCATATGTTAAACGAGTATGTTAATTAGTTATTAATATATAATATTTGTGTGTTCTTTGAGATCAATTTTATTTAATTATTTTTATATTATATAATATTATTATTGCCTAACTTTTATATCGTCTAATTAATATTCTAATCAGGATCCACCTATAATTTTATTGTAGTATTAATCATAAATAGCCACCATCTGCCGTAGTTATATGAAGCTATCTATCAAGGATTGTAGAATTGTTGCAAATAACATAATATTTTGGTTTTATTTCCTTGACGTATTCACTTAATTTTATGTGAAAAAGTAGGTATCATAGAAGATTTAGAATGAGTTTCTAAGACAAGGGGGTAGATTAAAATTGCGGGTCGAAAAAAAAAATCCTGAAATCTAAAAATAAACCCTGGTTATCCCCAGTTCTTCTTAATATACGACATCAAGAGATTCTTGAGTGAAACATGGATGCATCAGGCTTTAAAAAAGAATAAACAACAAACGCTTTTGATATGAAGTGCTAGAGATATAATAGCCTCGTGTACGGCCAGAGGGTGCCTGTCGCGTGACAACAATCACTTCCATATTTTTTCTTATCATATATAATAAGTTATCTTTTCTATCGTTAAATTGACACGTTGACTGAGGACACAGGTCTAGGAATGTATCCAGGATCCATTTACATTCCACGCTTCCCAATACGACGACCTTCTCGAGGTTTTCTGGAAACCTTTTGGCAAAATGTTCAAAATACAAAGGGCGCGCTGCAGATTGTTAACATAAACGTTACTAAATTATTTATGTTCGTTATAATCGAGAAGAAGTATGAGTCGATCAAGAGGTGTAAAAAAATGGTGAAACACGAATCTACATACATCTACCGTTGAAAAATAAATATACTCCTATAAAAGAGATAACAATATAATAAAAAATCTGCAAAACGAACGCTGACTATGTTAGATATCGTAAATTGTCTTGTTAATGTGTTGCTAAACCATCCCAAAAGATTTATTGCAACGTCTATATGATTCACCACAGTAACATTTTTTGCAATACTATCATTATTCTGTACTACAAATTGACCTTTGATTTTCGCATCTGATTAGGATGTTATTTTTTATCATTAATCATTGACATCTTCAGCTAATCCGAAAGCTTTTGTATTTTGAATACGTAATATATTTAAAAATTCGCTCAACGCCATAAAAAATCCAATCGAAACTATTCTTTTTTTGTAGAGTATGACTAAGCGTCAAAATGTGAAGTTGTCGACTCCACCTAGATTTTTTTATAACTTGAAAACAGCAGTTCTAAACGATTTAAAGCTAAGAGACCCTATTTTTCGTTAAGTTTATTTGTAAATGGCGAGTTTATTTCCTAATGGAAATTTATTACAATTGTCTAGTGTTTCCAGTCCACAGAAGCAAGATTTGCATGAAAGCTTTGACGCTTATCTATTATTAAAAAAAGAAAAACAGCATATTAAACTTGAGCGGTGTATCAGTTTTCATGACTATGGTACGAGGTCCAGAAGCTTCCTTTTGATTGTACCTAGATACAGAGAGGCAGCGTTTGAAGGTAGCTCAAATACGCCTCCTTCACTTAAATCAGTGGAACGGTTTACTTATGTAACGTTTTCAAAAATAAATGTCGAGGCATGCTTCTGGCATCGCAGTCATAGTGTACCTTCTGAATATAATGAGAGTTATTAATTGTTCTTGTGAAATGTCAATATGTTGTGGTTTTTGTTGTACATATGTATGTGTGTACGTACATGCGTGTGCGTGCAAGCGCGTGTGTGTATATATGTGAATCATTTAAATTTATTTCTTTGTGATGGGATCATGCTGAAAATCAACTGCTGTTGGCTTGTCCTCCTGCAACGTAGCTGAGCATGGTCCTATTGAGAGGAAAAGTTGTTTTATACATAAATAATTATGTTAACGAACTGTTTTATTTAAACTTCTTGTCTCAATAAATGTATTATTATAATTATCACTATTTTATGCAGAGTTGTGACATCTTAACATGGAAACATTCGAGCTTGTTGCAGATTATTTTGCCTTTTTTGAATAATTCACATTGGTCAGCAAATTCTTTTGATGATGTTTGCAAATCGGAAAACACCCGTAAAAATTCTAAAGGGTGAATAGGCGGTAAAGAATCCCACTTCAGTGTCTAATTATTTGATATGTTGAGTATTTGGATACATGAACTATTACCAACTAAAGTAACAAAGATCATCGTAATTGTTACATTATATTTTACTATTTTTCATTATAACTTACTAATTACGCATTGACCTGACATTATTTTGAGGAACTTACATGTCGAAAAATGGCGTGTAAAATAAATATCATACTTCTTATCTTCCTCTATGGTGTAGAGACATGAATTAAAAGATAGTCAGAGAGATTTGATGCCTTTCAAATGTGGTGTTGCTGGAGAATACTGCAAATACCATGGACTGATAAGAGAATAAATGTGTCCATACTAAATGAACTGCAGATAAAGTATCGCCTGTCAATTATCTACCTACAGTGAATCCTTGGGGATTTTGAACACATTGCCAGAAGGACCCCAGATAGCCTCGAGAACTCGTCGTAAAAGGGAGGCGTGGAGGGTAGAAGAACCGGAGTTCGATCAAGTCAAGTCAAGTGAAGTACGCTATAAGATCATCGATCACTGAAGACCATGGATCTGCCCACGATCATCTTACATGGAGGCGAACCAATTGGTGGGTGATTGAGAGTAGCCTCCAACTTCAGTCATGAGGCCAAGGAAGAAGAACAAGAATAAAAATTCAAGGGTCTAGTATGAGCGAATTGTGATGTGTGATATCCTACAACTAATCCAATAAAAAAAATTGTCATACCTTATAGAGTATCACATTTTTTTGTAACAAGTCATATCACAATCCGCCTATACCCCCAAGAACGCTTTCTTTATTGCTACTGGTTTTCATGGTCTTCATTATTCAATAGGATAATTAATATTGATACAAAAAATTACAAATAATATATAACCACTACATATAAAAAAATTAAAAAAATACTAAAATAAGACAGCTGATCAAATCAAAGTACTAGGAAATATAGGAAGAGACAGCTGTCCTAAACGCACTGAGAGAGCTCGCAGAGATGTCGAGTTTATTAAATAAAGCATTGTACACTGTACACAGTGCAAGCACGGTACACAAAAGCATTCTGAGTGTTGTTGTTCTGCTCGAGGGGTCGGGGTACAAGCCCCTCCGACTTGAAACGGAGTGTACTTAGCGGCCGATTTCGAGACCAATCGGAGGCCCTGACGTGTGTGGTTGGATTCTCGGGGGCAGTGGTTGAACCCGATGGATGGTGGATATTTTGTGTTTGTCCGATGTTGCGGCTGCGTCCGGTGGTGAACAGGGCCAATGAGCTCTATAGCGTCGCCGGCGTGGAAGTGGATCGCGATCTCCCTGTTCTGCTCGTACAGTGAAAGCAATTTTTTTCAACAAGTTTGGGGAATCCACAAAATTGTTGACCAACTTAAACCAATATTAAATATCAATTAGGGTCTTGCGGTTTGCCAGAGTTACCAAATTATGGTAATCGACAAATGGTAATGGTATGGTAATCATACGAAACCAAATGGTTATTTGCTGAAAGTGTAAGAGGGTAATTTACTATAAAACCCCTTAAATATTGAAACTGCGATCATAGTAAACAACTTTATTGGCTCTACCCAATTCTTATATCAAAATACTCCCTATCTTGTACCATCGTTCCGTCCAGTTGTGCATATCTAATAATCTAGTCTAAAAAATTATAAAATACAATGAGACACTACTTAAACAAGAGGACTTTCGAGTAAATATTTCTGAACCAGTTGTATCCATCTTCTTTATAATTTACAACCGCCGATTGAATTATACCGGTTATAAGAATATCCCATACTGTTTATTAGATACCTATACTTTTTACCGCTGCGCTGTTTTGATGTGCACGAATTATTTGCTAAATATATTATGTTCATACCTACCCATGAACGATGTATGATTCATAATATTGATCAGTGATTTTCAACATTCCTATATAAATTTTATTCATATGCAGTGTTATTTATAAAAAAAACTTGGTTCAACTGAACCCGGTTCAAAGTCATATTCTGAAATTCAAATATTCTTATAAGAATGGAATTTTGGAATTTCATGGTGGTCCAAAATTAAAACGTTTTGCAGTAACTATCAGAAAAAATAGCATATGTTTTTATATTTACGCCCTACACCTATCTTTGTTATATAGTGTCTCCAATTAACAATTACATTTGTTTGATTATGAACCTGTTAAATTAGTATAAATAATGTCATTCGACGGAGACGCATGTAGGTTAAAAAATGATTTATAATTCAAAATTTTCTAGAACAAGTTTCTACGAATCTGCAGTGATATTATGAACTATTGTCAATTAGAGATGCGACTTAAAAATAGGATTGCCAGTGATGGAAATTCGAAAAAGAAGGACAAATAGCACTAAATGAGAGGATTTCCCTTCAAAAGGAGGACAATTGTAAAAAAAAACCACCACCCATCCACCAATGGGACCTCAGCAAATAACCCATAACAATCGAAAGAAAAAATTGATATGTTTACTTTAATTGATAAGTTTACTATATATCAGAGTTTGAATCCTTGATATGCAGATTCGAATCAGTTGAAAGCAAATCGAATCTACATATATACTGACACACACATATGCACACCGAAGACAGCTTGGAGACCTCGAATGACAACCAGAGATGTTAGGAGATCGCCAATGAGATGGAGAGATGTCATCATCCATCATGCAGGTGTCAATATGATGCTTAGAGCACAAGATAGAGTGGCTTGTAAGGAGATTTAGGAGGCATTCATCCAGCAGTGGATGGGATTAGGCTGAGAAGAAAAGGAGGACATTCAGTAGGTAAAAGGGGACAGGAGGATAATTTATAGAAAAGGAGGACTAGTCCTCATTTAGGATACCATCTGGCAACCCTACATAAAAAAAAAGACTTGTATCTAACCTGTAGGTAACACTCTTTTTTGAAAGGCACACATTAAATAATATACCATAAATAATTTTTACATCTATCAGTGTGGTATTTTTAGTATTCATAATTATACTAGAAGACTGGCGCATGCGTTTTATAACCTCGAACAAATAATATGTCAATTGTTTGTATACATTTCCTTGTTGTCATTCACTTATACATTATTTTCAATCCATTGTTCTCCAATTGTTTAATAACAACATACGCAGTGTCATTTAAATTCCAGAGAGTGATTACCTTTAGTCAATAGGTACTTGTAAAAGATTCAAAAACCAACTCAAAGTTTGAATGTAGGAATCAGATTTCGATCGTGAAATATAAACGAATCATGGATTCTAAATTTATATTTCTAAATCAAAATATTTTGAGTAAAATATTCTGAGGTGGGGTTGCAGTTTTTCATTATGATTTTAGTATGGATTTGCGAGACCATATATATAGTAAGTACATATTTAAAATGTGGAAACATGTTGTTCGGTAAGAATCAAATTATTACACTGTATCAAATTATGCAAATTATAAACAAGTAAACATATCTTGGGCTGCCTATCTTGGGCAGAACCCTCAGAGACAGAATTCCCAATAAAGAGGTTTGCAGAACCTGCAATGTGGAGGATATTGTAAGGTGGAGCAGGTAAAGAAGACGATACTGGAGAGATCATGTAGAGAGGACGAATCCGGAAAGGCTGCCAAAGATTGCAATGCGCGAGATACCAGAAGGACGCCGACCACCGGGAAGACCATCAAAGAGATGGAGGGAGAGCTGGACATCCTCGTCCCAGGACCTGTAGAAATAGATCTACCAAAAGAGGAAGAAGAAGATAAACAAGTTTGTTATTATTTTTACTACGATTTAAAATTGACAAATATTCTAAGGTAGAGGCGTTTACATTGTGGAAATTCATTTTAATAAATTATTAAAATAACAATATAACTTTGTTTATTTCCACTTATAATTTTCTTTTGATATATCTCTGGGCTGTCATAGCCATATATTGATTATCAATTAATTGCATAATGTTTGTTCGAATTACAATTCATATTATAATGTTCAATGGATATACCTTAGAACTGTCAAAGCTGTTAAAGTAGTTTTCTTTTGATGTATCTCCGAGCTGTCTAGTCAAGTATTGATTATCAATGGATGCATAATGTTTCTTTGAACTATAATTTTATAAATATTATAAAATTACTTAAAAAAATAAGGCAGTGTCATGGATATAGCCACACACCACACCTAATTAGTTTTTAGTTTAAACCCACCCGAAGAAGAGAACGGTAGTTCTTGAAACTAGTTGTGGAATAAAAATAAATAAGTGGAAATAAACAAAGTTATATTGTTATTTTAATTATTTAAAATTGTTTTATTTTCAACGAACGAGTATGTCTTTTGAACAAGTTCATATATTTCTAATTGTTTGACTGCTAATTTTTAATGAAATTCCATTATCACTTATATAAAATTACTTAAAAAAACACATATTAACCACAGATGCGTTTACTGAATGGATTCAACATTCAAATTAGTGGAAAATATAAGTGGCAATAAGTTAAAAATTTGTGTTTTTTTTACTTATTTTAAAGTTATTTTTATATAAGTGAAGTTCATAAATGTTTTAATACATTCCCTAAAAAACAAAATAATTATGCTAATGAAATCGGTCGAAGCAGGATGCAAACCCGGGTCTACTAGATAACAAGCCTTCTGCCACTGATTCAAATGATATTAGTTTGTTTTAATCAGTTCGTTTAAACACCGCCATTAATTTTAATCTAATCATTTATATTAGATAATATTAAGACATTGTTACACGTTCGTGACATTTCATTCAAATAAAACCATAAGTGAAAATTAAACAAGTCAAATGACTCGTTGTATCGCATCCTAATCGTATATTTTAACGTGAAATAAAAATGATTGATGATTGACTCATTGAACGACTCGTTTTGAATTTATGAATTAAGTCGTTCATCAAATTCATCGATCCGGCCATAATGAAAGTATCAGAATGGTATTAATATGACAGATGGAATGTGTCCTGGAAATATTTGAAATTCAGTACACTAGCAAATATTTAATGGGATACTTACAAATATTTTAATGCATACAAATGACAAATTATAAATATTTTTTAGTATGAATACTTTCCTACGTCATAAGACATATGTATACAAAAAGACAGGACGAAACACATAGTATACATTATTTATATATAAATGAACCAACATATACTTTTGATAATTTAAATATATCAATATGAAGACAGAAAAAAATAATACGAAAGAAATTAAATTTTAGATTTTAGGTTTATAATAAATACGTCAAAATATCATAAATAGACACAGTTTTGGAAGGAGATCTGTATACAGTATGAAGAAAGGAAGGAAAATGGTTTAAGAGGCTATATAGTATATTTTGAAATTTATTTCTACAGTACTCTCAAAAGATATGTCTTTGAAATAAAGAACAGTTTTTATATTTATTCTATTGCATGAGTTTTTTGAAATTTGAATTTTTTAAATACTTTTCTTGTAAAATTAGTTTTAGTAAAACCCTTTTTTATTTTTTTATTATAAGTAACTAAAAAACTACAAGACCTATGAAGTAGATTTTTACTTCCTTCGAAAGAGAAAGTGAAAATCTACCGGTCGAGGTTTTTATTTTTATAACATTTTAATCACTATTCTTGCTATTTTAAAAAAAATCTAAATTTTACCTTTTCTTCACGGAAAAATTTTGTATATCACATATTTTGATATACCTACAATATTTTTTCGTGTTTTATACATTAGAAGGTAATTTAGTGTGCATTTTTGTGTACCTACATCCGTATACCCAGGGTATATGCGGGCCTTAAGGGTTTTCCTACTTGGGGAGAATGAATGAGGAACGCCTGACGAAGAAAATATGCATTGCGGACAGGAATGGAATGAGAGGTCGGGGCTGCCCAAGGAAGGGATGGCACGTCCATGTGAACGGTATTTCGAAAGACGAAAATGATAGAAGCCTGAACAACAGACCAACATGTTGTATGCGACGATGAATGAATGTTGACGAGGCGATAAATGTGTGTCTAGATTGAAATATGTGGCGTTAGGCTCTCTGCCTAGCCTGTGAGGGACATGGTGTTTAGTAGATTCCGATGTCGAGCTCAATAACGACTCTATACTTATTGGTAGTTGAGAAGGAATTTGTTTACAGGTGTCGTAGGCGTCCCTAATAGGACACCCCAGGAAGACGTGGTTAAGTGTTTCCTGGTCCAGGAATAAATTTATTTACATTATACAATCAATATAATTGTTGAGAGCATAACAAATGTACCTACATGTATGTGAACAAATATATGACACGAATCATTACAAATGTTTCAAAGTTGCTAAACATGCTCGAAAACACATGTTTTTAACAAATCTTTTCCTAGTACAAACAGCATTGATTAATGACCGCATTTTGATTTTGTTACTGAATTTATTGCATTAGATACTATAGAAACATTCGCTAAAATACTTCCCAAAGAACAACTTAAAGAATTATGGTTAACAAAATAGTGAAGTGCCACAGATAAGATGTATTGAACGAAAACATTAATCTTATTGAACATTAAGACATTATATTTTGAAGAAATGTATAAAAAAAAAGAATAAAAAAAAATAGATATATCCATGTAACAACACATCCTATTCACGATATACATGTGAAAAAGTGTTGGTTGTGGCACATATCCGATATATGAATGTCTGCTGTTTGCACGAAGAAACTTAATTAACACTCCTCTAAACTCAAACCATCAGGCAAGAACTCTATCAATTGAACACAGGCTTGCAAGTTATTGTTTGTGTAAAATGATTGTCTGAAAAAGAAATTGCTTGAAAATTCCAGTTTTGAGAGTTGAAGACAAACCATCTTGTCGGTAAAGCATTTTAAAGTACTAACGAAATATCAAATGAAAACATGCACATTTTTTCAAACAGTAACTGATAAGTCCAAGTGTATGGAACAACGTACGACATTATGTAATAATAATACAAAATATTTTAATAATGGCATATATGCAGCTATAAAATTTTTCGATTTACATACACATTTACATTTACACACACCATCTCATATACACTCTCACACATACACACCCTCACACTACACTCACATACATGGTAGCATATATTGTAGTTTCAACTTTTGTCTTATTTAATATTCATTGTTTTTTTTTCTTACACTACTAAATAAGGTAATAATGTATACATATAATTGATGCTGGGCATGACTATTTTTTTTATATTATATATCACCAGTTTACTTGTCCAGTCATTGTTTGTGTACTTTGAATAAAAGAAAAAAAAAATGGTACAACCAAATTAACAAGCCAAAATGAACTTATAATAAGATGGCAATACACTAAAATAAAGTTTCATCATATTATAGAAGGCGATGGTGTTTCAGCTTTTTTAAACGAAAAGATTTTTGTGATAAATATAATATAGAACTTTCAAAATTAAAGATAGGGAATTCAATATGAAGGCATAATTGTCAAACACTGCGCAAGCGCATAAAATAATCACGTAAACATGCCTATGACAGGTTTGAGTTTCTTGAGCCCTGTAGGTGCCTTGAGTTCCAGCTCCCCTAGACAATGATTTCAAAAACGCAAACTTTGGTATACCTCAAGGTACTGTACTTGGTCCACTTTTATTTATAATTTATGTTAATGATATATTCAATCTGCCAATATCTGGTAAAATAATTTCTTATGCTGATGACACTGCCATTATACTGAAAGATAACACCTGGAAGGAATTAATTGCCTCAGCTGAATCAGATATAAGTGTTTTGAAGTCTTGGTTCGATTGTAATGTACTTTCATTGAATACAGATAAAACGTGTATTATCCCATTTGCATTAAATGATAAATACATCCCAAAAAACCTTAATATTAAAATTCATATTGACAATTCCTGTTTCAACAACTCCATATCTTGTAACTCAGCGTGTATTAAATTATCCACTAAAAATAACATCCGATACCTAGGCATTATTATTGAAAGCAGTATGAAATGGAAATTACATATAACTACTACTATTGAACTCCTTAAAAAGCTAATTTTTATTTTTCTGAGACTAAGAAATATACTTCAAACAAACTTGCTTAAAACAATATATTTTTCATTATTTCAATCCATCTTACAATATGGCATTATATGTTGGGGGGGAGCTTTTAAAACCACTTTAGTGCCTTTAGAAGTTTTTCAAAGAATCATTATTAAAATTATATTAAAAAAGAGATTTGATTATCCAACTATTAATTTATTTCAAGAATTTAAAGTTTCAACTGTTGAAAATATCTACAAAAAAATCTCATTGTTCCAAATTCATAAAGATATTCTTACAAATTCAAACCAATTGTCATTTTCTTTAAGCAGCAGAATAAATTCACAAGGATGCATTACCATTCCTCTTTTACGTACAACTGCCTCACAACATTTCTATAAGTATAAAGGTACTAAGTGGTTTAATGAACTCCCTTTGAGTCTTAGACTCGAAAAAAATTATAGTATATTTAAAAATAAAATTAAAAAATTGTACTGATTTATTTATTTATTTTTTGTTATTTCATTCTTTTTTTGTGTAGCTTCATATTTTTTAGTAGATGTACAATGTTTTGGTAAATGTAATAATATTAAATAGATACTCCCCTCTTTTAACACGAGATTTTATCTCAATTAAAGAGGGTTATTATGAATTATATGATGAAAATTGTATACCTTTTTAAATTGTGATTTATATGTGAACATTGTATTGTTTTTGTTAAATAAAAAAAAAAAAAAAAAAAAAAAAAAAAAAAAAAAAAAATGTGTCATTTAGCTCAAGAAAGGAACAAGAAAAGATAACTCAATGTATGCAAGTGACAGTTGTCACGTGACGGTCAACTGTCACTTCCATACATTGAGTTATCTTTTCTTATTTCTTTTCTTGAGCTAAATGACACGTTGTCTAGGGGGGCTGGTTCTCCTATGATATTCCAACTTTGTTTCTATTGAGATGTTAAAGAATAAAAATACACTTCATATTATAATACAAATATATAATATCAATATGAAGTGAATAATATTTGTATTTCAAGCTGTACATAGATTTTTTTACATACCTCTTCATATTTCATAAATCAATTTATTACTTCTCGGGCAACTAACAGGTAATATGTCAAGTATTAATTTAACACGCACACAAAAACAAGTTGTTACATTTTACGACTTACGATATTAATCGTCTCACAGATCCAACAGAAAACACAATTTAAAATTGTGTCTTCACCGGGAATCGAACCCGGCACCTTTGGATCAGCCGTCAGACAACTAACCAACTGAGTCACGAAGGCCGAAAATACTTAGTGAGATCAAATGTTGTATATAATAATAATATAATTTGGATGATTTATATAGCGCCGTTTTCGTGAATATCTCACCACAAGGACGCTGAAAATTGATTAAGATGTTTCATTATGGCTTTGGTAAGATTTGCGAAAAAGGTGTGTTTTGAGATTTTTCCTGAAGGTAGATATATTTTCAGTTTGTCTGAGGGTATTTGGGAGCTTATTCCATGCATTTGGCCCTGCCACAGCAAACGCACGATCGCCGAAATTAGTGGTATGCACCCTGTTTATTTCAACAATTTTCCAACCATGGATGAAGATGCAGAACGAAGTGATGATTGTCTGTCGTTAATTGAAAGAGGAATGCAAAGTTCGGAGAGGTAAGTAGGAGCCATACCATGAAGTGTTTTGAAGATCATGAGACAGAGTTTATATTCAATCCTTTCAGGAACTTTAAGCCAATGGAGATTGCGGAGATGGTGAGAAATGTGAGAAAACCTGGAAGCTCCGGTGATGAGCCTGGCTGCAGCATTGAAAACTGACTGAATTTTATTAATTTCTTTTTTTGGTAGATTTGGTGTATCACTTGTTTAATTATGCAGTTTTTGTTTGTATACTTTGAATAGAATATAATATTATAATAAAATAAAATAAGACAATATTTCTACGAATACACACAAGATCCTGATGATCATCTCAAGAGTGATTTATTCTATTTTAATTAGATGCCAATTTATTTTATTTTATTTGGGACACTTATAGATATTGACAATGGCATACAAGAAATAGTATATCTTGATAATTTTATATAATGTCAACATCCTATTGAAAGTGAACACAACATGCGAAGTTCATCAATATTTCACACAAACATATTAAAGCATCCGAGATAAAAACAGTAAAAAATAAACTTTTTAAATAAGGCATAATTATACAAAACGTATAAAAACATAAAGAAGCATACATACAACAATAAAAAGTAAAAAGTAAACATATATATAACAATAAAAAGTAATGAAACTTGTGCATATAACAATAAAAAGCAATGAAACATAAACTTATAAACAATACATCAACAGAAATTCTCCTCTCTACTCAGAATCAATAGCATTCTTTTTTTAAATACCTCTCTTGTGTTGGAGAAGATATTGAAATAATTAACTGAAAAGATACATAAACCAGAAACTTTAGATATTCAATGAAATATTTTGTAATATGACTGGAATGTTTACATACTATCCCAACCTTTTCACATTGTCATCATGTGCGTGAGTTCACTTCTGATCACCCATACTTCACACATCACAATAATCGTATGCACAACACGATACTTCGGAGAATTTAGATACTATCACCTAAATTATCCATTCACACAGTATTAGTTTCATTTCATTCTATGGGTATTTTTGTACAAGAAAGGATCGACCATGACACGATAGAGAATGCGCTAGGCAAGTTCATCATCTTCAGTCAGTGTTCACTTGTGCTATGACATAGGTTCTCTCCTCTCCTATTCCACATTATCAATACCTGTGCGATTCCCATCCAGTGGGGTCTAACGTGGTCTCCATTCTAACAAATAAATAAATAAATAAATAAATAAATAAATAAATAAATAAATAAATAAATAAATAAATAAATAAATAAATAAAAAAATAAATAAATAATTAAATAAATAAATAAATAAATAAATAAATAAATAAATAAATAAATAAATAAATAAATAAATAAATAAATAAATAAATAAATAAATAAATAAATAAATAAATAAATAAATAAATAATCCTTTAAATATAAATGCATTTCAATAACGAATTTATACGCGAAATATTTTATAATTAGTTATTTTATGCTTGGTACAAAAAGTAAAAAAAAAAATAAACAAAGCTTAAGTGATAGAAGAAATAATAATAAATTAATTAAACAATAAGTAAGGTGAAAAATATTTTTTAATATTTTTTTTATATTAGGTTCTTCTTGGGCATTTCTCTCAACCATATCGGATGATTCTTAATCTTGTCTTCTAGGCTAGGGAAATTGCTCATCGTCTTTGGAAACAATAATATTTTAATTGGAGTCATAACTCATTATACCTTATGGGAGAATAATTTAAAAATTTATAGTTGTCCTTCAAGATCACTAAGCCCACTTAACCAATGGGGCCTCAAGAGGCCCACGAACAGCACAACTTGCTAAGCACTCTAAGAAATATTTACCTAGAACACTTACACGTGAAATAGCTATCCTCAAAATTGTCATTTATACAAATGAATGTGGCCAAATACTGGATACATAGATACAATGCATACCGTATACCTACCATCTAGACATATCCAACAATATGGGTAAATCAGCGACAAAAGTGCGGGTGTCAATAAACTTTTAATAGAAAGCACGACACCTGCACGCATCCCCACATACTGGTATTGTCACACCTAAAAAGGCACTACATTCTGAATGGGTGGTGAACCTCATTGCTGAACTATGTGAAATGTTATTGTTGCCTGTTGTATTTTCGATTACCCGGCTCTTACAGGTCACCTGAAAACTATGAAAATATTGATGTAGGTACTTATATAATAATAGAAAAGATTGAAAGCACTGTTCTATGCTGCCCCCCTAGACAACGTGTCTTTTAGCTCAAGAAAAGATAACTCAATGTATGGAAGGGACAGTTGTCACGTGACTGGCAAATGTCACTTCCATACATTGAGTTATCTTTTCTTGAGCTAAATGACACGTTGTCTAGGGGGGGCTGGTGCATTATAGCAAATAGAAAAAAAAGGAAGATACACAATTGTGTTTTTTTGGAAACAGATAATAAAAATACCATCGGAATCAGCAGTTTAAGTCAGAAGATAGTCCACCTAGTCTATAATTAGCTGAAATGACGTAGGAGACAATCCGTCACATCTCTCATAGACGACACGAAGTGGAAGTGCAGAGTGGAAGGGAGAGGCGCGGGGCAATTACTTCTGGCAGGAATACACTGCATCAGGCCTGGACAATTTTGTTTTATCCGAGGGGCCATATTTTTTATAGGTAAAACAATACATAATTGTAATTGTTTAATTCATAATACTAATTATTGATTCACGATGATGTATTTGCCTTTAACATGTTCTGTAATTGAATTGTAAACAACTGAGTTTGACTGAAAGCAAATAATCTACGGTTAAACGTATTTTTTATTTAATGTACATATATGTATGTAACGCGAATTATGAATAAATTTTAGCTTTCTGCACTGCCTCTATATAAACTTTAACTATGTCAAATCTCAAACTCTCCATGCGCTCAGTTTGCTTTAATACGTGTCCGAAGTTTTCGCTTCGCGTATTAATAATATTTAAATATATATTTCAGACTTTAAATGCCAAAATATAAAGATTTTGCCAATTTTTCAATCATAATCTTTGGTGGGCCACATGCAGTTCGCAGGCCTCGCTTTTGTCACTCCCTTTACCAGGGCCGGATCCACCATAGGTTCAAACAGTGCAGTTGCGCCAGGCGCAAATAAATCTGGGGCGCCAAATATAACAAAAAAGATTCAACAAATATATAAAAAAGACCAAAAATATATACCTACCTTAAATCCCGAAACAGAAAAAATATTTGGATCTTCTAGTGCACCAGGCGCCAAATTGGGTAGATCCGGCCCTGAACTTTACTATATTATGATCACCGGCATTAGGTATGTATATATTTATGACAGAAGAGATAGGTAGGTATTTATATAGTGACATGTTCCGCTCCTATATTGCGCAACTGTCTAGTCAAGTCTTGTCTAGTAAAGTCTGAAGACTGAAGACTAGCTGTTGCTAACTCAAGGCAGGCAAACACGTGCGATGACAGAACTTTAACACCGTTTCACATCACTTTTAATTTATTGAAAATAATCAATTTTTTTTTAACTTTTCTACGGACAATTCTTGGTAGAACTTGGTGGTATGGTAAAATAAAACCAAAGTTTTCAGTTCTACTAATTTAATGGCACTGTATCACACACTTTGAAAATGGTCACTGGTTGACCGAAACAAGTCAGTGTCATTAAATTAGTAGAACTGAAAACTTTGGTTTTATTTTACCATACCAAATTTATTTATAATTTATAATCAATTTTGTTTATTATTTTATTTAGGTATATAAAAATACAGAATATTTCTACTTTAAACAATATATAGCAAAATAACAATATTTATACTCTCTCGATAGAGTCAAAAACTTGTTACAAAAAAAAAAACAACTAAAACAACAACTAAATTCCTAAAACAGCTAGAATGAAAATTATAAAATAATTGCCTAATTTTATTAAAAAGTACGTCAATTTTATATCCAACACAAAACATGACTAAAAACACATAGGTTACAATAATATTTATTTACACCAAGTCAGCGCCAAACAAACATTTCATGGATCTCATTCGATGGTCTATTCCAAAAAAATTTTTTTTTTAATTTTTCCATTTAAATTCAGTAATTCCAATGAAATATGACCAATTCATAGTAGAATGTTGGTATTATGTAGTTAATTCCTTACTTTTTAATGAAAAATAAATAAGTTTATAAAATTTTGCGATACCGCTAGACTTTTGCATTATATTTTACAAAAAAATAAATATGTCCTTGTTAAACAAGTACATATTATACATCTTCCTACGTTCCCTAAAATAAGCATAAATGCTTGTGCTATAGGTGAACGAAATTCGTCGAGGCAGGATTCGAACTCGCGACCACTGAATTAAGTCTTAGAAGACTTGGTCTCGCAAATATCCATCTCGATTAATAAGATCTCGATTATTTTTATTGGTTCGATAACACTAGATGTAAGAAATTTTTTTACAACTAAATAAAATTTACATAATGTAATATATTGAAATGTGAAATGTGGGCTGGAAACACTGGTTAGTTGGAATAAATTGCCATATGGCAATTAACTCGCCACTTGCACAGGGTGCAAGAAATTATTTATTTTTTATTTTTTAAACAAAATGAATATGCCCTTGTAACAGGTACATAATATATATGTACATCCTCATACATTTTCTCAATTAAGGTTATGGTGAACGAAATCGGACGTGGCAGGATTCCGACTCGCAACCACTGGATTACTAACCCAGCGCGTTAATCACTCAGCCACCACCCATCTGATAAAATAAATTGATATCTGGTGTTAGCTGGTACATACAAAATAATAATAAATTAAATAAATAAAGTCATGTGTGGTACGTGCTTAATAATATAAAACTCAGTTTATTCTTATCCCCCTTAACCAATGTCACCACCGAATATAGTCCACAATCTTAACATAATCTGACACTTTTCTTCATAGTTCATTGTCACTATGACTGTCAAACTATTCACATTGACACTTCGATTCTTCATTTGAGATAGGCAGTCTTAAATAAAGAGAGATAAATACTGTACCATCTTATGTAAGAAAATCATATCAAAGTTCGATAATAATTAAGATATTTGTGTTTTTCTTGGCCAGAATATATGGCAACATCAACGCAGTTGGGATTTTAATTAAGTCGCCTATATTTTTCTTGGCGTAATCCATTTTATCACCGGTAGATGTCATTATTTGACGTAAATGAAATCCCAAACTAAGAGATCTTTTTTTTTATATAATATTTATTTTTCATTACAGAATACAAAAGTACATTTGACGATTAAATACAACAATAATTCAAAAATATTGCCCCATTAAAAGTGTGGACACTTGTGTATAATCCACAAGTGATTATTTTCTACACAAATCGGAAGAAAAGAATTAATCTTTGATAAAAAATGGTGAAGGCTAGTATTGGTAGTAATTTTAAGCATCGCAGTTCCTTTTTTATAGATAACCTCTTATGAAGTAAGGATTACAAAATATTATACCTAATATTTCGAATTATAAAACATTTTTTATCTTAAGAAACTTTTTTCTTCACAGACATATATACCTACTCAGAATTTTCAATAACTGTGTATTTTATTTTGATTTTTATTCACTATTCTCAATGATATATTTAGGTAGATAATTCAAGAAAAATACATGGTCCAATTAAAAAGTATCATTGAAATAAAATAATCATATTAGTGTCCTTTATTACTATGCACATTGATGAGAATAACTAGACATTTTATTTTGAAACATTTTTGGTGTAAGATGGTTACAAGAAAGGGAAGATTTCTTTTTCTTCTTCTAAGTTTCAATCCTAAACATTCAATCTTAAGCAATGTTTCGCATCTTTGAAAAACTTTAAAAATTATGTATCACAAATCAGAATGCATGCTTCAGTTGCTATTAAAATTAATTAGAATGGATGCAATAAAAAACAAATTAAAGTAAATTAAAAGTTGTATTAATTAATGACAACACACGAGAAGGAATTTGCGGGATTCCGCATTAATAATTCTGCAAAATTCATTCGGAATCCCGCGTTTGCGAGATTGGATCCCTAATACCTACCACTGGCAAGGACGCCCCCTGGCATTTGTCACATCAATCATCCCCTATATTACCGATAATGTAGGAGACAATACTTATAATATCGGAGACAACGTCTACAATATAGGAGACAACACCTATAATGAAGAAGACAATACCTATAATGTAGGAGACAACTACTATAATGTAGGAGAAAACACACACTTTAATTCTTTGAGTGGCATTGCAACGCTTGTCGGGTACTAAATAGGTTGTTATTTCAATAAAAAATAATAGATTCCATGAAATATTTATTAAGACACCGGCTTAGAATAGTGCTTCCACTCTTCGAGTGTCCCGTAAGAGCCAGGTAATCGAAAATACAACAGGCAACAATCACATAGTTCAGCAATGAGGTTCACTACACATTCAGAATGTGGTGTCTCTTTACAGCATGACTGCTGTGTTGTGATACAAGCATGTGTCGTGCTTTCTTTCATATGGCGATGCGCACGCTCACAATGACAAAGGTAAACATTTTTGTATTTTGATTTATCTGCGCTTTCTATGGTTATAAATGACCTAAAAACATAGACGACGTCAGAAACTTTGTCGTGTAAATAGACACTTTTTGGCGGGAAAACGCTTTTCCCGCCAATTCCGGTCGTAAAAATAGTGGCACCGTATATTTTAAGGATTTTTAAACTATATCCAAATCAAATGTCCGATAATGAAGTAGGTAAGCGACAAACGCAAAAGGTTACAAAGTATTATAGATTGATCTTGAAATTGATCCAATGTTTAACCGTATATATGTATGTGTTCACAATATTACATCTTTCTTTTACTTTTTACATAAACACTGAACGTAAACTTAAGAGATAAAAAAATCTTGGCATTACAACGGAAACATTTACAGATTACTTTTATACACAGAAATATTTTGGCATTACTAGTAGGTAGTGATTTTTTTTCTATACGGAAAAAAAATCATTCTTACCTCGTTTTAGACGAAAAGGAATATTAAATATTCTATATAGTTCCCTCGTATTAACTGCTTAAATATTTTATTGCAAAGTATTTTACTCCCCATGGTTATATTACGGAATATTCTATCTAGGACACTTGGGTGCGAGCCCACTTGATCGCGATTTATTCATATTCGCTCTTATAATAGAGCAAAATAAAATGAAACAAAAGCAGCGATCTAGCTTTCAATTGGGAATAATTCACCCATCCAGATACTTAACATATCAGGGGCTATAAGAAGGTCTCTATACTACCTATCAACCCTACTGATTCCCAAATATTAACGTTTTTAAAACCTAAAAAAAACGTTTAAAAAGAACGATTCTACATGTATAAATGTATTCATTATTACCGTTTTTGCATTTTAATTATTATTTTTTTCGGTAAATCTAAAATTTCTAAATTACGGATTAACGATTTTGGAATAATGCCAGTGGCTGATATAATGAACGGTAATATTATTGTATTACAAGAATGCTAAAATCTTTTAATCTCGTTACCTAAGGCGGTGTATTTTCTATTTTTTTCATCAAATGTTTGTATATTCTTACTAGAATTTGGATCGGCCACGTTAACAAATGTTTTTTTTTTTATTTTATCATGTATTATTATTTCGTGTCTGTTGTGTTGAATTGACAAGTACCAAGATGTTCAAAGCATTGAACACTGTCAGTTAAATCTTTCTTATCGTCCAAAAACTGACCTTCACCTACTAGTTAAGAGTTGTCTTAAGTCTCAGTGCGATTTGTACCTTTTCCAATGCTGCTTAGAAGAAATATCTCGTATAACGATTAAAAAAAATCTAATACTATTTATATATTTGCCTTTTATATACTTTTAATCATAAAAATACACACATTTTTATTTATTTATTTATTAAACAAATTTTCGGTACATAGCATAATATAAATAGATACAAAAAAAAAACATACACACATATTAGACAGATCATATTACACATTACACCAAAAATCCCACAAGGCTTAGCCTGTATGTGGGTATACCTAAATAAAATTTACAAAGGAAGATGTTGGTTGCGCGTTACAATTAAACAGTTTTTAGACAACGCAAGTTGAAAAATCATAAGTACCTACCCAAATGGTGATAAAGAAAATTATATAAATTGCAAGTAAACAATATTCTGATCACAAGAAAGCGTTATATCATAAAATAGCAAAATCCATAAATAGCAAAATCCATAAATTAAAAGTAAATAGTTAATGATGATAGTAAAGTAAAATAAGTATGTACCCACTTATATTAGAACAAATCATAAAAAGCAATGAAGTAAAATACATAAAAGTAAACAGATATATGATGACACAAAAGTAAAATATAGATAATCAAAAGAGATAAACACATAGAAAAAGACAGAAGAGAGAAGAACAAAAAAAAAATGAAATCATAAAAAGAAATCTTGAATGTTGTCATTGTTCTTAAGCCATGTCTTAAGATGACTCACATATTTTGAATGGCAATTTAAAGACTTAAGAGACAATGGCAACATATTATATGATCTGGGAGCTATAAATACAGAATGTCTCTGTGTCGATCTCTTATTGCAATTAGGAACTTTGTAAATACTATTCAGACGGTCACTGGTACGATTTTGTGAATTTAACATGAAAATTTCTTTCTTTTTGTGAATAAACTTAAGACATTGTAGTATATACAGTTTCCTTAGATTAAATAATCCACTCTCTTTAAATAATTGTTTAGTGGGATATCTGGGAGGTTTGTTGTACATTTTTTTAATTATCATTCTTTGTACAATTTCTAATGGAGCAATATGACTGTCCAATACTCCTCCCCATGCAATCATGCCATAAGTCAACATAGATTGTACCAAACTGTAGTATGTCATTTTGACTATGTCAGTTTTGACAATACCAAGTAATATTTTAAATATATACCCCAAGTATCTTATTTTTTTACACAAGTAGTTTACATGATTGTCCCACCTTAAATGTGAATCAATGATGATACCTAAATATTTAGTGGAGCTTTCTGTCTTGACCTCTACACATCTGGAGCAATTGTTATCACAGTCATTGTTATGGAATCTAAGGACAGTGTTACAGGTGGGCGCCGATCTACTATTAGTATAAAATGGGACGTAGAGGGTTTTTTCACAGTTCAAAGAGAGTAAACTTTTATTCAGACATGTTTTTACAACCCGCAAACAAGTATCTGCGTTAGCAAATGTTTCACGCCAAGTTTTTCCACTTACAGTGATAGAGGTATCGTCAGCATAAGACAGTATTATACCAGGGATATCGGCATTACACAGTTCGTTGATGTAAATAAGAAAGAGTATCGGTCCGAGTACTGTACCCTGTGGGACTCCGTGGATGACCTTTTGTTCAGAGCTGTAATCGTAACCAATTTTTGTTTTTTGGAATCTCATATTTAAGTAATTTTCTAATAAAGACAAACATTTTCCTTTTATTCCATTTTTATGCAAGCGTTTAATAAGTACATTATGGTTAACTGTGTCGAATGCTTTCTTTAAGTCCAAAAATATTGAAAGTGTTTTCTTTCCTCTGTCTAGTTCCTCATGTACGTACAACGAACGATAATACACAACTGTTTCAAATGAAAAAAATTATTTCATTGGATTTCGTACGACTTTTCATAAGACGACGATGTTTAGAAATTTGCCTATGTCATTCGTCGTTTGGAAAAATGACAGATTTTAAAATAGACATATTGTATACCATATACGTAGTTGATATTGCATAAAATCAGGCGTTTTCATTTAATCCTTGCTGTTATATTACGAGTTATTTATTATTTTGTGATGAGGATAATACCTAAGATTCAATAACTTTTAAGAACGTTCCGGCTAAAATAAGTGCGTTATTATTCCACTTAGTCCAAATATGAACGTTCCTATTTAGGAATGTTACTATTTAGGGATAATTCCTATTTAGGAATCCAAGTCAGGCATTAGTTCCATTCAGTATTCTACAACCACATTTTAGTCTAATAAACTGTTAAAATGTTCCTTATTTTAGATCACACCTAATTGGAAGCGTACTAGTTATTTTTGCAGCAGTCTGGTATATTTTAGTTGAAAACATCAGTTATGTTCGGAAAAAAAGGATAATTTACACGTGTTGCGATCTGCTGAATATAAAAACCAAAGAATATTAATTAGTGCAGATCAATTGAAATGTTAAGTCAGTTGACATTACGATGACATGTCATTATGTCATAAATAAACATGGCCGAACAGAGCGCGGCGGTACGTATATGCGTAGTCTGCGCCATAGACAATTTGAATTCAAATTATTATCTACGGTGCACTAATTTTGTAGATTTTAGTTTTACGAACATAATACGAAGGGGTCGCTTAGCAACCGGGTTGTCAACAAGTTTGTGTTTATATTCGCTCTGAAAAAAATATTGTTTTTTTACTAAAATATAAGTGTATTTTATATTTATTGTGCACTAATTTCATTATTGTGAGTTTTAGTTTGTATCCGTTCATTATCCATGAATATGGATTTGGATATTCCCCCTGATCCGGGACCAAGTCTAAGTGTTAAAAAATCTGACATGTCAACGCCACCTAAACAAAACAACAAGAGACCTAACACAAATAATTCTGACATTATCCATCCGTCTAAAGCTCCAAATTTAAATAGTTCTCCGGAAAAATTGTACAATACTCATAGTGAAATTGAAATCCAATACCTGGAAAATTCGCCTGGGCCTTACATTGTTTTCGTTCAAGATATTGACTCTAGCAAGAATATTCACCCAATGAAAATTGGTAATATCCTTATTAAACATAACATTAAAAATATTTCTCCGGGTGGAGTAAAATCAGAAGGGAGAAATAAAATCTCAATTACTTTCAAAGATGCTAAGAGTGCGAATCAATTCACGACAGCCATTTTTTTAAAAATAAATAATTTAAAGGCATATATACTGTGACGTTATTTTGTATTTACACGTCACTATTTAATAATTTTAATTTAATGTTTATAAAAATGTCTTTGCCGGGTAATTTTGCGTAGGCCATAGTTGAACGATGACACCTCGTGTCGGCTGTCAGCGTTGAAAAGAAAGGCATAGATATTTCGACCCGCCTAGCTAATCCGTTCACGGCTGTGTTCGCCTTACAACTTTTTTAGAAATATTGCCAATATTGCGAAGTGCGTTCGTTTAAGACATTTTTATGAACATTAAATTAAATTAATTAAGTAGTGACGTGTAAATACAAAAATAACGTCACAATACCTAGATTTAAAGTGACAAAAATGGGTTTGATTCATGGTATTTCAACAGACTTTTCGATTGACGATATTATAGAAAATTGTGCAGTACCAAACCATATTGGGAAGATTTTAAAAGCAAGACGCCTCAATTTTAAAGATAAATCATCAGGAGAAACAATGTGGAAACCATCTCAATCCGTTGTCTTAACGTTTGAAGGACAAAATCTCCCAGAGTATGTTTACCTTTTTTATAACTCTTTGAAAGTTGAAACTTATGTATTTCCAACCATCCAATGTTATCGCTGTTGTCGCTTTGGTCACATGAAGATTCAGTGTCATTCTATAACTCGCTGCTTCAAATGTGGAGATAGTCACCTTGGTGAAGTTTGCCAAGTGGTGGACTTTTTAAAGTGTATAAACTGTTCAGGATCTCATTCAGCTACAAGCCCAATGTGCCCGGAATTCACTCGGCAAAAAAATATTAAACATTCAATGGCTACAAAAAATATATCATATCTGCAAGCATCTCAACTCTTCCCATCTTCTGTGAAAAGCTATTCTGAAGTGACTAATAACCAATTGAACAATAAACAAAGTTTTAAAAAAACAATATACACTAAAATGTCTTCGGAAACTCAAAAACAGACAATTCCTCATATTAATATTAAAGAAATAAACAAGTGCATGTCGTATTCAAATGGTGAAGCTAGCCATCCTACAAATGGATGCGCTGTTTTAAGCCAGTCAACTACTTCTGCATCTAATGAAGTCCAAGAAAATATTTTCCAAGATGATGCCCATTCTGTTGTATATTTAATTACGCAAATTCTTATTAGTTTAATTTCCAACTCAAATTTTAATTTACCGTCCAACGTTGCCAATCTTATCCCGCTTTTAAATTCTTTTTTAAAAAATGGTTCAAAATCACAAAACCCATAATCCTTTAAACATTTTACAGTGGAACTGTAGAAGCGCATGTTAAGTGACTTTCTTTTATTTGATACTGTTCATAGTGTATGTCTTGTTTATATTTAAGTTTGAGTGTTCTATGAATACAATTATGGCACAAATCATACAATATTGTGTGAATTTCCTAATAAAAAAAAAAAAAAAACATAATACGAAATGACCTTAATTCTAAAATTTTAGAACTATTTTAGTTCAAAAGTTACTGAATTGTACTTAATGTGCACATTAATGCTGTGTTTTCATATTACTTCGTTGTTGTATAGTTATTATACCAGAATTTTGTTTAAGAGGCTATAGTAGGCTATATAGTATATTTTGAAAATCTATTCCCCAATACCCTCAGAAGATACGTCTATGAAAAAAGAACGTTTTGTATTTACATCTTTATTCTATTGCATGAGTTTTTGAATTTTGAATTTGGTCAATACTTTTCTTGTAAAATTAGGTCGTAAGCCCTGTAGGTGCCTTGATTTCCCGGTTCTCCTACAATAAATATTCCAACTTCGTCTCTATTGAGATAATTAAAAATCTGTTAAAAAATACATTATTGTGTTGTTTTTTAATAAAAAAATATATATCACCTCCTATTACCTACACAAATTATGGAGAATTTTCTCTCTTTAACTCTAATCGGGTCACGTATTGCGACTTGCAACATTCCGCGACCGTTGAAATTCGCGAATTTGCCAATTTTCAAAACAACGTTAAACTTTGTGTTTACTTTGGAACAAAACAACGCATCGTCTAGAGAGGAAAACATTTCTTAATGGTCATATGTCTTTGTTGTGTCTGGATTATTTCACTGTTGATTTTTCATTTTGTCTCACCCGGGGAAAATATAATGAATGAAGAATCTTTGGGTGTCAAGGTCAAATGTATACTTTATAAAATAAATAGGTACAATAAAATTAGGGCCATGAATATTGTGTAAAGATCATGGTAAGATCATGTTAAAATATGGTATATAGATTAAGACAAATACATATAATATGGAAAATAATAGGTTATAGGTAAACAGTTATAGGTAAAAACAATATTTGTACCAAACCAATATCTTTATTAACCTACATATATTACGTGAAATTTTTATATCGGTAAATACCAACCAACATTGACACACTATACCGATCAACTTTGACATTATTACTGTTAACTGCAAATATGGTTTTGCACATGCGAAATGTACGCAACACACTTATTTCATAACAAACAAAGACGATATCCAATATCCAGAATTCGAGGTTATATCTATAGATGTCTTGATCCAATTGCACTGTGTCTTGAAGAGCAGATCTTCAAATATGTCAGGCTATTTAGTTCCAAGATGGAAGACTTTTCATTTCAGTATTATTTTTCGATCGAATGCCGTAAAATAATGATAAACCGAAATTGTTCAGCAGAGAAGAAATTTCATTAAAATTATGTATCTCTCAAATCTTTCTTCTCTGGCTTGAAGCACTGATTAATTGGAATAGTTTACCAATTGGAAAATTGTCGCCATTTGCACAGAGTGCAAGGTAGTGTTAAATAAATAATAATATTTCTTCTGATATGTACATGATTTTTTGTCGTTTCTTTTTTTTTCAATATCCTATTCGTGTGTTTCTGCCATTTTTTCCAAGCTTCAGTTTTCCATGTAGAAGCTAGTCGTTAGTTGGAAGTTCGGAGAGCAGAATATGCTTAGAACACTCACCGACCCGATGGCGTGACCTCGTCAAGTTCGCTACAGCATCATCAATCACAGAAGCCTTTCGATCTGTCCAAAGACCCTTTTAGTAAAATGTTCATTATGTTATATTGTAGATGCATCATTTCCATGTATCCATTTCAGTTCTTTCCCCTCAACGATTTGTTCGAGGACTGTGTAACTTGCAACTCATTGTTCCATGCTTGCAACGAATATGCTGCGAATAGATTGTTGTTCTGTGGTTGCAACGTTTTTGTGTGACAATACTACCTACTGCAATTTGTTTTAGTGCAACTTTGAAAACATTCACATGCAGACGTGACGCCGAGATTGACGGTCCTCCACGATTGTGGTTGGACTCTTAGTGGTAGTGGTATGAAATATGAATGATAGTAGTTCTTGTTTCGTCTGGAGAGCAGCCGCTCCGGGGATGAACAGAACGCTTGTTTCTATAACGTTCCTAATGGAGTGGGGTAGGTGACTGCGACTTTTCCTAATGCAGACGTGTTCATTGTTAGTTTCAACAAGTACATATACAAATCATTGAGTGAGAACCCGAAGAGGAAATATCGGTGAGATCCAACCCACTCCAAAGCTTGTAACACCCATCACCTGATGTTTGTTATATAGGCTTTTGCGATTTTTTGGTAAGATGGACTATACTAGCCTCTTTGAATTTTTTAAAATTAATTTTAAATCCAGGGTTCTTCTGTATCTGAAAACAGCCCATGGAATGACACCATTGTGAATGAATTGATACATTCACAGTTGGTGCGCTAATGCAATCATAAAACAGCTGGCTAATTCATGGAATCTTCATGATAGCACCAGCACGCCATTCAATTACATCAACATCAACGGCAGAGAGAAAACATTAACTGGACATTATATTTAATTGAATTATATTATTCTTCGTTGCCATGTTGACAATAATTATTTTTTAAAATAGTACAAACCCACGTCGATTCTTGTCGCGAGGACAGGGCCTCGACGAGGCAGAGGACTCTAGTGTTGACCTACCAGAGTGCTGAGAGATAATGACGTTTACGAAAGTGCTATATATTTTTTTTAATAACAATTACATTTTCCTGCTAAACTGCAAAGCAGTTACATTATAATACAATACACATTAAGATTAATTTGAATTGGAATTCGAAAAACCTTATTTTTACTTATAGAAATGTTGGAAAAGATACGAAATCGTCATATCATTCAACTACTTTGTAACTCTCATATTCTAATTTCTTTCAACTAACCAGTGTTTCTAGCCCAGAGAAACAATATTTGCGTGAAAATTAATTAAAATTATTTTTTCTTCTGCTGGCAATCGAACTCAGGACGCCCGCACAGGCTTGCCAAATATGCCACGGCTGTAGCGCAGTTGATAAGACACGATATCAAAAATATAACGTTGGTTATTTTTTTTTTTGATATTGCCAAATCTCTTCAATTCGATGAACGTAACATTTACTTTGATGGAAAAACTCAAGTGATGAGGATAGCCTTGGTCTGCACAGTTATTAAAAAAAAACACTTTAATTGTACTGAATTCACTCGAGATTTTTATTAGACATAATGCTTTCTGAATAGAACTGATGTCTGGATCTGTTTTACATCTTACTCGTGATTTTCGACCAAGGCATGTTCCGATTAAATGCCGACCTTTTCCATATAGGAATTCTGTTTTACATATTACTCGTGATTTTCGACCAAGGCATGTTCCGATTAAAAGACGACCTTTTCCATTTATTCTGTTTTACATCTTACTCGTGATTATCGACCAAGGCATGTTCCGATTAAATGACGACCTTTTCCATTTATTCTGTTTTACATCTTACTCGTGATTTTCGACCAAGGCATGTTCCGATTAAATGGCGACCTTTTCCATATATTCTGAAGGTCTATGATTTTCGTTTTCAAATCATCTTAACCGATTACGAAAACCAAACATCAAGCATCCGGGTCTGCTGGTTACTGTCGCCGAAAGAAACAATTAAAACATAGAAACAATCCCCACTGTTCCCAGAGGAAAAACCTTGGAAACAGTGTGCGCTGTAGCAGATACCAAAAGATGAAGAGGCAGGCGGACTATAGAGAAAAGTGCAGATATGGAATGACCCAGAGAAGGTCAAGTTTTGCTGTGTCGTCGTGTGTCGTTTTTTGTACAACTCATGTATTCCAACTGTCGATTTGTTCAAGAGAATTTATTTCTCTCAACATATCGACTAAGTACCAAGCCAAGACACGCGAGATTTGTATGCAGGGTCTATATTTTTCACGGTTTTTCCAACTTTAAAGTAAAAAAAACACCAACTTAGAGGCTTCGCTGCATATAATATGTTCTATATGTATGGATTTACTCAGAATTCGGAGTAGAACATTTAGTGTGTCTGTGTCCTCCCCCTTATACTTTTTGATCCAAAAATGCACAGAGGCTAAAATTTCAGAAAATATAGAAAATTATAGGCCTATAAAACTTTTATACTCAGATTTTTGAATTTTTGTTTAAGTCAGGGTTTTTTTATTTTTCTATTTATCTCAGAAACTATAAAAGCTAGAACGCTGAAAATTGATATAAATATAGACAAATACAACATCACTAATTTGTTTTTTTTTTAAATACAGAGTTTTGCACATTTTTTACTAAGAAAAACATTTTTTATGATAAATTTATGTGTTGAACTGCCTATATTTCCAAGGTTTTTACTAGATAATTTAATTTGCTATAAAAAATATGTACCTACATCTCAAAATTTTTTAACAATTTTTATAAAAATTGAATTTAGTAACGACATTGTTTCATACAATTTGTAAGGCAGTATACACTATACAATATCTACCGGGACTCAATAGTTTAATACTTTGTCTCCAAACATACATACATAGGTACATACCATCATCCTGTTTTCATATTCTGGGTAGGAAAAAAGACTGACCTCCATACTATCCTATCCTAACATCCATACCTCGGTACATGTTTTATATAGAAAACAAAATATCTTAATTTATTTGTGTTGAAGTGTTTATAGTTTGGTACGTATTCTTCAATTGAATATACTATCGCTATCGACAGTTTGATCTCGTGTGTTACATGCAACTAGTATTATTTTTATTATCATTAAATGAGGAAAAAGAAAGTAAGTATGGGCTTTCAGATTGAATTAATTTGTATTGTTGCGTACCGAGCTGACGCCTTGCGTCGCCATAAAAATTTAGCACCTAATATGATAAGTAGTTCGTTGCGAGGCGTTATATGTGGGAGTAAAATAATGTTGGTCGTGGCGGTATCGTCTTCTCCAGCAGTCCTTATCTGTCATTATGTTATAAGCATTAAATTAACGGAGTTTCAACTTGTCTGCCTAAAATCATTTATATGGAGGTGATAAAAATAAATGACAATATACTGTCGGCATTAATTAACAGTTTTTATTATTTGAAAATATCGGAAACAATGTCTCGGATAACCCACAATTTTTCTTTTTTTTTGTGAAACTAAAATAACGAAATGGCTATGACACGGTTTTATTTTTAAATACAAGTTTTCACAACGGAGCGGTTGTTAAAAGTGGTGACAATATATTGTTCGAAATGGCGGTAAATATTTAGGTACAAAAAAAGTGACACAATTATCCGGCTTTGATTAAAATTGCCAAAAATTATAAATCAAAATTGAAATTGACAGCCGAATACATCAGGTAAGGCTGGCTTCCAACAAGAAGTCGAAGATACTTGAGTCAAACAACTTAGACTTGAAGTTCCGTAAGAGACTTACAAAAATATATGTGTGGAGCATACTGATGTATGGCTGTGAGACATGGTGTCTTACCGAAAGAGACAGGGGGGCTACCCATGACACATTCTTAATACGATCTTAGATAGCCTTAATCTTAAAAATGTATAAATCATTACTCAATCATAATCCAATATTAATCTTTCTCTACATTTAATCGTGAAAATTGTTGATATCTACGTTTAGTATTAAATTGTCATGAATCGTTGTGTAAATTTATAGTATAATTTAATTAATTTAACCTCAAAGATTGCTAAAATCCGAAGCTAATCTTAGTTTTACTGTAATCAACTTCATGAGTAGCCCTGCTGAAGTAGACTAGATCGAGGCTTTCTAGATGTGGTGTTACAGAAGAATATTGAGAATTTCCTGCAGAGACTACATCACGAATGCCGAGGTTCTCAACAGAGTCGAAGATGAGAGGCACCTACTCAAAACCATCTCCGAGAGACGTGCTCGCTGGATTGGTCACATCCTGCGCCACGAGGGTCTCCTACATGACCTAATGGAGGGAATGGTTGAGGGGACAAACCACAGGGGGCGTCCACGACGGAAATATTTGATCCAGATATGCGAGGAAATGAACTGCGCCACATATGTTGAGCTGAAAAGGGCTGCAGAAGATAGAGCGAAGTGGAAATCGAGATGTAGACTTCTTCTGCAAACCAATTCGCAGGATTGAGACTGGAGAGAGAGATTAAAATTGATTTACGGGCATAGAAATATCAATAATATTATATAATGCTTCTCCTCGATGCTGTCCGTGGGCCTCTTCAAGGTTCCATTGGACATGAGGACTTAGTGATCTCGAAGAACAATTATAAAGCCTTAAAACAATTTTGCCATAGATACGGTGTCTTATTATCCGAAGATTCTCACTAACTTGTTTGTTTCCAGAGATCTTGGTCACTTCTCTGATGCCCTATATACATAAATGGATCTGAAGTCGCCGTGGAAGTAGCGATTGTATATAATGCCTTCAGAGCAGCAACCGTTCTACACCATACAAAATGTTCCTTCATACAAAATGTTCCTTCATACACAATGTTCCTTCATGCACGCGTCTTGGCTCAATAACTGTCGAATCATGAAATTAACAAACTAGATCAGTGACCAACAAACTTTTACGTACAAACAAATTCAACAATGACTATGGACGTAGGACCGAAGATGTGCTGCTGCCCAAGGTCTGGAACCCCATGCCTGCCAGCTTGAAGCAGTGTGGATGCATCGAGGAATTCAAAAAGAAAGCCAAAGGATATATATTACACAAAAATCCTCGATGGTTGATCTAAGGGGTGAGCGCGGGTTGTTCCGGACTTTGTAGGAAAAATGTAGTATATAAATACATGTACAATATTAGTTTTTAATTGTAGTTTATATGTATATATGTATGTATGTGTATATAAACGTATATACATATTTTTATATTTTTTGAATTTGAATTGGAATTCTGAATTTTGAATTATTTTTTGAAATCCCCTTAAGGGATTAGGCAAAATAATATGATAATTGTAATTATATTCTTTATCAATAAAATAAATAAAAAAAAAATAAAAAAAAATTCTCTTGAACGAATCGACAGGTGGATAAAGAGTCCTAATTCGCTAGCAAAAAAATCAAGTCGGAAAAAAACCTTTTTTCCAAAATTGTAGCTGCTTTTATTATTTTAATCGAATGGAAGGATTATTCAAGATTACGTAACAAAAAAATAATATTATTTTAGAATATGGAATTTTGTGACTGTGGCACTTGAAAAACTAAACAAAGGTGTCGATTTTCGCGAAATTCAAAATGGTGCCAATATCTCGAAAATTAGTGACTTTACTGAGGCAATATTTCGATTTTCTGGTCAATTCTGAGTTGGTCTATCACCCTGTATAGAATGCGGTTTTATGCCAGTCGGAGTTAATAATTATTTATTGCCACAATCGAATATTTTTATAATTGCATATATGCAAACATAGGATTTTTTCCCTGTTGGGCTTGTATGCAGCTATAAAAATATCCAATTTACATTATACATTGGTAGGTACAAGTAAGTAAACAAGCCAAGAATGAACTTATAATTCTGGAGAAGTTCAGGGGTGACATCAGGGGTATAAGGACTGTTGCTATCATTGTTTTCAAACCAATTTCTCAATATATGGCGTTACGAATTAGTTTCTTTGTCACTTCAAGTGAAAACATTTTAATGAATAATGTATTATATATGACTTTAAAAAATTGTATACTTACTCAATAAAAATGCATAATCGGTGAACGTTGCGCAAGCGCATAAAGTGATCATGTGAACCTGCCGATGACAGGCCGAAAGCCCTGTAGACGCCTTGATTTCCCTATTAAGAAGTTAAAGATATAATTGACTCATTATCACAAGCTATTTTATATGAAAAAATCCAAATGAAAAATTCGTTGACAAATAATTTAATAAATTACGTGACCTATTTGTCAATTTTTCAACATCTCAATAGAGACGAAGTTGGAATATTATAGAAGACTCCTAACAGGGAAAAATCCAATGTTTGTGTATATGCAACTTTTAAAATATTCGATTTAATTAAGTGTATATTTTTCTATTTTTCCAAAAATTTCAGAATACGTCAGAAAATTAGTTATATTTTCTATAACTAATATTCTAATTATTGTGGTATTGTATCTCATTTTTATAAAAATTAAATTTAGCGATTACTTCATTTTATTTTATGTAGCTTCTCGGGCAACTAACAGGTGCTATGTCAAATAATTATTTAACATACATCCAATAACAAGTTGCCACATTCTGGAAACTTGCAATATTTAACGTCTCACAGATCCAGCCTGCCCCCCTAGACAACATGCCATTAAAGCTAAGCGTTATATCGCTAAGCGATAGAAATGTATGAAATTTGTGGCTGTCACGTGTTGTCATAGCGACCAATTTCATACATTTACTATCGCTTAGCGATATAACGCTTAGCTTAAATGACACGTTGTCTAGGCCCCCTGCCCCCCTAGACAACATTCCCTAAGCGTTATATCGCTAAGCGATAGAAATGTATGAAATTTGTGGCTGTCACGTGTTGTCATAGCGACCAATTTCATACATTTACTATCGCTTAGCGATATAACGCTTAGCTTAAATGACACGTTGTCTAGGCCCCCTGAAAACACAATTTTAAAAACTGTGTTTCCACCGGGAATCGAACCCGGGACCCTTGGATCAGATAATATAAATTGAATATAAAGATAGATTTATATAAATTGTATGTAACACAGATTAGGTATAGTTACCTACAAATGGCAGAATACATGATATGAGGAATCGTCATAGGAAAAATTAAATTGAATGGATTTCATTTTTCGATTTCTGTAAGACTACAATTTTTTATCTCAGGCAGGAATTATCAAACTTGAATATGTTTTTATTTAATTTGATATTCATATTACAAAAACCAGAAAAGCTAGGATATGAAGTTTTATAGTTTGGTACAGAGAACATATTGAAAAAAAATTGTTGCGTAGGGGGAAATTTTGCGCAGCTATAACAAAAAGACAAAATGAATACACCATTAGTTCATATTGTTAGTATTTTAAATTTAAATATTGTTTTATTAATATTTAAGATAAAAAATAAGAAGCTTGAATGTTTTCAAAATCAACTATTCCTCAAAAAATACTGCAAATACTACTTGATGGAAAATATAAGGGTTAAGGAAATTACCTTGCCTCAATATTTTTTGTTCTGGTTCTGTGTTCACTTTTCATCACATTCACAGCGTTTGAAAGCTTAGGTTTATAGTTTGATTCTAATTCTTCAACTATACATACTATCGCTATCGACAGTTGGATCTCATGTGTTACATGCAACTAGTTTTAATGTTTTGCATTAATTTTTTTTTTAAGAATGAATATTTCCTTAAATCAAGTAGGTACATATTATTATACATTCTCATACATTTCCAAATGAAGTATATCCTTGTGCTATAAGCGAACGAAATTGATCATGGCAAGATTCAATGCATTACAGCTATTTTATAAGAATATTATTTTTCTATATAGTTTGTTTATTTAATAATGGATATTGATATAATGTAATAAATAAATAATGATATGTATGTAATATAATAAATAAATATATTTTTTTTAATCATTTTTGTCTTCTTCTTTATTTCATTTTTAACCTATTTCCATCCACTCCTGATGGAAGGCCTCCTCCATTTGACTCAAATTTGTTTTGTCCTGTATAGTCTTCATCCAGAAAGTGCCAGCATAGTGTTATATATCATCCCTCCACCTCAGATGCGGTCACTCCTCACCTCTCTTTATCATACGAGGTCTCCAAGTCAACACACTCTTTATGCAGCACTTATTTTTTATGTAGGTATGCTTTTACCATTACTATTACTAACCATGAATAAATAAAAAAATAATAATTCAGTAAAGTGCTACGGTTTCCTGGACTAAAACATACTCCTCTATGATTAGCCCGCACGGGACATGGCGAGATAGTATGTATGTACTGAAGACCTACAATATTTAAAATAACTTGAGAGAAAGGTTAAATAATTGAATACCTACCTATGTTATAATGATTTACATGCAAATGGTTGAAAACTGTAAATTATCTGTCTTACGTCAACTTTATTTGACAATTTTTCAGTGGTATACCTACTGCTGAATTCAAATTATGTTGAAACTAGTTAGGTAATAATGGTTTAACATTTGAAAAAGTTTCCATGAGATAAACTCTTATCATCCATAGGGAAAAAAATTAAATACTGTGATTCAGTTATTTTTACTTAAAAGTACCTAATATCATATTTACTTCTCCAAGACCTAATATAATTAATTAAGAACATTCAATGTCCCAAAATATTTATGGATCTTAGTGTCTGAAACCAGCCTCCCTAGAAAACGTGTCATTTAGCTCAAGAAAATATAACTCAATGACTGGCAACTGTCACTTCCATACATTGAGTTATCTTTTTTGTTTCTTTTCTTGAGCTAAATGACACGTTGTCTAGGGGGGCTGAGAAGAAAACCAGGTATAGTTTCAGATAAATAGCTTGAGTAATTTCATTATGGAGTGGAGCAGTTTGATCAAATAACAACCAAGTATAAAACACACATTTGCGCTCCGTGCACATCACGTGACATACACAAGAAGTTGTCTGCTAACTACATCGAGTTATCTATTGGTCAGACCACATTCCAAATGACGTGGTAATAAGCAGTCAGAGAAACGAGACAACTCTACACAGGGTAGCCCAACAATCAGGCATCCAAGTTTGCTTGTTACTGCCAAAATAATGACGGAGGGCAGAAACTATAGAAGTCGCTCTAGAGACATTTATATGAACCAGGTGATCAGTGATGTACGTTGTAGCAGCTACCAAGAGATGAAGAGGCTGGCGGACAACGGAGATACCTATGTGTGAGGTGCAAACCAATCCTAGGATTGTAACTATGAAGAATACACTATATATAGAGGTCGCCCTAGAGACAGTTATATGGACCAGGTGATCAGTGATGTGCGCTGTAGCAGCTACCAAGAGATGAAGAGGCTGGCGGACAACAGAGATATGTGGAGAGACGGAGCGCTTGGTGCAAACCAATCCTAGGATTATAACTATGAAGAAGAAAATATTAAGACATGGCTGCATAGTGAACACTAGCTATTAGGATTCGGGTCCATTATATTCTTCCGAAGAAGCGCACTAGCGTTGGAGAGGGTTTGCAGTCTGCTCAAGAAAATTAATAATTTGTTTTACACTACATATTTTTTTAGTGTTGATAGCTAATTTGTCCTACTAGGATATTATTCAGTCTATGACGAATTAAATTAGAAAATTTACAGAGATGAAGTTTACAGTGTTCAATATCTACAATATATTTTGTATAGACAATGGTTCAAAGTGGAGACTATAGGTGAACTTATAATTTATTGACCAATCTATAAATATTTTCAAATATAGACAATTACATTAATTTATTGTCAATTTAACTATATTATAAGAAAAACAAATTGGTTGAGAACTTTTCCAATATGGAAACTGTTCTGTATCAATATGATGATTCACTGAAAAACAAACACAAACAAATGCATTATTTGTTTTGTAATAATGGATGCAAACCGTTTATATAACAGCGCAATTCAATTAGGTACAAGAGTTCGAAATTAACATAAATAAAACATTTCTGTTGCAATCTGATAAATGAAAATAGCCAATAAATTAATCTATTTCTCAACAGTCCACAGCAAATATTTTGCACTTAGAACAAACACTCTCTTATGTCAGGTTTTATTCATAGTTAATTAGAAAATATGTTTCTGTGCCAAATTTATTAGAATTACATTGTAAATTATTACCTACTTCGTATTTAGAAAAGTGAGACATAATTCTTTACTGCGCAGTAATTGAATTCATGGAACTAAAAATATAATGAAAAATGACATTCTTTAAAAATGCATATATTTTTATTTCTTGATTACAAGGATCAATTTAAGTAAAATGTAATCCAACTGTTGATTTTTTTCGAGAGAATTTATTTCTCTTAATATGTCAACAAAGTTTCAAGCCAAGATATGCGAGATTTGTATGCCAGGTCTATATTTTTCACGGTTTTTTAACTTTGAAGTAAAAAAACACAAACTTTGAGGCTTCGCAGCATATATGTTCTATATATGGATTTGTGTGTGTCCATCCCCCCCTTATAACTTTTGACCCATTCAATGCACAGAGCCTAAAATTTCAGAAAATATAGAAAGTAATAGATCTACAAAACGTTCAACCATATATATAACATATGCTATAAAGCCTCAAAGTTGGTGTTTTTTGACTTCAAAGTTGGAAAAACCACGCATAAAGCCCATATTCAAAATTCCTTCACACACAGAACTTAAGTAAATACTGTCAATTCATTAAGAAAAATAAATTCTCTTGAACAAATTGACAGTTGATTAGCTGTGTCTAATGAAAGCGCTTAAGCTTGTATAATTTATAATCGTCCTCATGGATTAAATTTGGTTGGTTTATGCATTTGAAATTTTTAGTAAATAATACTCGTATTGTACAGTAAGAATATTGAGTTATAACAAAATATGTGATTGTGCTAAATCTCCAGCCAATGAACATTTTTTTCATCACAAAGATTTATCAAATAGATATTTTGAAGTTTCTAAGTTTATTGAGTTGCTCCCAGTTACTCCTTATTTGCATCTAAATAACAATCAACTGAAGAGTCAATTAACAATATATGTGATTGTTCAAAAGATATTTTGCAACAAAAAAAGATGATTATTGAGTGTCTAAAGATAGTGGACGGCAAAAAGAGTTTTGGTGAAATGAAATATTTGTTGGTACTGAGAAGAATTCAAGGTCCTTTAATATATCTTAGGAGATTAGAGAAGTATTTTTAAGGAAGGTCAACAGACAATATATTCAGACAAAATTTTATACAATGTCTCACAACTTATGCTTACAATAAAAATAATCAAAATTGATAAATTAATAATTTGGTTTAGTAATCACAAGACAAAAATAAAGAGAAGACAAAAAAAAATTTTTTTTCTTGACTACCATATCCATGATTGGTCATTTTTACTTTAATCCCTAGACATCTTTATAAGAGACTGGTCATGGATCAAACATTGTTTTAGATTCTTTAGATGCTCACTTTTCCCTAACAATCTTCCTTTGCACTATAATAAAGAATGTGGTATAGTTATCAACAACTACATCCAGAGCTGTGCGCAGATCGTAAATTTGTGTCTTTTTGCTTGATAGGTATATTTGCAAACCGCCCCCTCCATGGCAAAAAGGTTCAAGAAGTTTGGTGGAATCTATATAACACGAAAAAGACCTATAAACTTTATTTAAAATTATTAATAACATCCAATTGGTAATAAAAATAAGGTAGACGGTCAATTTTTAACTATACATGTACCTGCAAATTTATTGATGGTTTTTAAATAAATAAAATGTAATTGCAGAATTCCCATTGCTTAAAATTACTAAGCATATTTGAAGAAATGAGGAAGCCGTAACTGACTTCATTGGATAAATTTCTTCCCCGAAGCACCATGTTATTATAGCGAGAATTTCAAATTGTGATATAGTTGTAGCCAAATATCTTGACCATTTCGCCGAGATGGGAGGATTTGCACATAAACCAATGAAGCGAAAATACACAAATATGCGCTGTGCGCTGCGCTTAATCTAGTTTTATACTCCTGTTTTTGTACCTGTACACTTTAGTACATACTATAATTTTCTGTGTTGGATCCAAAAGATGGAAAAGTGTCTAATGAACGGAAATTCAATGCTATGACTGTGAGCTCAATTTTTTGTTTTGATTTTCATTGCTTTGGTTTAAATTTGATTTCTTTTGATTTACATTTTAACTGTTTTTGATTCAATTTATTTTCATTGTAAAATGGTATAATTTATTGTATTGTATAATCTGATCGTAATTACATACGAGAGAGCTTGCACTGATATAATGTTTATATAGTTAAGTGTAAAAATATTATATTTAAAAAAAAAAATACAATAAATATTTTAGAGTCACAGAAAGCCATTCAAGATAACATTTTATTTTTATATAGGTACACTATAGATAACATTTTCAGTACAAATTATGTTTGAAATTCAAAACAATGGCTTCATCTGGATATTTGATTGACATCATGAACAAATGAGCTTTGTACTTCATATAGATACTATTACAAATAAGGCCCTAAAATGTTTGGTTTCATTTTGAAGGAAACAGCTAAATTTGAATCAATAAATGTATTCAAGACTTTATACCTTTCGTTTAGTCAGCTTGAATACAATTCCCCGTTCAGTGGCCATATTATGCCGTGCACTCTGCAACTATCGAAACTGATTAGCATAAATTATTAAGGTTTTTGAATTATGAACTGAAAAATCCTGCACATGATTTGAATTATGATTCCCTACTGCCTACCTGCAACTTCATGATCTCTTCGATCGAAGGAAATATATAAGATGTCCAACACTAATTCTTATTTCGCATAACTCACCAATGAATAGAATTCATCGGTTAGGCAATGATATTAAATGTCATAGCATATGGTTATGTGATTGATGTTTATTTTTATTCCATTAAAACATTAATAAAAACATAAACTCAAATAAAAACCAAAAAAACACTAGTTAGTTGGAAGAAATTGCCATAAGGCAATAAACTCACCACTTGCGCAGGGTGCAAGAAAGTGTTCATTATTATTATTTAATAAAATGTGTAATTTTCTGGTTTGCATATTTATATATATATATATATATATATATATATATATATATATATATATATATATATATATATATATATATATATATATATATATATATATATATATATATATATATATATATATATATATATATATATATATATATATATATATATATATATATATATATATATATATATATATATATATATATATATATATATATACAATTCGAAGCGAAGGAAAGAACATACAAATTCAATATGTTACTGCCTTTATTTTTTTTTAGTATGGAGGTATATGGATAGGCTTTCCCTTTTTTGACTATTTTATTGTTGTTTTCAATGTGTTTTTTACGTATGTTTGCAAATAGCAATATAATATGTTGTAAATCATAATATATTACAGAAGACACTGGTTGAAGCGTGAATGAGAGCATCAAGCGATGGTTCTGTATGATTTGGCTCTGCATTCAAGAACAGTTTTAAAAGAATGTGCCATCAGAAAGACATCTTAAATTGAAAGAAACTAATCACAAAAAGGCGGCTAACTATGACCACATTGCCTTTGAGTGTAATAAATTATAGGCTACGACTCAACCATAGACGAAAACCAAAAATAACCACAGAAAACGCAGATAAATCAAGTTATAAAAATATTTACCTTTGTTTATACTTTGTTATAATTGTAGATCTCGATGAACAAAATGATTTATAAAATTAAGTAAATGTAATAAGATGCCAATATTATTTATTTTTTCTTCAAGTTGGTTTCCATGATGCATTTTTATGACCATTGAAAAAATGACAAAGGTAAATATTTTTGTACTTTGATTTATCTGCGCTTTCTATGGTCATAAATGACCTAAAAACATAGACGTCAGAAAATTTGTCGTGTAAATAGACACTTTTTGGCGGGAAAAGCGTTTTCCCGCCAATTCCGGTCGTAAAAATAGTGGCACCGTAAATTATATACTCCCTGATGTATGTGGAGCTACAGCATTAACACTTTCATTAAATAATTTCGTTTAACAACAATTTCATTTAGCTAACAACTAAATTGTAGCGATCTTGTTTACGTTGGTATGAATGTATTTGGTGTTATGCATTAAAAATGGGATATTCCCTACACTTAGGGAATTTTTTCTTTTGTATAAGTTATTTGTGATTAATCTGCACAAATCGTTTTCTTTGAAATAATTATAGAACGTTATTAAAAAATCAGGGATAAATATAGCTTTTTATAATCCTAAAACGTTAGGCAAAATGCTCATTAATAATAAAGATAAAATAGACTCCATAGAAAATAACGGTATATATTCTTTAACATGTGGTTCCTGTCCAAATGTATACATCGGCCAAACGGGAAGACAATTTAAGACCCGTATTAATGAACATTTACGTTGTAAAAGACTTAAACAGGACTCATCCATTTTTGCTGCACATCTTAACGAGTTTGGTCATGACTTCTCCATCGATACTAATACCAAAATTTTACATATTAACGCTAAAGGTAAAAAAAACTAGATCGTTTGGAGATCTTAGAAACAAATCGTTTGAAATGTGGTAACAGCAAAATTTTGATAAATTTACAGACAGACTTCTCCCCTTCACTGTTATTAAAACCAATATTTTAAACAATTTACATTATATATACAGTTAATGTGAGGTTATTCCAACACTTATCCTTTATTGTTTGTTTACTTTCGATATAAAGAATTTTACTGCCGGCCACTCTCTGATTCAGATACCTGCATACATTTGGTTCTTCACTATATGGATACACAACCTCTGGATTCTCAATAATATTTATATTTCTTATAATTCGTTTCCATATTGTATAATGTAATATCAGTTTTTCTTTCTACTTCAAAATTGCTAAATTTAATATTCATCACACATATTTATGTACCATACTGTTTTGTTTGCCAGTTTTCTTCATCAGTTGTTTCTGGCAATACTAATCAAACTGATAGAAATTTACAAAAACAAAAAAAGTTGTGTACCAATATTTTAATTATATTTATACTCTGTTCACATTCATTTTCGTGCACTCTGACGAAGATCTTCAACAGATCGATACCGGTCAGTGCCAGTTTTAAATTAAATAGTGAAACTTAAACAAATTAGTGTTTTCATTTATACCTAGTATAATGGAGTTTCACCACGAATTATCCGTCGACAAAATTAACAAGATAGAAGACATGTATAATTCTATCATATAAAACTCAGATTAAAAGAAAACATTCTTTTACATTTTCTTAGTATTAAATATGACATTAGAGAAAGTTATTTGGCAATGTGGCAACATAATAAAGTTTATCTGACTGACGGACAGTTGGTACCAACGTTACCATGAATAAATACTACAAATAAATTTGTATTAAAGAAATGTGTTTCGATGAGCTAATAATAAAGTTACAGCTTCCTTGGAGCGATCTTATATAGCTAAACAGCGTTTAATTTATTATGACTAAATTATAAATATTGGGGTTTATAAATAAAATAATAAACAAAATTAGAGGATAAATTTTATTCCATATTACAGCACAAGACAAACCGGAATGTCACATTCTTCTCTTTGCAGTGTGGGCGGGCTCGAGGTTAAACGGAGTTTCTCCGATCACCTTACATTACATTATATTGTCCATATAGATACACATACTGCCAACTAAATTATATTAGAAAAATACCTACAGCCTCCATCCGTCTTCTGCATTGTTCATCTTTTAATGCAATTACATCGTAAAGGAGATATAACAATGTGCAATCATTTCTGTTTCTGTGTATATATTATAATATATCAATTAATTAAAAAAATAATAATTAACGCATTCAATAAAAGTCCGGTTTGTATAAAACCTACTGAGAGACAAAACGGCCGACAATCTAGAAATGTTGTACATTATTAAGTATTACCCTATACAGTTTATCTTTCTATATTCTTTATTTACCATCTTTCCGGCGTTTTCTTTACACATACATCACTTCTAGACTGTCGACGAATACATTTTTTCCAGTCCGTCCAAAACTAACGAACTGGCCGCCGACAACGACATAATAATAATATTTATTTATAATATATACCAATAAAATGTTCTCCTCGAAAGAGATGTAAATATAAACCTGGATCGAGTCCCGACAGCGTGGGCAGCCGTCCGAATCTCGACTTTCGCTGAGACCTGCGACACAACAACGGCCCGCAAATTCGGAGATTGGACGCACGGTCCTTCCGTGGAAAGGTGACGGGACGCGACGACGTTGTGAAGCCAAGTGAAAGTCTAATATGATCCCCTCGAAACGTTTTATCGAGGGAGCGCGAACAATACCCTCGGATGTCCAACAGAAGTAAAACATTTTAACAAACTAGATATTTAAAAATACATTCAAGCGTCGCACACACTGGCATCGCCTGGCGGCCACTCGAGGCTCCCTGTCCTTGCCCCCGGTATATTTAAAGTAATGTAAATTGCACTAATAATAGAATGTAGAATGTCTTCAACTGACTTTAGAGTAAGGAGAAGGACACCACACGAGCCGTCAGGCGAAGCCACGCTGGGCATCATACATTCTGTTACAATAATAAAACTTAATAATAATAATAATGTAGCGTTTCAAATATTTAGATATAATACAGAGTAATAGATAGATATTATATATATATATAAAGATAGAAATGATAAATAAAAGCGTGATGCCCGACACGAGATAGTCCTTGCTCGCACAACATGTCACTATAGAGAATGAGGGTACGTTAACGGTTGGCGTTCTTCAACTGGTTGGAGAGCCAGTCGAGGCCCTCGTAAAGGCCATCCCCTGATGTGGCGCATGTTGCCTGGATGTACCAGTTGCGGTTCCGCAGCGAGTGCAGTCCCAACTTGTCTGTTATTTCCGCCGCGTTCATCGCATTAGGCAGGTCCTGGAAACACACAAATAAAACATTACGATTTACACTTAACAAATACTCCTTGCAGCTGGAATTGCTTTAATTAAACAAAAAAATCTGTATCTAACAAAAATAATTATCTTATAGTTTTGTTCTTAATATTTTAAAATCAATTTTTCAGCAATCATAATAAAATACTTTTAGTTCCATGCCCCAGCGTGCAATTGAAAATGTTATTCGTTATCGCCAAGCGCTATTTTTTTTTGTATGGGATTCGACGTTTGCTGTCCATTTTTGTAGAAAAAATTCTACAGTAAATGTTAAATCCCTTACAAAAAAAAATATAGTGCTCGCCAATAATGAACAGCATTTTCAATTTGATTTGGGGACTTCATGGTATCTAAATTCTCAAATTTTAAAACTATCATTTACAGCATTAAAAAAATATTTACTTTTGAAAGTATTTCCCTTAAAATAATCCTTTTAACAATCACATTTTCTTCATACACACAAAAAATATTTACAAAACTTGATAGTTTTATTTTAAAATTGGCGAAAATGGATGTAGATAGTGTTGACAAAGACGTTTAAATTTAGTGTAACATTTTCTGCTATACAAATGTCTCAATTCGATCCAATTTATATTGGACCAATGAATGTGTTTTAAAAACCCCTTGTGCCCCAATCCCCCGTCCTAAAGTTATAGCTTATTTCAATTCAATATATTCTTTACTCTGTGATTATATACATATAATATTGCTGTTATTATAATTTATTTTTTGTTATATTACATGCATATATTTTTTTACTATTTTATAATTGATTTGTATTGAATACTTGATATTTTGTGTTTCAATTCTTGCTTGAAATTTTTGAAAGACAATAGATTGACGAAAAGACTGGTTAGTGGACACCACGAGGGCGGCCACCTGGATGGACGGCATCAAAAGACTCTTTGACTCCAGTGGATGGGAGAAGCGGAATACAAGAGGGAAGGTCTATAAGATGTCCTGCAGTGTGCGTACACGAACTGATGATGAGTTTTTAATTATTTTTCAGCCATAAATATAATATTGCTTCAGTTGTCATCATGTGTTTTTTTGCACAAACAAAATAATCCAATCCTACAGCATGTCATGAATACATGCTATGATTCTAAAAAACAAAACAAAACCGAAATTTGTAAGTTAGTCAATGTGTAATAAACTATACCTGTTTATTAGCAAATATAAGAAGTACGGCATCCCTTAGTTCGTCTTCTGAGAGCATTCTCATCAATTCTTCTCGTGCCTCGCCTATACGCTCTCTGTCGTTGCTGTCCACAACAAATATGAGACCCTATAAACATACAAAACATTATTAAAAACACTTATTTTATGTAGCTTCTCAGGCAACTAACAGGTACTATGTCAAATAATTATTTAACACGCACCTAATAACAAGTTGCCACATTCTGGAGACTTACGATATTAATCGTCTCACAGATCCAGACTGAAAACTCAATGAAAAACTGTGTCTCCATCGGGAATCGAACCCGGGACCCTTGGATCAGCAGTCAGATACCCAACCAACTGAGCCACGAAGGCTTATATTAAAGATATTTTTTCTACGGGTTTCAACTGACATTTAAAAACTGTGTTTCATGATAAAACACAAACACACCAAACTAACATGATTTCTATGAAATTCCAGGGAATTTTTTCATCTTGTATAGATCGTTAAACACTCTATGTGGGTTTTGATTTGATAAAATTACCAATTACATATTCAACGTAGTTCTTGAAATTATCTTTCATAGAAAACATCCTGTTTTTGTAGTATTGGTTGCTTTTTGACAGATTGCAAATGTTAGTTTATGGCAACGCCCATGCGCTAAGTATTCAGATATATCTGCAATGCGATTCTTGTATAAAAATATCGCAGCATCCTCCAGTTAGGAAGCAACGTAATCTTTTACATCTGGTGAGCGACTGCACAAGGTGGTTAGTAATTAGAATTCAGTATTTAGGTGGACTCTGCATTCGGGCCATAGAGATCATCAGAGGTCTTACTCTAGAGAGTTAGGTTACGCTACGTCCTACGTAGGCGATTCAAAGCGAACGCGATTGCGAAGCGATGCGGTGCGGATACAAGCGAATTCAATGCGATGCGGTGCGACGCGGCGGCTCTGTCCTACGTGTGCGCGAATCATTCCCTCTGCCGCCAGCTACTGTCATGGATGTACGTATATAAAATACTCAAGAAGTATGTACGGCAGAGAAGTGAAACTAATATTGTGTACTTAGAGAGGCATATTTATGGGGGATATCACAATTTGTATGAAGAATTACGTGATCTTGAATTAATAAATGAGACTGAATTTACATCTTTCCGGGAAACATATCAAAATTTGACATTCGTGCAAGCGAGAGGAAACTTTGTGTGTTTTGAACAACATCCTAGTGTAAAATAGCAATAATAAATAAATGTGTTTACTTGTAGTCCCATTTATTTTTGCCAAATCCTAAAATTCGCGGTTCGATAATAGATGAGAATTATTTTATTAAAATTTCTATTTCTGACATGTCAAAAAACAATGGCACCTCTTTCAATTCGCGCGAAAATATCAAACCAAATGATCGCGTTCGCTTCGCATCGTGCCGCATCGAAAAATACTCGCGGTCGGTAACGTAGGACACTTCCATAGTTACCGACTGTTTGTTATTTTCGTGCCGCTTCGCATTCGCTTTGAATCGCCTACGTAGGACGTCGCGTTACTGAGCATAATTTGAAATCGGATTCTAATTTCAAGAGTAAGACCACTGTTCTTCTTAAGACCGATATTGGATAATGTCATTTATAAATAAATAAATAAACATGGAGTTTTGTCTAACAATAATAATACTTAGTGACACAAAATATATTAGACAAATTTAGTTTTAAATAATTATTTTAATATGTCTTTACTAAGTGACTGTGAATGACTGCAAGGTTATTCAGTGTTTTCCTCAAAACATTAACCCAAAATTTTAATTGTGAAATCTTTTTTCTAATGATAAAGTAATAATGTATGTATAATAATAAGTAATGTAACTGTGTAAGTAATTAGGCAATAATTAAATATATGCATTGATGAAATAAAAATTACTAACAAAATGGTTGTGAAATGCAAATCAGACGAGTCAGAATATTTCCTAATAGAAATAGATATAGGAATAATATACATTTCAGATAAGCAAGAAAGGCAAATCATTTCTTAGTTGAGTTACAAATATCTATTTAATTTATATAACCAAGACTAGAATGTGACAGAATAAAAACTGAAATGAGAATGCTACATTTCATAGAATAAGAAATGAGGATATTTGGAAAGAATTAAGAAAAACGATAGCCCACCTATAACGGAATAACAAAAAATATCAACTGGGGGGCAATTTCTGTCAAACGGTGGAATCAAAACCCTTATAATAACCTTATAATGTGATAATTATATCCATGATATGGGTAAACATGAGGGTTTTGATTCCACCGTTTGACGGGACTTGCCCCCAGATAGAGATTCACAAAGGTAAAAGAAACAAGTGAATATCTTGAAATAACTATGTCTGAGAGCATTTAATTTTCTTTGGTACCTAATAGACATCTAATTCCTACTAGATGAAATTTGCCAATTTTGGTAGAATAGTTTTTAGGTACTACATAGTAATAAACAAACTCACTGATATTAAAATATCTTATTTCTTGCAAATCCAATAATAATAGAATATTTGTAAAAGCATTTAAAAATTCCATTTTCGTAAATTTACCTCTAAAATTTGATTTTTAGCTTTTTGGGCCCCTTGTCAAGGTGGAACCTCATGCCTTGTATGACCCTGCCATTAGGTGGCTATGCCAATTATTATGTGGAAGAATAAAGTAAATAAAGGCACGGGCAGCACGTAATAATCACCAATATGCCTCTTTTTGAGTTCCAAAATATTTTTTTAAACTTGCAAATATATGATTGAAGGACAGATAAATTAATTTTAGCTTAATTTTCTATATTTGAAGTTTATGTATACCAATTTCCACCTAAATCTCAATTAGTAAAATAAAAGTGCGTTAAGTTGGCAGAATGACCCATTTTTGTTAACGCTTGATTGACAGCTTGCACAAAATATTCCAGAAGAGCTATACAATATAGAATTCATGTGGCCTCATTTTGATTGTGGCCTAGAATGCCACGGTCAAAATAAGGGATGTGACTTTCTATACAAATCTTGTATAATACAATACATTTGTATCTATTTTATAATTGAAAGAATGAATGTCCTTGAAACAAGAAGATACACATTCTCATATGTTATCTAAATTAAGCATAAATGCTTGAGATATAGGTGAACGATTTACCTGTGTATTTTGGAAATAATGCCTCCATAACGGTCGAATTTTGTCTTGACCACCGACGTCCCATACAGTGAAACTGATGTTCTTGTATTCTACTGTTTCCACATTAAAACCTGAAACAAAAACACAAACAAACATGTTAATAATGCATTCTATCAATCAACATTATTTTTTTTAAATTAAAGTTCCTTCCTCTATTGCAGGTGCTCAATCCACTTATATTGTGCAAAAAAGATTGGCAACAAATTGATGTAAACACAAAAATTTTGTCAATACAAGAAAATTTTTCACTCTACATTACAAATTATGAGAAATAACCATCTCATATAGTTCAGTAATGATATTCACCACCCATTCTGAATGTAGCTGAGACGAAACTGAGTTGGAATACACAGGAAACGTTGTGGTTCCTTTTATAAGGAAATGCACCACTTAACCTGTCGCTGGTTACCCCACATTGTGGGTTATGTAGTGATTTTTTTTTTACTATTAGTTAGGCAATTCACACAATATTGTATGATTTGTGCCATAATTGTATTCATAGAACACTTAAACTTAAATATAAACAGTAGCAAATAAAAGAAAGTCACTTAACATTAAAAATAAACATAAAATATCAAAATGTACATTATAGAAGGATATTATTTTAAACAATAAATTTTATAAGCTTACGATACACATTAATTTTTTGAGAGCTAGGTGGTGAGCAACATTAAAAGGTCTAGAGATTTCACTAAATTTGTTGTAAAGATTACCAGAAGAACAGATGATCCAACGTTTCTATGTCGGTATTATTATGCAGTAATGGTATAATAAAAATTTGTATTTCAGTTCGTGAGCAGAGGGGGGGTGCAATGCTACACAAACCATATTACAAATCCATCATACAAAATTTTGCATAATAATAAATGAGTTACAAAAAAAAGAATAACACATCAATATACAAACAAAATAAATATATATATATATATATATATATATATATATATATATATATATATATATATATATATATATATATATATATATATATATATGAATGAAACAACAATCAAAAGTGAAAATAAGCGATGATGGGAATAGGTAAGAACAATTTTAAATTCAAATTCAAGTAATTATAAAGAAAAATATAAATAATTACAGATTAAATTAATCTGATAATAAAGTATATTTGATAAAACCAGGTTACTAGGAAAATATTGTATTCACATAACCACAAAATGTCTTATCACATTCTAGAATGATATTCATAAATATAATAATCATTTTCAATTTTAAATGCTATTCAAATTTGTCAAGAGAGAGTCTGACACTTAACAAGTTTTAAAAACTATGGGAAATAACTGAAAACAAGTACCTCAAAAAAAAAATTTGAGGACACACTATTCAAATTTTTCTTCACATTGAAATGTTATAGGTATTTCTCAAAATAGTTTATATATGCGTAGTATAAAAATAAAAGATATTGAAAAAAAAAATATAAAATAAAAAAAAATGGTCCATACATGATGAGTAATTCAAAATTAAAAACAAAAACGATATTGTCATTTATAAAGAACACTCCTGGGGGGCAAGTCTGGTTCAATCGGCGAAATCAAAACCCTCGTGATTACCCATATCATGGATATAATTATTATATGGAGTTCTATAATATCTTTAGATGTCATAGAACTCCATATGATAATTATATCCATGATATGGGTAGTCACTAGGGTTTTGATTTCGCCGGTTGAACCAGACTTGCCCCCCTGGTTTCATGCAAAGTTTAATTATTATTTATTTTATATGAAATTAGTGAACCCCCGGCAAACTTCATAGCCTGTATAATTAAAAATGGTCCTTCATTACCACCCGTCACTTCAGTACCTCCCGTCCCTTCAGGCCCTTTCATTACCTCCCGACCCTTCAGTACCTCCCGTCCCTTCAGTAAGTTAAGAAAAATTTTAAATCCAGAAACCGTCCTGGAAGACCTGCGAAGAGATGAAAGGACAGTTGGACCATCTTTTCCCAGGAAACTCCACCTTCATAGGTAAAATGACCAAATACACGATGAAGAAGAAGAAAAAAGTTTAAATCCAGAAACCGTCTTGGAATACCTGTGAAGAGATGGAAGGAAAATTGGACCTTCTTCTCCCAGGATAGTCCACCTTCATAGGTAAAATGACCTAATACCCGATGAAGAAGAAAAATGTTTTAATCCAGAAACCATCCCGGGCATACGCTCGACAATTCACCAAAGTTTCATTGAAATCGGATGAACGGTTTAGAAGCGCATAGCATACATACACACATGGATACATACAAACATTCAAATTTATAATATAGATACAAAATTGTTCAATATCATCAAAATATCAAGCTGGAAACAGTTTAAACATGTATTGTCATTGAGAATACATAAATTCTTAGTGAGTTAAAAATCAATTGTAAAATTACAGTACAGACAGACATATGAATTTTATTAAGAGTAAAAAAAAACAAATTTTAATAAAGACTCGTGTACGACCGAAGGTCAAATCTTGAAGCCAAATTTTTGGCTCCTCACCTTCGACCTAAGCTGAAGGTTTGACTTTTCTAAGAAATTTTATAATACTGTTGAAAAAATTAATATTGATGCACATTGTGGAGGAACTATTTATTATTTATAAATTAATAGTAATCAACTTTGGTATCAATTGAAATGAAATAGTATAATTATTATACAGACGGTGGCCAAATTAATACAATCAAAGGAAAAAAATGCAAAAATAATTGTATTTTTAGCTGTTATCCAGCAAAATCGAATCACATCAGTATATTTTTAATTGTGGCAACTCCCTTCATTATTGTTATCGTACTTGCAACACTTTTTAAGCATCAACATGAAGTTTGTCACATACAAGATACGATAATGTCAGTTTAGTATTGGTCTTCACAGAGTGTGCGGGTGTTAATGGAATATTTTGCCCATTGATTTTGTGTTTATTTGAGACAGTGTTTGAGTGTTTCTTACATTTTTTTTTAAATAACAGGTAAACCTAATATTTATTACTAAATATTTATCACAATTATACTACTTATCAAATTATTACGATTTTGATAAATTATTTTCTAAATGTATGCTGAATTTCAGAATTTTTTGGTTTATTTTAGAAATGGGAAGATCTTGTGACCTCACTCCAAGAAAAAAATATAAAATTGCAACCCTTCTTGGTCACTGTGAATACAGTCAACGAGAAATTGCCACACTTACCAATGTTTCTCAATATTCTGTGCACAAAATAAGTAGGCAAATGAAAGGAAATGTACCCCTTGAACCATCTCGAATAGGAAAATGTGGACGAAAGCGCATTACTACTCCGCGAACAGAAAGAAAAATCAGAAATGTTGCTCTAGAAAATAGACAGAAGCCTCGAAAAGTAATAAAATCTATTTTGCAGACCACAGGAGTCAATATATCTGATCGTACATTGAGACGAAGATTGGTGAAAATGGACCTCAAATGTTATCGCCCAGTGAAAAAGCCAAAACTAACACCTGAAATGCGTAAAAAGCAACTAGAATGGGCACTAAAACACCAAAATTGGAACGAAGACGATTGGAGCAAGGTATTAGAATGTAAAATAGTTTTTATGAAACTTTCTGTATTAAATAAAATTGACTAGTGAAAACTTCTCGTGTTCTTTCAGGTTTGTTTTTCTGATGAATCCTCAATCCAAATACTGCAGGACAAAACTCAATATGTGAGAAGAAGGCCAGGTGAAAAATATAATGAGGAATGTGTGGTCCAAAGAGTGAAGCACCCTCAGTCAATAATGATCTGGTCAGTGATTAGTGGGATGGGTATGGGAAGGCTGTATATTGTGAATGGCACAATGCGCCAGGACCAGTATATAGAAGTTTTAAAAGGGAGACTAAAGCCTCAAGTGGCCGAATGGTTTCCAAATGGAAAATATGTATTTATGCATGATTCTGCACCCTGCCACAAAGCGAAAACCGTTACTAAATTTCTAGAAGGAGAAAAAATAAAGGTATTAGATTGGCCAGGAAATTCACCGGATCTAAATCCAATTGAAAACGTTTGGAAGGCTCTGAAAAGGGCAATTGTAAAAAAAGGTGTCATCACCAACAAAAGACAACTAATAGAAAACATAATTGAGGCATGGCACAACACACCAGAATTAAAAAATATCTCAATTAAATGTATCTCCAGCATGCCCAGAAGAATATCAGCAGTAATTAAAGCTAAGGGAGGATTTACTAAATATTGATCATTTTACCATAAAACGTATTTTATTATCAATAAACTATTATATATTCATAGTAAATGCATTTTATTTTATAAAAATATATTAAATCTCCCATAATATTCTAGAAAGATCGAAATAAAATAAAAAAATAATAATTTTCAATGATTCGAAGTCTAAAAACTGCTATAAATTCATTTGATTGTATTAATTTGGCCACCGTCTGTACATAGCCAAACAACCAGGGGAGCAAGTCTGGTCAAACGGTGAAATCAAAACCCTCATGATTACCCATATCATGGATAAAATTATCATATGGAGTTCTATAATATCTAAAAATATAATAGAACTCCAATGATAATTATATCAATGATATGGGTAATCATAATTGTTTTTATTCCATTGTTTGACGGGACTTACCCCCACCAGGTTTCACTGTTTAAACAATAAGTTCGATTCTTACACTTTTTAAGAACGTTCTGCTTAAAATAGATGCGTTCCTATTCTACTTAGTCCAAATTGATATAATGAAACGCTGAAATGAGAAATTTCTTACTCGAAGAAAGTTACGAATTAGTTCAATTCCCTATTCTACATCTTCATTTTAGTTTAATCAACATTTCGAATTTTAATATTGTATTAGTAATTTTCACAGCAGTCAAGAGATATATTTGTTAAGTTGAAAACATCAGTTGTGTACGGAAACAAATAAAAATGGATAGTTTACATATAGCGTTATTTTGAAAATAAAAACCTAAGAATATTGGTGCAGATCAATTGAAATGTTAGGTTAGGTGACATCAGGCCATTGTAGACTTGGAAAACATCTGCGGAAAATAGGACTAGAAGAAGACGGCACATGTAGATTCTGTGGCGAAGGGGCGGAAACGCCACACCACCTCCTCGTGCAGTGTGATGCTGTGACACAAGTTAGAATGAGGACCTTGGGCACGCCCCAAATGGACATTGGATTCATATCCTCATTGAATCCCCTGCGGGTCCTAAACTTCCTAAGAGGGCTAGGACTCGAAGGGGTGCTGTAACAGGAAACCTGGTAAGCAAGTAGGGGGAAGCCTAAAAGATCCTAAGGGTCGCAGTGCATAAGAACACCCTCCAATAATAATAATAGGTGACATCACGTCAACCTGACATAAATAAGTATGGCTAAACAGTACGCAGTATGCATGCGTAGAATGCGCTGTAGACAATTTAAATTATGATTTGAGGTGCACTAATTTTATGGATTATAGTTTTAGGAACAATGTCAGTTACAGAATACGAAGTGAAGACAGCGAAATATATTAGGATACAAAATTTAACTAAGCCTAATCTCACAAACGAGATGTGGAGAAAGAGTACAGAAATCTAAATTTTATACATAATATGAGTTACAAATATTATTTCATGTCAAACCATTGATTGTTTTTACTTTAATAGTGCTAATGACAAACGCAGTTATTTTAAATTCAAATACAGAACATATTAAAGAACTATCTATTGTGAAACGATACAAACAGTACATAAACAATTACACTTAATTATTTATTTAACTTTTTGTACATAATATTAAACAAATATAATGTGCACTGGCGGGCTTATTGCCATTAGGCAATTTCTTACAACCAACCAGATTACAGAGTGACAGAATTATTCATGTACATCAACAAATAAATGAAGGCTAAAAAAGAACAAAGTAAATATTTATAACATCAAGATAAATAATAAAAACAAAAAAAAAACATCATGGCAAAAATAAAGGATTAGGAAAGAACAAAAAGAGGAAATCGAGATCAGGTGTTTAGGGATAAATATTCCTTCTTTAGTAAATAATACGTAGCAAAGGGAAGGAAAAGGAGAGGGATCAGGTATTTTCGGAGAGATATCCCTGCTTTAGTCTTTTCTTGAAAATGGAAAGCGAGTTTGGCAAAGTTATATCAGGACTCAAATTATTCCAGTCTTGCTGAACGTACTTCAAAGAAAGAGCTGAAAAATTCAGTGTTGTGAATTGGGATAGTTAATGCAGTACGTTCAGCAGATCGAAGCGATAGGTCGTGATTATTTAGCTAGCTAATATGTGAAAAGAAAACTTTACACCCCTTGATGAATGTTTTTTTTAATCATAAATTTTCAAAGTTAAAAATGTAATGAATTACGGTCTAAGTTTGGCCTCTGAACGATCACTTATTTATCATAAATACCTACAACAACAAAATAATAATTCCAATTACTATAGTCATGCTAGTGTACATATTCAGGTTAAGATTAAACTATCGTGATGTTTTCAGAATGTACTATTTTACACATAACTTTGTTATCATAGGAGAACATTCAGTCAGATAAGAGAGACAGTAAACAACATATCAGCACTAAAGTCAATTAGTTACTACCTTATTTATATACATTGCTTGTTGATTAAGGAGTGGAAATACATTTGTTTAAATATAGGCAAACTTTTTTGCCACATTGAGTATTCAAAATATAAGACAAAACACATATATACTTAAAAAAATTAATAGGTATGTCCTTGTTGAATATATACACCTTCCTACATTCCTTAAATCAAGCATAAACGCTTTTGCTATAGTTGAACGAAATCTCCAGAATGTGGCAACTTGTTATTTGGTGCGTGTGAAATTGTGAATCGGTGAGTTATTAGTTTTTTAGATGACGTAAAAAAAAATTTTGTTAAATTGGAAAACATAAATATAACACATCGGTTTTCCTGATATGTGGCGATTTTTCATAATCGATATAGTTCATTTGATATTATTATTTATATATAAAAACTATGGATATTACTCAAAATCAATCACAATGTATTTTAAATCTGACAAAAACCTTTTAAAAGGGGAAGAGTGATGCAAGTCCCCGTGCACACTTAAAAAATATCTGACATAGGTAGTTGCATGTGATGCTCATCGCTTGTACAAATGCAAAAATATTTGACTCGTGTATATATCGTCGCTCTCCTGACTAAAGGTTGTAACTGGCAAAACGCAAATTGTTCAGGAGAGCGTTTTTAGTGTTTTGCGTGTGCATATTTTAATCTCTCCCAGCACACGGTGTAAATATATTTTAATATTTTATTTGTATTCTTCTATATATGAATCATTCTTATATATATTAGAATCGTATTTGCACATAGGTCTATTAGTGATATTTTATTTTCAGTAATTCGTAGACAACAAATCACTAAGCTATTCCAAGTTAACGTGAGGTGATACAGTCGAGACCTTTAGTGAGAACATGCGTACAACATATAAATACACATTGGTGGTCCTAACTCGATTTTGCAAAAAATGTCAGATACGACCGTTAGTCAGGAGAGGGACGATATGTTCTGCAAAATTTCAGTACAATTTTGGAATGGGCGAGGATTTAAGTATAGGTAAAATTTTCAACACAACTTTTGTAGGGATTTTTTAGTATGGCTAACTATATCGCTTCGTGGTATATCTTGCTTTTGGAAGGGGTGGGGACTTTCATTACGGGACCTTACTAACGTGGGACCATGGTCAAATAGCTTTTTAACAGTCGACATCATTTATCATAAAGAAAAGATAAAGAGAACACAGCAACACACACTATTCAAATTCAATTACAGAATTGCTTCGCTCCGTATGGGTATTTAGGCTCCTTACATTGTCTTCTTTTAAGTTTTTATTCTCACCGTCACGTCATTCATTCCTATCTCTCTTAAATCATGTTAATTTAATTTGTTTTCAATACACAATTTTACATTGCAGGCTGTATCTGGTCCACGGATCGTAGTATGAAAGGGCCTGTTAATAAGTATAAGCATTTCCAGCCTAAATTCAAAGACATTAAGTAAACACAGAGTTAATTGGGTACTTGTCTTTTTCATGAATGTTAGCACTTTAATATGGATATGTTTTTTGCTCTCCACATGAACTCTGCAAAATAGGAATACAACCTAATCTAAATTGTATGTGTGCGAGCTGGTGTTTATGAAATGGAACAGTACCGTTAATTGCCAAAAGGATTTTCTTTCAACTCAAACACCGCCGTCTCTTACGATATGAATCACTTGTATAACAAGCCATTGTCGAAGAAATGCAATATTTATGGTTACCAAAATTTCAGTTCAATCGTTCAAAAAAATTAAATAAACTCGTGTCATGTTTTTAACCACAAACTTCCCAGGCAATGAACAGGTATTAACTATGTTGAATATCAAATGAACGCACATTCAATACTGAGTTGCTACATTCTGGAGACATGCCTAAAAATCCCGACTGAAAAATCAGTAAAAAAAAACTGAATCGCCTGCACCAAGAATTGAACCCATGGCTTATGGCTCGGGAGTCAGATATCTAAACAATTTACCCACGAAGGTCGGGGACAAGTATTCTTTCATAAGAATGCAAAAAGATGTCAAATTTTAATAAGGCACATCAGAATTTAAAAACAGTTTAATTGCTATCTATTTTATTAAGACAACAAAAGTAGGGCCACACGTCAAAAGGTCATTAATAAAAAAAAAACCATTACTAAGACAGGTTACATTTATTTATGTGATGCGATATATTTATGCATGCGATAAGTATATTAAAATTTCTAGTTACCACATTCAACAGCATATTATCATGAAACTGACACATAGCAAAAAAATCTACTTCATACAATGCAATGAATCTAAATATATCAAATAGGAGTAAAAAAAAAAATATGATAGACAATAGAAAACCTTAAAAGGTTAACTTTGGAATGTAAAAAGGTTTGAAACAATAATGGACTCACCAATAGTAGGTATTGTCGTGACAATTTCTCCTAATTTAAGTTTGTATAGGATAGTGGTTTTACCAGCAGCATCCAACCCCACCATTAATATCCTCATCTCTTTTTTGCCAAAGAGGCCTTTAAACAAATTTGCAAACATATTCCCCATGATGTCTGCTGTTTTTGTTACCTAAAATAAATGAAAAGCTTGATTAGGTATGCACGCCGACTATTGGCAAATCTGTACACTTGGTGAATCAATTTCCAACAATACGAATGGAATAATCATTCCACGTCGAATTTCTTAAACGCACAAAAAAACTTGCAGCATCACTACGCAATATTTTAATGTCAATGAATCGTTCTAATGAATCATACTATGACCGACGATACAATATCGATTCCAAATAGAAGACAGTACACGTCATATCGACAATTTAATTTATTGCACACTTTGCATCATGCAAGAAAAGCGCATCAAATCACTTTTCCATCATTAAAAAACAATACGTTCACGTCAAAAATGAAGACAAAAGATATGCCGACACATCCAGTTTGTCACAACGGCGGTCGCCACCCCAGCCAAACATATATCAACAAATGATGGTAATTTAACCACACACGACACTTTATATGCTATTTTTACAATTACGTGTGAACTTACATACGCGTTTCTGTCATTTTTACTTACGTTTTATGAAACTAGTCACTATAAATCGTAAAAAACGCTAACACATAGACCAAATCTTACTACGATCGGCCGTATGTCAAAATGGCGGACGTGGAAGAGGATTCGTGCTTCTGCCACGTATCGGGGAAGGAAAATAAGCCTGATTGGTGAATTTTACCCACGTGACACAAAAGTGTGCGTAAACCGGAACACTAGCGCTGTTAACCATATGGCAATAAGTTTTAATAAGTACTTACGTAAAATTTTGATTACAAAAAAAATGCAATTTTTAAAATATTTTGTATAATCTAAAAATGAATTGAAAAAAAGTAAAATAGTTTTATGGCAATGGATATTTGGCAATACGAAATGGTGCTGCCACATATAAAAAAGTGTGGACAGCACTCGATAAATTTTCCAGATCTTTTTTAATTAATCTTTGGCGTTCCACCTGACATCAGAAAATATTCGATAATAACAAAATTAGTATTCTTATTCTGTCTACAAACTGAAGAGTATATAATATTGTCTGTTACATTAAAAATATTTGAAAAAAATGACATTATAAGCAGTCTGAATAGTAAAATACAAGTAGGATGTCCTTTGATAGTAAATAAAGCAAAGTATAAATTAATATATTGATAAAACATTACTATATGACGTTCACTTCTCTTTGCTTCCCTTAATAGGAACATACAGTGATGGTATATATGTACAAACAATAATATATGCATAGGTAAAATTTTAGTGACGGTGAAATTTGATCATACGAAGTCAAAATAATAGGAATATGTATGACGCGATACATGGATGCAAATGAGGCAAAACATATATGTCAAGATAGCATTATCTGGCGTTCGGTTCTTTCTGCCTACCCCAAATAGGGAAACGGCGTGATGGTAAGTATTAATCATTAAATTTTAAGTAAAATAAGACATATAACTCAAGAATGGAGGTTGGCTTATACAGACACCAATCAAGCGAAAACCCAAATTAGAGATGCGCAGCCTACGTCATGTTTTAAGTTATATACCGATAATAATTATAATATATTTTATCATACAAGATATATACTAATCAATTTAATAAAGAAATATAATATGCGAATATTTCTCTGGGTGAGAAATCTCGCCGAGTTGGGTACAAAATATAAATTAAATAGTTATCACTTTAATAGTTCTTTGGTTTATTAAAATGAGAATTAAATAAAAAATATAAACATTGAACAGAAAAATTAGGCTAGATTGAAACATTACTGGGTGTATAGAGATAGAGACGCAGTAGGACTAAAAAACAGTAAATAAATAAGGGAGGAACGAATCTATTGCGGTAGACACAGATAATAATATTAAATAAGAACATTCAGAGGCAAATGAAAAACGTCCGTGGCCGTGGCACATTGAGCCCCTTCTCTTTGCTTCCATTATTTATTCCATTTTTTTATTTTGCATCCCTCACTTGTCAATTACAGTGTAAAATGGGTGTATGCCTGTTATAATGCGTAGAATCTACGAACAAAATATTTTTGCGCAATTTCTATGACTTTTGGTGACCATAGAATTGATAGAAATGTATAATTTTGACATTTGATTTTGACACATGTCTCTCTGTTTACGTTTTTTCTTTCCAGTTTTATTTATTCGACTGGTTATTGGAGGATTTTAAAAAATATTATCTTGCGTATTAGATAGGACTTATTCTTGTATTCTAAAAATGTAAGGGATAGAAAATAATTATTTTTTCATGACTATCATAGAAAAGTGATTATATTTATCACTATTATTAAAAAAATGAACACTGACGTGGAAAACGTAGTCCTTTCAAAATTTGATACTTGTATTAGTGTGAGTATATTTAATCTTATAATTTTTCTAGATTTATATTAAATCATTTGGAAGGACTGTACAATATGTGTGGCCGATTTAGGGGATGGGAGGGGAAGGGTCGGGGGGGGAGGGGAGGGGGGGGGGGGGCGGAGCCCCTCCGTTTTTGTCAAATATTAAGTGATAGTATATAATGCAACTCGTTCACGCGAGTCGCAATAATAACTACATACACACCTAACCTAACCAATTTTTACAAAAAGTTTGCTTAGAATAGGTTGGCATTTAGTTATTACTGCGACTCGCGTGAGCGAGTTGCATTATACATTGAGTGACAGTATGCGTTTCGTTTCGGTTGAGGTAGTAATAAACGTGCAAAGTCGCATCTGGCACTCGCCTGCCGCAATGGTTACAGTAAACGGAACGCAAAAAACGCAGGAATTGTCAAAATGGTGTAAAATTTATATGAAGAATTGGAGTTTTAAAATAATTATATCTCCGAAACTACTTATCTCCGTATAATGAAACTTTGCAACTTTACGTATCTAAATAATACCTTTCTGCCATAAAAATTTGAAGTCTCTAGTTAACCACACATATTGTACAGATGAGCCAATCATTTCACTATTTAAAGGTAAACTAAAAAACTTTATCTGTCAAATAGTTCCTGAATTCCTTCTATATCCTTCCGTAACCTCCTTTTCCTCATTGCTATGTGAGGTGTTATTTTTCTTTTTTTTTTACTCTCTTTTCTTTTTTTCTCTTTGTATTTTTTTTCTTACTTCTCTGTTTTATTTTTTATCAATTTATTTCTCATTTACTACTATTGTACCAATTTAACTTAAGAGACTTCACATTGCTCAGGTTTGTTGGAAGAAATTGCCTTATGGCAATAAACCCGCCTTTGTACACCTGTTCCTAAATTATATAAATCTAAAGTAATAAAGCAATCAAAATGTTAGTGTATGTGTGTGTTTGTCTCACGCCTTCTGAAAAACCAAGAGCATCTAAAAATCTAATTTATGTGCGAACGTGTACCAGTATACCTGATGCAGTGTCACGCTAAAAATAATGCGATAAAAATGCTGAATTTTAAAAATATTTCAATAATTATTTTTTTCATACAAAATTTTCCAAGTCATATCTGTCAAAAAAGTGTACATTTTGCACGCAAATATCTGTTAGTTTAAAAGTTAGAAGTACGTATTTACACGAAGAAAATATATTTTCAAGTATAACTTAGCGTTTAAGTGAAAAACATGGTGAATATTTTGTATAATTATAATGTTTAACTTATTTTTAAAGTAAGCGTTTTGTACAAATGTACATATAACCCCGCCATTTTAATATCTTTTCATACGATATTTAATTTTCCTACCGAATGAATATGTTCTTTAAAATAATATACCTTTGAAATAAATGTGATTATGAAATAATAAAATGAAACACAAGACATTACAGCAAGTTTTAAGACATATATTGTAAAAGTCTGTTAATTATTAGTAAAGATATAGGCATAATAAAATTGCATAATTTGTATGTAATATTTGATATTTTGGACAATTTTCGTTTTTGTGGCTTCGAACAAACCAATGTATGTAGGTACCTACCTACATATCCAAAAAAATGTATCGAGCCCATTTGATAGTAATATTTTATATGTTCGATGGTTACTATGGTTACGGAAAGATTCTGATATTCAAATAAAATTTGATATGAATCGAATTTATTTAGAACATTGTTGTAGGTAGGTACCTACCTAATACTATTTACTTACAAATCAACAATATACTGATTTCCTATAGGAAAATTATTTTATTTATTTATTTATGTATGGATGCATGTATGCTATGTGCTCCTAAACCGTTTGTCCGATTACAATGAAACTTTGGTGAATTGTCGAGCGTATGCCCGGGATGGTTTCTGGATTTAAATTTTTTTCTTATTTTTCTTCTTCTTCGTGTATTTGGTCATTTTACCAATGAAAGCGGAATATCCTGGGAAACGAAGGTCCGACTGTCTCTCCATTTCTTCGCAGGTCTTCCAGGACGGTTCCTGGATTTAAACTTTTTTCTTCTTCTTCTTCATCGTGTATTTGGTCATTTTACCTATGAAGGTGGACTAACCTGGGAGAAGAAGTTCCAATTGTCCTTCCATCTCTTCGCAGGTTTCTGGATTTAAACTTTTTTCTTCTTCTTCTTCTTCTTCATGTATTTTTGGTCATTTTACCTATGAAGTTGGAGAATACTGGGAGAAGAAGGTCCAACTGTTCTTCCAACTCTTCGCAAGTCTTCCAAGACGGTTTTTGGATATAAACTTTTTTCTTCTTCATCGTGCATTTGGTCATTTTACCTGGACATTTTAGGTGGACTATCCTGGGAGAAGAAGGTCCAATTTTCCTTCCATATCTTCGCAGGTATCTGGATTTAAACTTTTTTCTTCATCTTCTTCGTGTATTTAGTCATTTTACCTTTGAAGGTGGAGTATCCTGGGAAAAGAAGGTCCAATTTTCCTTCCATATCTTCGCAGGTATCTGGATTTAAACTTTTTTCTTCTTCTTCTTCGTGTATTTAGTCATTTTACCTTTGAAGGTGGAGTATCCTGGGAAAAGAAGGTCCTTTCATCTCTTCGCGGTTCTTCCAGGATGGTTTCTGGATTTAAACTTTTCTTAAGCGGCTGAAGGGACGGGATGTAATGAAGGGAAGGGATGCACTAAAGGGCCTGAAGGGATGGGAGGTATAAAAGGGCCTAAAGGGACGGGAGGTACTGAAGGGCCTGATTGGAAGGGACGTAATGATGGATTGAAGGGATGGGAGGTACTGAAGGGTCTGAAGCGACCGTTCGTGGAGTCTAATTCTTTTTCTTCGTTTTCTTATTTTATGTAGAACTTTGGTGAATTTTATACAAAACTATTTCCTATGGATTAATCTTCTTCTTCTTTTATGTAGACCTTTTAGTCAGTTTTTATGCAATCTATTTCCAATAGTCTAATTCTTCTATTTTATGTATTTTTTCTTATTTTATGTAGACCATTGAAATAGTTTTTTATACAAACTATTTCTTATAGTCTTATACTTATTCTTCTCTTTTTTATTTAGACTTTTGGGTTAGTTTTAAGTCTAATAGTCTATTGTGCAGAAATATTATTAACAATATGCACACTTGATGAAAATACATATGTAAAAATGAATGGGATGTGGGATGTGACGATGTAACCTGCACTAGAATATTTTCAATACTTTTGTTTAATCAAATTTAAACCATTTATATCATCCTATTTTGAATAATTTTCAACACCTTCATATTTGATTTCGTTGACGATATTTAAATAATGGGGGTTGTGGCCATTACTGAACTCTTCACAACGTTTATATTCAAATTAAAAACTATTTATTATAGTTTAAGTCTTTTTCTTCTTCGTTAATGTAGACTTTTGTGTCAATTTTAAGTCTATCAGTCTAATTGTGCAAAAATATAATGCACACTTGATGAAAAAATATAAAAACGAATGGGATGTGACCAACACTAGATCTTTTCAGTACATTATTTAATCAAATTTAAACCACATTCCAACATCCAAAATTACTAAATTTTCAATAGGTATATATTACAATTTGTTTTCGATGATAATATTTAAAAATGGGGGTTGTGTACAACGTTGATAAACTGTCATATTTAAAACCATTTCGCGTAGTCCATGCGTGCAGAAATTGTATATTATACTTCATTCACACTTTATAGCAATATATAAAAAAGAATGGGTTGTGGCCATCACTTGAACATTTTACAATGCTTAAACTCAATCAAATTTCAAACCACTTTTCATAGTCCGATATTGCAAAATAATTGGGTGACAATATTATAAAAACGATTGCTTATTCCTTCACAGTTTTACATTCTTGGCCAACGGCGGGACATAAAGGCTAGTAAAAAATAAATATATATATTTTTTTGTAATTTTCAGAAAATTGAGAAAAAAGACTACATCTGTTGGCTCCAAAGCGCACCAAAGTTGACTACATATAGAATTAACTCCATTTGCCAAGATGTCAACCATTTTATTGAATGTATTCAAGAATTTTTAGAAAAAGTATGTTGTAACATATTGACACCTAAAAATAAGAGGGTTCCAACTAACAAAATTTCATATATCGTTTTTCGTGAAAAGGGTTCCAACTGACCTAATCTATAATATGAAACATCTAAATTCTGTAAAGTTACTAAGTTTTTATTTTATGAAAATAATATTGTTCCGTCTGTAATATGTTCAATATGAGCTTTTTCTCACCTTTTTGGTTTTAACTGATGGAACCTTCTCATTCACATGTGTCGATATAATATTATACCTGCATATTATTGTGGATGGATATTCTGAAAGGAAAATCTATAATTCCGTTCTGTATAAAATAATAGTTCTTTTTTATTTTGATTATTAATCCAGTGCACTAGCCGATCTGCTACCATTAATTTATACTGTTTCCTGTTTTTTTTTATCTTGAGGAAGTTTAAATAAGATTGTCTAAGGTGTAATATTATTTTATCATTGTGTAAAATTTTAATTATATTTATTTTTGATTTCAGCAAAGTCATATTAACAAATGGGATACAATTCCAAGGGTGTACCAGCTGTTTCCAGATGTAATTGCCGTTGAATGCTGGACTTTATCCGGTAGAAATGGAAAATTATTTGAAGACAATGTTCCAAATACAATTATAGATGTTTCATGCGGCTCTTCAGTTCTGCGTGGGGCCAATGTCTTTGCACCAGCAGTCATGGGATTACCACCAGGTTATATTATTATTTTTAATATTCTGGACATATCACAGTCATTTGCACACTAAAACATCTACTTTAACCTTTTTAAGACGAGCGTCATGTATAGATGCCCACCAGCCGCGTGCCTAAACGCCGAGCGTCATCTATACATGCCCTCATGGCTATACACAAGTGAACTTTCATATCTCAGTAAATTCATACTTGATTGAGACGAAAATTAGGTGAATATTACTCCCATACATTTGACTTCAAGACATCTATCGGTGAATCAACAAAACAATTGTTAAATGATTTAAAGAATTAACTCTAAACATCAGTGGCGTGCGAGGGGTCCTTCAGCTGGTTCTGCCCAAAAAAAACTACATCCCCTGTTTAGTCAACCTACATATTATAATATCTTTTCACCTTATATTTTTTCTTTAACTCCTGTTTTGTACTATGCACATATGTAGCACCAATTACACGCATTGCGTAAAGGTAGGAGCAAATAATCAAAATTGCATAATATTATGAATACTTCAATTCTATTGATAAATATTTTAAATGCAGCCCTTTAATAACTAAAAGTTTTTTAATAACTAACTATAAATATATATCATGAATGTTAGTTAAAATATTCAGAGACAACTATGAAGTATCTTTCCAACCATTATCACAACAAATTTACTAGCTGTAAATGTTTTCATCCATTATTTTATTTTTCGTCCATTAGTTTTTATTCATAGATGTCGTGATATATAAATCGATATATTACTCATATTTACGCAAAGGTTCTTTTTCTTATATTTTAGAATTCCTTACAAATTGTACATACATTTATTTATGAAATTTCTTACATATTTTACAAAACGTTTATTTAAAATATAATCTTTACTTGGTTTTTTACAATGAAATCGAATTTTTAAACTGCTTTGAATTACGCGGCAAATGCATAATACCTACTAATAATATTTTAAATATTTTTTGAAATTTAATTAGAAACAATTATTATCACTCTCCCTTTTATTTCCAGTCATTTAAAAGATAAACGATCTATTCGGTATGATTCAAATCAAAACAATTCAATACATTTATATTAGCGCCAAAATCTTGGCGTAACATACTATAATCTAACGGTCGTTGATGTAAAAATGTACCATGTTGAACCAAACCATCTGAATATTCTTACACCCATACATACAAACTGTTGAAGAAGCTTCATACATGCCCAGCATAAATCTTACCTTAAAAAATACACAGATACACTAACACAAACAAACAAACTTTGTTCCTTTAGTCATGTATATTGTATGCTCAAATGTATCGGGCATACTGCAATGAATATTAACGACAAAAGTAAAAAGACATTTATAATTTGTCGTGAAATAAATCGTGAACCATATATATGTGTTCTGACATTTTAGCTACTGTTATCAAAACTGTCAATGTTTCTTCCTTGGAAGCAATGTTGCATACGTTTTAAATTCAGTGTTGCAACATACGAAAATAATTACAGACAAATTGAACCTACAAAGGACAATTATTAAAATTTTAAGAAATTCATATCTCTGTTAATATTTGCGCTAGAAAAAAAAATAAAAACTGTTTTATGATTCATTATACGCCCTACAACTCGTTGATATATTAAAAATATCGTACAAGATTTTTTTTATTTTTTTTTTTATTTTTGATTTTTTTTTTGGATTTTGATAGTCATGCCAGGCATATAGGCATGTATGGCTTGCACGCCACTGCTAAACATTGTAATTCATCATGCAGGTAGGAAAGAGGGATACTGCATTCATTTTGTTGTTTCGCGCTGAGCATTCTGCTTTGAATTTGATCCTTACCAATACACAATCGGCGCTATTCCTTATCTATATCAAATGCCGGAAGGATCACGTGACATATTGATGCCGCCATGTACTTTTTCATATGGAGATAACTACAATAACATTATTCTTCATTTATCTTATGAAGTCTTCAATTTCATTGAGTATTTGTGATCTTTTGTTTATCTTTGATCTTTTTATGATATATCTACATCGTTAGATTTTTTTTTACCGTTATTATATTAAATTAAAACGAGATTAAAAAAAATCTGTGTGCAACGCGAAATACTGTCCGTCCGTAGGTAATGTAAGTACTTGTACCTACCCGTCTTAATTGGGTTAACCGTTAATGATCTGCTGGAGAATTGGATTTCACTTAAGAACATGTATATAGTCTAATATCAAGAAATTCTTATATTCAAAAATACAAGGGCAAAGCAGATCCTAGTATAAATCATTATTGTGAAGTAAAAGGCTACTAGAAAACTTTCAAGACATTTCTGAAAGAAAATAAAATAAAAGGAGTTTTGAAATATTTGGATTTAGGTATCTTAATATTCAATTTATCTATAAAGTATAAAATTCACCATGGATTGAAATTTCATTGACAATTGAAAAAAAGTTTTTCAACTTAGATTTTTTTAAATTCTATCAGATTCTGATAAAAACTAAAATAAAAAAGCAAAATATAATAACGTATCTTTCGAATATGTGACAGCTGAAAGAATGGAACAATGCGAGCAAAGCATTAGGTAACTTTGTACACTGTAATTCGCTGACATTCCATATCTTCGATTTTTTTATGTCGTGCAGTGCAGCTCTGGTCACACAGTGGGGATGGGCTATCTGAAAGGTTGTCATTCTGATTTGCACATCGTCGCATAAGGCGTAACACCGCGTAAGGGCCCGCTCACATTGGATACGAATTTGGTCGTACGTAAACGTACGATGCTGGTCGTACGAATCGAGTGCGCGCACTGGCTTGCTCACATTGGATACGAATTCGCATCGTACGTATACGTACGATACTGGTCGAGTGCGCGCACTAGATACGGCTTTCTCCGATTTTTGATACGAATTTGATTGTACGTCGACGTATGATGCTGGTCATACAATTTTATGTATTTAAGATTTGGTACACGAATAACAAACAATACACATAAACATAATATCAATCACAACAAAGCTACCGTGCATACAAAAATCACACAAGGCACAGCCTCTCTGTGGGTTAGCCAATTTTTTTTTTTAGATAAAAATGAATATGTCCTTGTTAAACAAGTACATATACATCTTCCTACGTTCCCTAAAATAAGAAAATAAATGCTTGTGCTATAGGTGAATGAAATCGGTTGAGGTAGGATTCGAACTCGCGACCACTGGATTACTAGCCCAGCGCGCTAATCGCTCTGCCATCGACCCATCTAATTTTATTCCCATTTATTTATTTATTCATTTATTTAATATTTCTTCTCGGGCAAATAACAGGTACTATGTCAAATATTTATTTAACACGCACCCAATAACAAGTTGCCACATTCTGGAGACTTACGATATTAGTCGTCTCACAGATCCAGACTGAAAACACAATTAAAAACTGTGCCTCCACCGGGAATCGAACCCGGGACCTTTGGATCAGCAGTCAGATACCCAACCAACTGAGCAACGAAGGCCGACAATTGTAATATATATAGACAAAATTATCTTGTTTATAACATTTTATAATAACATATTCTCTTCACATAGCACAAAACCTTGGGGTAAGCAAATTATAAAAAACAGGTAACATCACATGAAGAGAAATTTAAAATAACAGTTTACAAAGATAAAAATACCAAGTCATAAAAAAATATTTAGTTATTTGAATTTGGATCAAATTGCATAACGTAATCAGAAATCTCATAAACATTTGTGTCCAAAAACAAAATTTTCTGTATCCATTTATGTGTAATCAAAGTACGAACGGAGCAAAATATCCAAACAAGTTTGGATCGAATTCGTATGTCGGAACTATACGCACGTCAACGTACGACTAACTCGCACCCAGTGTGAGCACTCTCATAGTGCTCAAAGGAACGGGATTATTCGTGCGTTTTCGACGTTTTCGTACGTATTCGGACGACTGAATTTCGTACGTAAACGTATCCAATGTGAGCATGTCCATGAGCGAACTCAGACGTCGTAACAATTCGTGCGTATACGTACGACCACAGTACGACTACGTACGATCACGTACGACCAACTCGCATCCAGTGTGAGCACTCTCATAGTACATCAAGTATCGGGATCGTTCGTGCATTTACGTACGTTTACGCACGAGCGAAATTCGTACGAAAATGCATCCAATGTGAGCGAGGCCTAAGTCAATATCGGCGATTTTACAGGATAGCAAAAAACTTTTTATAATTTTTATTACATTACATTTCAATAAAAAACATGACATCTCACACAACTTTGTTTTTTTAAGTATTTTGCTCTACTTTAAAATTGCTGATATCAATTTATTCGGTGTTAGACCTCATGCGACGACGCAGTCTCAACACAAACAGCCATGAAAATAGGTGTGCACAAAAATGTGCAAATCAGAATGACAATCTCACGAGATCTACTTTATTTCTATACAGATTTACTTATTTATTTTCTTATTCAATTTGTTCCAAGGCCAGGGGCGTCCAAGAAAAGGACGGCTTGACCATGTGAACAATATTCTGAAGGGGGGAAATATTAGAATTTTAAACAAAAGACGAACATGTATGAGATAATGTATGAATGTTGATGAGGCGATGGTTGCGTTCCAGAATGAAAGTGTGGCATTTAATTCTCTCTGCCTACCCTGTTAGGCATATGGTATGTAAGTATTGTATTTGTTCATACTGGTATATGTGTATTATATATTTATATGGCTTTGTGAGAGATATGCTGAATTAAAGATGTTAGTAACCTATGTAGTAAGAGTATTCTATATAGAAAATTTTAAAAATCGAATATCTAAAACGAGGGTTTTCGTTCCGCCGTTTGACCGGACTTGCCCTCTGATTGAATAAAATGTGTCTGAACTGGGATTTGTTTTGAAAAATTTGAATTTTCAGTTTTGTTATCATGTTTTTTCTTGTTGTGCAGATATTAGTTTCAATCAAGAGGTAAATATATATGCAGATATCTCTGGTCTTTGTCGACGAGGATTGAAAACAGAATTTGTGGAGGGTAAAACAGTTTTAGTTGGCAGAGGGAGATTGAAAATGCTCAGAAATGAACTTTTTGGAGATAACCTTAAACCTAGGTATAGTAAATACTCATTTTTCTGTTTCTTTAATTGTTATAATTTAATTTTAACACCGTCGCTTTATGGTATTAATAATTTATTTGTACATAATGTTACAGTTTATTTATAATTTGAATTGTAACATAATTTTTATTTCGGGTTTATTTTAGAGGCATCGCAATTGAGACTCTCATGCCCGCATCCCGAGTTCCAGTTATAGATTCTCAAATTCTGCCTCAAGGATGTAGTCTATTGCAGAATTTACCTTCAATTATTTGTAGTAAAGTATTGGACCCACGTCCAGGTGAAACAGTCCTGGACATGTGTGCTGCACCAGGGAACAAAACTACTCATCTTGCAGAAATAATGAAGAACCAAGTAAGTTCATAGTATTTGCAAAACAGTATAACATGTTAAGACTGGAACTAAAAAATAATCTTATTATTATAAGGGTGAATAATATTTTCTTTATAAATTTTAGGGTAAAATAGACTTCTGTAATTATTAAGATTACTTTTATGTATAATACCTACAAAATTTTGTGAATCCCAAGGTTATGTTAAAAAGTATGAGTTTTCAAAAATTCATTCAAGGATGATAATTAGTAGGGTCCAGTTAAAATTCATTGGAATTTCACATATTATCTTATATGTCTCTCTAATTAATTTAAAACAAATAAATATTGATTTGTAATAATGTGTTATTTATATTTTGGGGGTATATATTCATTTATTTCAGAAGGATTATATTGCAAAGGTGCATGTTCAAAAGGATTTTATTTTATTTAAAACATATACCTCTTAAGTTTGATATTGCTTATATCAGTTTTGTTAATTGATAATGCATAATTTATAGTGATGAAGGGTTTAAAGACTTTTATTGAGTTAAAACAACGTAGCGGATTTATTGCCCGCAGGCTATTTCTACCAGTCAACCACCATGGTAAATACAATCAGTTACAGGAATGTAGGTACTACTTACATGTTTAACACTAGTTTATTCGAAACAAATGAAATTACAATAAAAATAATAACTTAATTAATTTATGATGTTGTGGGTCGGAAATAATAGATAATTAAACGCGACTCTAATCTATTGAATGATCAACCCATGAATAAAGGATCTGTTGGTTTGTATCAACATGCAGCGGGCTGTGGTTCGTTGATCTTTGTAAATCTTTGGAATTATTCGAGAATCATGATTTCAGGCTATACGTATTGCAGCTGACAGCATTCAAAATACGATTCCTTCTCATCCCTGGTATTACTCAAAGAATCTCCCAAGAAGCCTAATATCCAATATATCTCGTCTTCGATTCGGCCATTGCAGATTGGACAGACATCTGTTCAAGATTGGACTTTCCCCCTCACCTTACTGCGAATGCGGCCTAGATGAGGAGTCTGAGAACCATGTTTTCTTTTCCTGCCCAATAAGAGATGCATTTGACTTTTATCGAGCATTGGATGATGTCCGATACTCGATGAAGGAAAAATTCCAATTCCCATTATCAATGCATTACCTTCTATCTTTAGGATCAACGGAAATTTATAAACTGCTTCATAAGTTCATACAGAAAAATATAGTTATACTGTAATCCTCCACATTATCTAATTATTTTTCACACTCACTGGAGTTGTACTATTGACTGCATATACACATTGATCAACGTCTTTGGCACAAATAGTCCTGTATAGGGACTGGCTGCCTTACTAAAAAAAAAAAGGTGCTGCTACAATATATTTGATTCAACTATGTCATCTTTGTAATTATATATTGTTAACTTTATTGTAGGGTATTATCATTGCTATCGATAAAAATGAGAAAAAAGTCAACCAAATAAATGCCCGTTGCCAGGAGTTGTCAGTCAAATGTGTGCATTCTTTTGTCTATGATTCGACAAAAGCTGTTATCGACGACGGAGATCCAACATTACAAAATGTGAACAACGACATTCTGGATGGTCCCAAATTTCGGCCAGAATCGTTCGACAGGATTCTCTTAGATGTACCTTGCAGTGCATTGGGACAGAGACCGCTGCTCAGTAATAAAATGACTGTTAAAGTTTTGAAATCTTACGTTCCACTTCAGAGGAAATTGTTTCATTCGGTTAGTTATAATAAATTATTGTCATATGATAATTTGAATGTATTTTCATTGACAGCAGAAATTTTTAAATTCTCATAAATAAATTCAATTTATTTATAAGAATAAATAAACACGGTTTTATTCCTCAGTGATTGTAAACATATCAAAAGCCACTTGATTATAGCTTCTGTAATATGGAAACGCTGGTAAGTATCTTATATGTAAGGTTGAGAATTTTCATGTTTTGTAATACATGTGTGCAGTCATCTATTGATAAACAACGAAACAATTTTAAAAGCAAAAGTGTTATTAGCAAAAGCTCAAACCATTCACTATCAAAAGTTCAAACCATTTTTATAACTGCCTGTTAGATTTTGGAAAAGGCTCATTGGGGGCGCATGTTTTAATAATTTAGTATTTTTTTTTTTTGTTGAAATTGTACAAGATAGGGTACTAAATGATTTTATTTAGAACTATGGTAATAAACTATCAAGATTACTAAGATGGGATAAACATGTGGAACATATTACAAAAATAACATGTCTGTTGGTACATCTTCAGGAGTGTACATATATTATAGTGATAAAAAAATTGAATTGTACATATAAAATGAATATTTGACTTGTGTCGTACCTGTTAGTTGTCTGGGAGTAAAGATATATAAATAAGAAGCAGACTGTAGGGTACATAGATAAATTAATAATATTACTCTGATTCAAACCACCTTTTTTGAGTATTTGCACCAAACGTTTTCGAATGTGAACCTCTTCTTCCAGACAAACCTATAGTTACAATAATATGTTAGGTGATTTGAATATTCAGTATTTAAGCACAAAAAAATATAAAAATCTTTTGAAGATAGAATTGAAGTGTTTGTACCTTTAGTTATATAATATGTACATAAATATTCTTCCAGGCTTCAAGGTTGCTTAAAGTAAATGGTCGCTTGGTTTATAGCACATGTACAATTGCCCCGGAGGAATGTGAAGGTATGGTGGCATGGGCTTTAAAAACATTCCCGTATCTTTGTTTAATACCCGCAGAACCTCTGTTTGGAGGACCAGGATGGCCAGGTCATGGATTGAACGATGACCAAAGGTATTTTTAGTTTGTATTTTATTTCAACAATGCATATTTTTGAAACAGACTCATATTATGATATACACGATCCTGCATTTTGTTTTCTCTAATGTCCTTATTTCTTTTTTCATCTTGCAATCTTCTTTACAGATCAATGGTACAGAGATTTGGTCCAGAAAAAGACGAATTGAGAAAAGTTGATGAAATATACAATGATACTATTGGATTTTTCCTGGCATGCTTCACTAAGAGATGATTTTAGGCGAATTGTTGTAAATTAAATATGTTGAATTTTAATTGCAAGCATTTTCAGTTCAATACAAAATTACTTAATTATGTTTCCTCATCCACACATTAGAGAAAAACGAGTGGGTTGTGGCCAATGCTATACTCCTCACTACCAAGCCTTTTCACAAAGTATTCAATTTTTTATGGAAAATTTTCAGCATTTCGATGAAATGAGTGTGTTAAATTATTTTTGATTTAAATGTTTCATTATGAAAACTTGATAATTTTTCAATGCCATTTTATGAAAGTGATGTGCCCTTTTAGCAATTTGAAAATAAAAATATCAAATTTTATGTTTCCTGAGCTTGGAGTCACTTTGAAATATTTGACAGTTAAAAAAATTGAGAAGCACTGTTCAGATATCCTTCATAATCTGATGGGGTCTAAACAAGTATTTGATTTACAAATTTGTAAAATTAGAAAAGAATCGAATGAGTTCTTTAGTTTATACTCGTTAAAGTACATGCCGTACATAGTACACAGCACACACACACACACACAGATACATTGTGATGAAATTTTAGAATACAATCTCAGCATGATACTAGTTGATATTCTGTAATAAAAAAAATAAAAATTGCGAATTCATAACTCCCCACTACATCCCCTTAGGGTAGTGAGGAGTTAAAAATATACTTATCTATATTTCCTTCAGTTTGTCATGAAGAGGAAGATTGAGGGTCGTAGAGGGGTCAGAAGAAGGCAGGAAATGGACTGGTATGAAAACTGTGGAGGAGCTGTTTCGCACTGCAAAGGACAGGGAAGCTTTCTCTATGCTGGTCATCAATGTCGGGGGGGACCTGACATGACACAAGAAGAAGAAGTGTCTATATTTTCGGGCAAATATTTAACTTGAGAAATTTCATCATGGAGGGGAGTAGTTTGCACATATACATATAACAACCAAACAAAAAACACAAATTTGCTCTCTGCGCAAACCACGTGACATAGGTACTCATGTTATTTCCCGCTAACTGTATCCAATTTTGATAGGCAAGTATATTTTAAATGTTTAGTTTTAAATTTTTTATTTATTTATACCATCACTGCAAGTTTTACCAGGAAGCAAATTTTAAAAATAGAACACATTTTTTTACATTAATCTCTAAGCACATCTATGTTTACATTGTAACTTCTCTATGGGAAATATTGGGATTGCACATATAAATCAAATTTATTATCCAACTGTCGATTCGTTCATGAGAATTCAATTCTCTTAATGAATCGACATTATTAAGCCAAGATGCGTGTTGAAGGAAAATTTTGTATGGTGTAGTGGACATTTTGCATGCTAATAACACCAACTAGAGGCCTCGCAGCATATATGTTCCCATACATGGATTTTCTCAGAATTCGGAGTAGAACATTTTATGTGAGTTTTGTGTGTGTGTGTGTCTGTCTGTCCCCCCCTTATAACTTTTGATCCGCTCAATTTACAGAGCCCAAATTTTCAGTATATATAAAAAGTTATAGGCCTACTAAACTTTTATACTCAGAATTGTAAATTTTTGTATCGGTCAGGGGTTATCAACTTTTAATTTTTTACTTTATTTTTCCATATATCTCAGAAACCATAAAAGTTAAAACGCTGAAAATTGGTATAAATATAGACAAATACAAAATCTCAAATTAGTTTTTTTTAAATTCCAGGGTTTCTCAAACATTTTTTATTAAGAAAAATATTTTTTTTATGACAAATTTATGAGTTTAACTGCCTATATTTCCATTTTTTTTAAAATATCGAAAAAAGCCGAAACACCCCAACTAGATAATTTAATTTTATATAAAAAATATTAACATTGTATTAGCACATCTCAATTTTTTTTTAACAATTTTTATAAAAATTGAATTTAGTGACGACATCACTTCATACAATTTGTATGGTAGTCGCCTATACACAATATGTAAGACAAGATGCAAGAAGACTTAATAGTTTGATACTTAAATCTCCAAACATACATACATACCATCATGCTGTTTTCATATTCTGTGTAGGAAAAACAGACTGACCTCCATACTATCCTATCCTGATAAACATACCTACATGTTTTATATAGAAAATAAAATATCTTCAAATATTTAATAATTTGTGTTGTTTATAGTTTGGTGCGTATTCTTTGATTATGCATACTATCGCCATCGACAGTTGGATCTCATGTGTTACATGCAACTAGTTTATAAAACAAAAATGTGTATGTGTGATGTGTAATTTATTGTTTTTTCTCTTAATAAATAAATAAATAAACGTATATTTTATTTTACATATAAAAACATTATGATTTTAATATTTTAATTTAATATTTCGCCACTTGATGCAACTGGTTTAGAGGTAGTCAGATTTCAAACTAATTATAAATTTAAAGAAAATTTAACTCAGTGTCATAGAAATGTCATAATAGGAGGACACTATAAAATAATTCTGATTCTAAAGTAAATATTAAATTTATTTATAAAACACCGTTTTAATCTATGAGTACAATTTAATGAGCCTAAGCGCTTTCGTTAGACACAACTAGCATCTTCAGAGGCACTTTATGCAAGATATACAAGAGTATAAGAATTTATACAAGAGTCTAAATTGTGGCTCTGAAGATGCTAGTTGTGTCTAACGAAAGCACTTAGGCTCATTAAATTGTACTCATTGTGATTTAAAACGGTGTTTTATTTTTATGAATAAATTAAATATTTACTTTATTTTTATTTATTTTTATTTTATAGAATACAACAGCAATACAATTAAGATTTATACAAATATACAAAGATAATTTTTATGTTGCCAATTATAGTATTCTTAAAATATATTAAGTACATACACATTTATTACAAATTATGAAGACAGGATGGGAAAGGAGAGGGGTAGGGAGGGGAGTGGGGGGAAGCATCGACCACTAGAAACTCATTATTATGATTTGCCTCATGTGTCTCAATGTATATAATTTATAATTATGAACTTCTTAATTTTGAAATTATTAATTCTGATTCTGTTTATAGCAGGTATTATTATTTGATATTCATATTCTTTGTTATCCATAGGTATTATATAGGTACTCTTTGTTCTTTGTATCACTGTTGGCTTGAACTACTGATTATACTATTAAGTATAATATTGTTAAGAGTTTGACTTATGGCAAACCTATACATAAAATGATAATGTGTCCATTATATTTTTTATCTTTAAGTATGACATCATATACTTAAATAAATAAAATTAAGTCCTATAACCTCATTAGAATCCGACTCTTATTTAGTCTTTTTTCCTAACTTGTCACTATTTTTAATTAAGTATCTCAATTTACAATGTACGATATTACAAGTCAATTTCAATGTTACGAAATATTTTTTGTTCTAGTGTTATTATATAATTAATAGACGAAGTTGATGAACTTTCATTTCAGAACTGGACAACATTACAGTAAAAGTTTCTTTACAATGAAATCTGTTAGATCTCAAGAGGAGGGTAAATTATATAATTTGAAAGTTTAAAGGAAGGTACAAAGTACATACCTATAACGGTAGGTACATGCATAATATTATTATCTACCCGCAGTCGCAATTATTACACTCCAGTCGCTCGTAACTTTCAAGTATTTGGTAAACTCAGAGGTCAGAAATACTTGCCCTACAATAAAGACCCGAATCAAAAATTTTATACAATATTATTCGATAATTTATATGGTCCAAAAGCCTTTCTGATTTACTATTCTATTATTGAATTTTTAATTAAAAAAGTATTCTGAGCTAATTATTCAATTAATTTTGGGAAATGATTATGAATAAATATATAAAAAAAACATAAAAACTATTACAATATTGAAAAAGTCCTTAGTTATTTTGGTGAACATTTTATTAGATGTCATATTGGGAAAAATGAAAAAAGTTATTTGTTTTGATCGGAGGTAAAATAATATTGAATGGAAACGTGTTTGTAGTATTGTTAATCTAATATTAATATCAATTACCTAGATTTCAAGTCATTATTAATTTATTTAATGTTAAACTCCCTTAAAGGAAGCTCCCATACACAATAAAAATAATACAATTCACATCAGTAAGTGCCCCACGGTGGGTGCCAATCATTATCCCGATAATCAACTGATCTATTTTGACTTATCAAGAATTTATGATAAATTCATATGATATCGTATCAAACATCGTATTTTTTCCGTTCATATTCCAATGACTTAGAACCGGAATATATCTCGTTTTAGGCAAGCTTAATTGAGTGTAGAACTTGTTCGTCTGACATTTTGCGCAGGGAGGAAAAGTCTTAATTTCTTTTGATACAATTTGATGTATTATTATTGTTTGTTTGCTTAATACAATGATTAGATAGGTATTCTATTGTTTTGTTTTGCAGACATAATAATATAACAATAATTTTATGATAACATTGGCATTTACTTTGCCTCGGTCTAGACTTCACAGAACCATTTTCCCCCAGGGCACATAAAATATTATTTTCTCCTTTATTCAGGGATGCTACATACTCGTGCCTTGTTTCTTCAACATGGTTTCCTATCTAAAATTTTCGAGATAACATCAGCAAAAAATAAATTAATTTTACTGAATAAATAATTCACTTCTGACACACGTTTATAATTGTAATTTTAATCAGTAATGGAATTGGTACTATTTTATCTTGAATTTCTGTTAATTCTTGGAATGACTATACCCATTGAAATTAATTTGAAGATTGCAGGCGCTTTTATTTACTATAGAGGCTGATAGCTCTGAAATGAAATATTCTGTATCTCTCTTTATTGGCGGTATTTAATGCATAATTTAAAAATAATATTAATTTATATCATCATCATTATATAAGCCCTCTTTTGTCCATTAATGAACATAGGTCTTCATCTGAGACTTCCACAGCTCTCTATCCTGGTAAGACCATATCCAATCGCCTCCAGCCACAAAATGTTGAATCATACTCCAATAATAATAAAACTGTTCAAGGATTTAAGGCCCTAGTATACCCTGGATATACGGATGTACGCAAAATGCACACTAAATTAGCTTCTAATGTATGAAACACGAGAAAATATTGTATATCACCTGATATGTGATATACAACATTTTATAGTGCAAAAATGGTAAAATTTAGAGGTTTTTTTAAATAGCAAGAGTTATTGAAATATCATAATAATAAAAAACTCAGCCGGAAGATTTTCATATTATCTATCGAATAAAGTAAAAATATACTTCATAGGCCTAGTAGTTTTTTAGTTACTTACAATAAAAAAATAAAAAAGGGTTTTACTAAAACTAATTTCACAAGAAAAGTATTAAACAAATTCAAAAAAATCATGCAATAGATTAAAAATGTACATACAAACTGTTCCTTATTTCAAATACGTGTCTTTTGAGGGTACTGAGGAAATTATTTTTAAAATACACTATATAGCCTACTATAGCCTCTTAACGGAAAAATATCGTAATTCTTTTTTTATGACAGTCAGCGGTAGTTGTCCATCTTTGATAATTGTGCGTGGCCATGTTGAATAATTTGTAGGTTCGGAGCTTGCCTTATAAAAAAATAAATATTATATAAATTGTGAAGTTTTACCCATCCCTAAAGAGTCAAACGCCTGAAGGAAAATGTATATAAAAACAGCCCCTCACATTTGCAATATATCTTTCCATACCTACCCGACGTAGATTTGCTTAAAGTGCAATATTCTTCTTTTAACATTAAAACATTTTCATGACACGTAAAACGTGTGACGCGCCACGACTATAAACTTTACTGTTTTGAATAAAACTGATATAAAGTATTACATTGATTTAAATATGTAGTGAAAGTCTCAGACCAATAATATATAGACACGAGCAAAATTTCTTGATACACACCATGTGACTTCTTCTTTTTATTTTACATAGATCGTAGATCTGTTTTTTCGAGAAAGCTATTCCTGTGAAGCTGCAAGGTCCAGCTATCCCTCCACCTCTTCGGTGCTCTTTTGGGGAGGCGATGCCCTGGTGGGATTTCGTTTGCCGCTATGTATGGGATTCGAGATGCGTCCATCCTGTTGACATGGTCCCTCCAAAATCTTCTCCTAGCTCTACTCCATCGTATGATGTCCTCGGTCTCACAGGTCCGCCTAATGTCGTCATTGCGAATTCTGTCCCTAAGCGTCTTCCCTGTGATAGCCCTTAAAACCTTAATTTACGATGTTCGTAGGAGGTTTTTGGTTCTGGTTGTGTCGGCTCTTGTCTCCACCGCATATATGTCATGATTGGTCTAACACGTGTCTTATAAATTCTGACCTTACTATCCGTTCTTATGAATTAGTTATGCCAGATGATATTTTCGAGACATCCTGAACTAGCGGCTGCTTTATTGGTCTGTTTTCTAACTTCCGAGTGAAGGTAACTATGGCTCGAGATTTCCACACCCAGATATCTGAAAGTCATAACTTGCTCCACTGGAATATGCCATCTATTTAAGCTTGCATCTTCTTGGTTATGTGACTGCACCATGTGACTGTGCCACCAAAATTCGGAGGCAATCAATGCAACGTATTTGAACATTTTTGAAACCGTACTCAACATTAACTTAAATATAAATATCCTATTTATATTCAAATTTTGAATGTGTTTTGAATGTGGTATGTTGCCAATGGGTAATCTCTTCCAACCTACCCGACCAACTTAGGTAAGTCTCGACTAAATTCAGTACGATAAAATATGTAGGTATATAAAAATATTGTTACAAACAGGCCATTGCAAGGAGGAAAGGAAAAGGAAGATTTGTCGATAAATTTTGTTTATTTTTTATTCTCCCCGCACAAAGTTGTGAATTAGTCTGACGAGGGGACAGCCAGTCAAACGGTAGCTAGTCACAAAAAATGTATAGGTCAAAGAACGAAAATTTTAAAAGGATTAAATAAATTTTACTATCATGTATCACAAAGTTAATAATTCCATAAATTTATATTTTATAGATTTTGTACTTATGTTTCCCTTACCTGAAAATTTATCCTTATTTCTCTCTTTAACTGCAAGGTATGCCTATTTAACTGTATTTATCATGGTGGTTGATTGACAGAAATTGCCTACGGGCAATATGTCCGCCTCATTGTGTAATTCTTCCTACACACTTCATTGGCTATTATTATTACTGTAAGTAGAAATGAGATCATTAAGAAAAAAAGACAAAATAAATAAGAAATGTAGACATATTGTAATAGAAAGTGCAAGATAAATAAGGATATTACAAAAATAAAGAAAGTGAATACCTCGAAGTAGGGAGAAGGTAGCGGTCGCTTAAGAAAAGATTGGGGTGTGTGGTGTTCAGTATTCTCTGCCTATCTCATCAGAGACATGACGTTATGGTATTATGCATGCATGTATATATTATTATTTATTTATTTATTTATTTATATAATTAAAAAGAGGCTATCAAACCTTGATATTTTTTGAGGTTTTAACTTGGATGCTAAATTTAAAACAATTTTATTTAAACTAGTTGCTTATAACACATGAGATCCAATTGTCGATGGCGATAGTATGTGTAGAATACGTACCAAAATATAAAACCTGAAATCCAAATAATTGAATATTTGAATACTTTATTTATTATTTATCTTTTTGTACATATAAACAAAGTACTTATAAAGAACACTGACAGGTTTATTGCCATTAGGCAATTTCTTACAGCTAACCAGATTACGAAGCATAAAAAATTATATGTACATACATTAACAAAAGAATGAGATCGAATAATCAAAGAAAAGATGTGTAACACTAAGATAAGAATAAAAAAAATGCTTCAAAGTAAAAATAATTGGGAAAGATAAGGAGATATTGGGATCAGGTGTTTAGGGCATTCTTATACAAAACATGTACGTCAGGATAGGATAGTGTGGAGTTCAATTATTTTTTCCTATCCCGAATAGGTACCTAAACAGTTTTGATGGTATGCATGTATGTGTGACGATTAAGTGTCAAGTCCCCGTAGATATTGTGTATACTGCCATACAAATTGAATGTATGTGACACAGACACATAATATGTATCACACAGTAATAACTTCCTAAAAGAGTTGGACAGTCAACAAAGCGGCTTACTATGACCGATGCTTTGGTGTGAGCGGTCCAATTAAGTGGAATGCACTGCCTCCAGATGTTCGCAGTGCTCAAAGCAAGAGTTCGTTCACTAAAGCGCACATAAAATAACTATCAGCGCCCTTGGAATGATTTTGAATCATTCCAATATGAAATCCTCTATTACTTTTAATGTATAAGCTGCGAAGCATCTAAGATCTCAATAAGAAGGCATAATCGGTGAACGTTGCGCAAGCACATAAAGCGATCACGAACATCAGCCGGTGACAGGTCGACCCTTTAGATGCCTCGAATTCCTGGTTCTCCTGTAATATTCCAACTTCGACTTTATTGAGATGTTAAAAAAATGTCATAAAAAAGAAGACATATACTTTATTTAACTGTAATTGTGTCTACAAAAAGTACAAAAGATATTAATGTGGCAACTGAGTATATCGTTTTTTATTGACCTATTTAAATGCCAATATGAAAATAATAGTCTAAAACGAGTTATTGTGACCGTTGCCCAAAAAAGTTGCAACATTGTTGAAATGTTCCAGATGTCCCATAACACTTTATAGTAGGTACGCTACTATTACAATTCATTAAGTTCTTATAATACTCAGAGCCGACTTCGGGCCAATTTGTTTTGTGCACGTTTTGACTGTGAACTATGTTATTTTATTTTATAATAATAATTTATTCATCGACATAACAAAAGTAGTAACAAACAATAACAAAGTAATAACAAAAATAACAACAAAAATAAAAGTAAAAATTAACAGCAATTAGTTATAAACTAATAAGAACAAGAGTAAAAGTAATAAAGTTAATAGCAATAAAAACAAAAGCAACAACAAAGTAAAATACAGTGATCAAAAGTTCACATTTCGATACATTACATTATGTAGTAAACATATCACTAATGTATACAAATGGGAACTTTTGATCACTGTATTTTACTTTGTTGTGGCTTTTGTTTATATTGCTATTAACTTTATTACTTTTACTTTTGTTATTATTACTTTGTTATTAGTTTGTTACTACTTGCTATTAATTTTACTTTTATTTTTGTTATTACTTTGTTATTGTTTGTATAGCTAGAGTGTAGGACCAAAGATGGACAAAGAAAATCCTGGAATGGAGACCACGTGAGGGACAGGAGAAGAGGAGGATAAATATACAAAAAATATTATATTGGACCATCCCATCTGGAGATCCCCGAAATCCCCGCATTTCTAGGTAGCAACAATTCCTTACTAGTGTCTGTCCGATGGTCAGATTTTGGCCGAAGCCGAAGCCGAATGTACGACCCTAGCCGTAACCTTCGGCCGAAGCCGAAGCTGAAAAACAATTTTATAATAATACCTCTACCATGCAAACTGTGTAAAATAAAATAAATACTTAATATAATAAATTATTATTATACGTAACAAATATGCTGTGAGTAACTGCTTTAGAATAGTGTTTCCACTCTATTTTATAATCATTGCTTTCGGGTGTCCCGTAAGAGCCGAGAAATCGAAAATACAACATGCAACAATAATACGTACATCACATAGTTCAACCAACAATAAGTGTTCGGTAAATGTGGAAACACTCCCAACCTTTTCCTTTCCCAAAATATATATTGCTACCTACATGAGTAGTCAGCTGTACAATACAAGCTATATACAATCGTCTACAACTCGTCGTCGTGACATCACTGACAGTTGATGTAGTAAAATAGTTTCGATACCCTTCGTGTTGATCAACTAAAAACTACGCGCCGTGCGCCCCTTTAACATACCCAAACCGTGTTTGGAAGTGGTGTCTTTCACCAATATTTTGTGTTGTGATACCAGAGGTATAGTGAGTGCCTTTCGTGAAGACCTCCCAGACGAAGGAAGAAATTCGCCACCAGGTAGGTGCAATATTCCCTTCTCTCTGTATCCAACAATAAGGTTCACCACCCATTCGCATTGTAGTGCCTTTGTGGGTATAATCGCGTGTGTTGTGTTTCCTTTTATAAGTTAATGTACACCCGCACACCTGTCGCTGGTTACACCACGTTGTGGGATATGCCGTGTTGGTATGAATTAATAACGTTATAAAACGACCAGTTTTAACTGTTTTAAATGGCTGATGGAAATCGAAGCCGAATGTTCGGTCGGACACTATTCCTTACACATCTAGAACATTCCAAAAGCTTGCCGCCAGCTCTATACTCGCATTACGAAACCGTCAACCAATCACAAGACAGATGACGTCATCGCCAGCTTCCAGCAGTCCCGCCGCTTATGTATATCGTGCTAAATTACAAGAAATGGGACGGTTCTGGCGGGACCATGCTAATAGAATGGAAGAAAATACACTCGCCGACGTTGCTGCATATGAAATCTCTCTGTAGGTCAACGTCTGCCTGGAAGACCATAAAAAATAGAAGGGTTGTTGGTCAGCCGCATTTTAGAAGTGAATTTATGAAAATTTAGAGAATAGGATCGCTGTTAGGTATGGTCGTTAATAAAAATATTATTATCTAGTTATATTGTATGTAGGTTCAAATAAAGCATTGATAATAGGGCATATTAGGGTCTATATTGGTCCTGAAATATCGTTACATAGATAGCAATATTTGGCTACTCTCCAGAGTAATATTGTCTAACTAGACTTCCACTGTGTCCTGGAACTGTGTGTTTGTTCTAATGTTCATCGTGTTATTTGGGTCACTGGAGGCTTTATACTATATGACTGCAAAACTGTACGGAGCCATACGTTGGTTGGTGCATTTAAATTGGAACTTTCGGACAAAAGGTTTATCATTGTGCAGTGAACTTATCTCAAAGCGTTTAAAGTTGAAACGTAAATTGGTCGACAAAGTGTTGAGAAAGTATTTCTGTTATATCAACCAACATGATGGTGTTAATTCTGAAACGGCAAATTTACTACCGATTGACTTCTAACATTATCACAATTCAAAATGGCGGTGATCATCATTTAGAATGGTGGTTATTATGAACGCACATCATTGGAATGGTCGATTGAAAAGGTTATTGAAATCATTACAAGCGGTCAAAGCGTGTTCTTTAAATTACAGTTTGACGTTTTGCTATGCATCTTTGGCTTTTGTTGAATATTTGGAGGAAACTGATGGAATATTTACAATGGTTTAAGAATGAAATACCTAAATTTTAATCTTGTCATTGGGATGCATGGTATATTTATCACTTTTTGTGCCGCCGACATTTTGGATTTTATATAATTATTGGTATCAAATATTCATACTCAATGTTTCAAATACAAAAAAGATTTATGTGTCTAAACAAAATATATTTATAACATGAATTATGTTAGTATGTACCTATGGTATTTTTTAACCGTACATTGTTTTCCTTGTCATATTCAAATATAATGTTTTTATTGATTTGTGTTATTTTAGGAGTGATGTTTAAAGCAAAATACAATAAGTTTTATTGAATATCAACGGGTGTTGAGTTATGGCAGAATAATCTGAAAATAGATACAATTGCTTTTGACCATAGACAATTCAATATCATGTTCAGAATAACCAAAATGTGGACTATTTGATGACAATTGATTTGGCAAACAATTACAGCAATTGTAATTGGATTCATTTCAATACATTCGTAGAAATTTCAGATTAGCAATGAATAACAGTTTTCAATCGTGTTTTCAGTCTGGATTTATGAGAATATTACTATCGCAAGGCTCCCAGAATGTGGCAACATGCTTGTTATTGGGTGTGTGTAAAATTAATATTTGACATAACAACTGTTAGTTGCCTGAGAAGTAATAAATAAATAAATGTCGTGTATGGTTTTGGAAAACGGCGCGGAATGATGGCAGAATGTTTCTACAATTCAACAAAATAAGGAAAATTAGTTCACGGAACACTTTGGATGAATTATCTCAAAATAATGTTGGAATACGAACAGCCATTGTTCGATGATGATATGAAAAGATCACTAATTATTCTAACCTTTTAATGATGTTCGAAGTGTATATTGAGTCACGTTAGGTACTTTCTTGTTCTAAGTTTATCCAACTGTCGATTTGTTCAAGAGAATTTATTTTCTATTCAAAATCCACAATAACCATACAAAAAATTACAACAATGCAATAGTGAAACATAGTACAACAAAAATATGAAAAATAGACAATTTAGTATATGTTGGCACTGACAAAATGAATACAATCTATCAGTACCAACATCCAGTGGATAAGAACTATCCCACTAAAGCAGTGCTTGTGTCGGGATAGCTTTCTATTCATTTTAACTGACTGCACAGTCCATACTTATGTATCCCATTATGTCTAACACATAATTATAACATATCATATAATCAAACATACAAATCATAATATACAGTTATAAAATCACGGTTTTATATCATTTCATAATTTTAAAAAAATATTTTCAATGTTCATTCTACTTTTGTTGAGAATGCAAGAAGATAGTTTATTTTTCATGGTTTTAAAATACGATCAAAATGTTTTTGAGCAAACGTGGTATGAGTTCTGGGGATGTGTAAAAATCTGTGTCTAATAATATAGGAATTTTCAACTCGAGTATATTATTGTGAAATATTGAGCTTATGTGAGTAAATGATTATCAAGCCAGTGCGTGCGAGAGTGTGTGTGTGCGTGCGTGTGTGTGTGTGTGTGTAGGAAGAAAGGACTGACCTCTCCATACTATCCTTTCTTGATTTACATACCCATTTTTTTTTAAATGAATATGTCCTTGTTAAACAAGTACAATATACATCTTCCTACGTTCCACGTTCCCTAAAATAAGCATAAATGCTTGTGCTATAGGAGAACGAAATCGGTCGAGGCAGGATTCGAACTCGCGACCACTGGATTACTAACCCAATGCGCTTACCGCTCTGCCATCGACCCATCTAAATATGTTTTGTATAGAAAACAAAATATCTTAAAATATTCAATAATTTGGATTTAATGGTTTATAGTTTGGTACGTATTCTTCAACTATACATACTATCGACATTCGACATCGACAGTTTGATCTCATGTGTTACATGCAACTAGTAATAAATCAATTAGATATGTAATTATGAATCAGTCCAACAAACTGAATAAAAGGACTACTGTTTTTATATTATTTCTTATTATTTTTTTTCATTTTATAGGTAGGTACTTTGAATTTTAAAACACATCCCGAAAATTGGTATTATTTGCCATATGTATCTAATTAATCATATAAGTTTGGGATTGTTTTATAGTTGGCCTTTGTGGCTCAGTTGGTTAGGTATTTGACTGTTGATCTGAAGGTCCCGGGTTCGGTTCCCGGTAGAGACTCAGTTTTTAATTGTGTTTTCAGTCTGCAGAGCTACCCATGAAGTTGATTAAAGTAAGATTAAAAGATAATATATGTGAGATATGTGAGTGAAAGAGTTTATTTTGAGTTATTCAAATTCTTCAAATCTTGAAATATTTCAAAATCATCCGTTGTTTTATAAAATACGATTGAGTTATGAAACGACCGGATTCAAAACTACCACTTCTTTCTCGACACGGATGACAACTTTGAAACAGATATATCTTCATACTTCCCCTTAAAAAATGCTTGTGCTGTAATATGTAAACAAAAACTGGGTCCTCAGCCACCGAGCCATCTAAATTAAAAGCCAAATAAAAAATAATCAGCATCGTACCTACAAATTCATTTTACCTTTGAACAAACATCCCGATAAGGCGTCGCTATTGAAGCCAGTTCGATTGTGGATTGTTGACAGGGTTCCTGTGGAGAATGTGAAGTATTTTACAGTATAGTGAAGTAGTGTAGTGTAGTCTATAGATAGAGCAAAGGAAGGATGAAAAGCGCCAAGTCAGGGCTGGAGATGGATGCTTAAGAAGAATAAAAGCTTCCTTCCTATGTCAAGAGAGACACTGTGACCCAAGCCAACATTCTCTGTGTATCTATCCATTGATGGTGGGATCGAAAATCATCGGTACCAGCAACTCTAATTATTTTAAAATATTTTATTTAACGTGACTGAAGTTTCGAATTTTCCAACGGAATAAACTAACAAACAATCAAATTAATATAGGTTTTTTTTCTTGAATTACATTTATTGTTTCCGGACTATTTTTCTTTCCGGTCGTTCATTCCTTTGTTACTGTTATTACTTTTAACTATTTAATTTAATGTGGCTGAAGTTTCGAACTTTCCAAACAAAAAACAAATATATGTTTTTTTCTTGGGTTACATTTAATGTATCCGGATTATTTTTCATTCCGTAAGATCATTCCGTTCTACAACGATGTCCGAGGGAATTTCTTTGGACCCATTGGACACGCGTACCTTGTACCCACGAAGAGCAACTTCTCAAATAAGAGTTTTGAACATTTCTTTTTTGAATGAGCGTCAAACAATTTATTTAAAAAAATAGTACAAATTCCTCTTACAAAAATAGGTACTAACAAGTAAATAAAATAAAATAAAATTGTAGATACTCATATCAATGTTTTCTTCATGTTGAAATGTTATTTTCAAAATGAATTTATAAAAATACTCCTGGTTTTAACAAAATGTAATGTTAACTTTTTATGAAATACAAAATTTTTCAATTTTATCAAAAAATCAAACGAATCAAGCGATTTTAACAAATGCTGAAGATTTTAGAGTTCTAACTGATCGAGAAGTTAGTTTAAAATATATTGCAATACACACAGACATCTAAAGCTAATTCTAATTAAAAGAGTGTATAAACAGTCTTTTTTACGTCGTGCATAAATTCAAATTGAATGGTCGTGATAGTTTTTTTTTAAATTAAGCTAAGGAAAAGAAAAGAAAAGTCTCGGACGGATGTGGCAGTTGTAACGTGACGACAATTTTTTGTTTAAGAAAGGTCTATGGATGGAAGTGACCGTTGTCACGTCTTGGCGACAAATTTTCGTCTAAGAAAAAGTCTATGGATGGAAGTGACCGTTGTCACGTGACGACAAATTTTTGTCTAAGAAAAGTCTATGGATGGAAGTGACAGCTTTCACGTGACGTTAAATTTTGTCACTTCCATGCATTGTCTTATCTTTTCCATCATCCTGGTTATCTTTTCTTTTCTTTTCCAGCACCCAGGTTTGTTCCTAAAATACAAAAATTAACAAATTTTTATTTACAATCATTTGAATCTGGTATATAAACTATTTTCGTGAGCATGCGATATTCACTCTTAATAACATGGAACTTCATATTGAATTTGTCGATTTTAACTAATCACGCTTTCAGTAATTTAGATTTCGCGTTTTATGCCCTCTTATATGTAATTTTTTGCGACCACTGATGGTCGTGACGGAATTAGACTCTCAGGAAAATGTTTTTTATCCCTGCGCATGTTTCGAATAAGAAGTTGAGGGTGTGTGGGGAGGGGGTAGGTTTAAGGTGTAAACATGGCGGCGAGTTGTCACAAGACACGAAATTAATTCGCAGGAAATCGTTTGACGTTAATGTTTGCATTCTGTTTTCAGTAGGTACCTATCTATTTCAATCTATAGGTATGTGTTGAGTGTATGTATGCCAAGATAGAAACTCTATAAATCGAGTTTTAAAGTATGTATCGTATTATGTAGGTACCATTCTACTTTGATATTATAAATTGTGACTTATGTGTATTTTGATATTATTATGAATCGCTTGTAATGTGTCAAATCAAGACATTTAGTACCCATATAAGACTACTCAAGTTGAGATGGGCTATGTTGGATATAGAGAGAAGGGAATATTGCACTGATGACGAACATCTTCCTTCGTATCGGCAGGTCTTCAGGGAAGGTACCCACTCTAACATCACACTATAACGTTGGTATAAAAACACACTAGAGTCTACAATCTGAATCTACCCGTTTGCATTCAGTTTCCGGTTGGCTCTCTGATTGGTCGAGATCTCGTAGTATTAAGTCAAATGAGCTGTGAAATTTTATATTAAATGCGAAAAATTAAAAGAATATTATATATTTAACTTATAATAATTTATAATTCAATTTATAAAGCAACTCGCTCACGCGAGTCGCTATTATTATTATACACAAACTTAAACCTAACCTAAGAATGCAGAAAAGAAACTCAGGGGCTAGACGCTACTTAAAAACACCACTTCCAAACACGGTTTGGGTAGTAAATGCGCACGGCGCGCACGGCGCGGCGCGTAGTTTTTACTTGAATGATATTAAATAACGTGAAATATGTATATTTCGTCTTGTATAGAAACTATTAACTTCAACTGTCAGTATGAGACGTACACGGTACCACTATATTTCCATTTTTTTAATATCGAGAAACGCCGAAACACCCCAAATAGATCATTTAATTTTCGATAAAAATACATAAATTATAATAGTACATATTAAACTAGATGGGTCGATGGCAGAGCGGTTAGCGCGCTGGGCTAGTAATCCAGTGATCGCGAGTTCGAATCCTGCCTCGACCGATTTCGTTCACCTATAGCACAAGCATTTATTTGCTTATTTTAGGGAACGTAGGAAGATGTATATGTACTTGTTTAACAAGGACATATTCATTTTTTCTAATAAAAAAAAAATTATAACAATTTTTGTAAAAATTGAATTTAGTGACGACATCGTTTCAAACAATTTGTATGGCTGTAGGTATATTTATTTATTTATTCAAAATTGCTTCTCGGGCAACTAAAAGGTACTATGTCAAATATTAATTAAACACGCACCCAATAACTAGTTGCCACATTCTGGAGCCTTACGATATTAATCGTCTCACAGATCCAGACTGAAAACACAATTAAAAACTGTGTCTCCACCGGGAATCCAACCCAGGACCTTTGGCTCAGCAGTCAGATATCTAACTAACTGAGCCATGAAGGCCGACAAATATATACAATATCTAAGGGGACTCTCTATATTTTGATACTTAGTCTCTGTACATATACATACCATCAAGCTGCTTACATTTTCGGGGTATGAAAAAAACTGACCTCCACATAATTCTATCCTGACATACATGTTTTGTATTGGAAACAAAATATCTTAAATATTGGATTTAAGGGTTTGTAATTTGGTATTTATTCTTCAAATCTACATACTATCGCCATCGATAGTTGGATCTCATGCGTTACATGCTACTAGTTAATATATTATGATTTTACATTTAGAACACAAGTATTGTGTTTATGAAAAAATGTAATTGAATTTTCCTCCAGTTATTTCATAGCATAGAAGACACGAGTGCATTAATTTGAAATGCGACAAATATTTTTATTATAATTTAGTATTTGGACAGTTCCCCGTAGACTATTAATCTCCAAGAAATTTCATTCGTGGACGAAATTTAGTAGTTATGTAAAGAGTAAAATCATGTCTTCTGTAGAGCCCAAACTTTAAGATACATACATACATACCATCACGCCATATCCCTTATGGTATAAGCAGAGAGAACCGAGTGCCATACTCCTCTATTTTTACAATAAAATATTACCCGACATAGAACACTATATCTCACGCGACGGAACAAACTTCAAAAACTGGTATCAGACTGGCTAAAAAGTAATAGCGTATAGCAGTCATAGCATAAAAAGTAATAGTATATAATAATACAATTTGCTTACTGTTAAATAAAAACAAAATTTACTTTTCTCTGCCTTCATAACCTATGTAAGAATCTCTAAAATAGCTTGGTGCCATTCATCATTTCCATTACATTTTTTTGATATAGTTACTTTTTCGTAATTGTAATATTTAAAAATAATGGAAAGTAAATCATTATTCTTGATTTCATAAAATATTTATTTATTTGTTTGAGAAGCCAACAGCTCATTTATATTTATAACATAGAATTCAGAGCTAATAACAAGTTTTCCATCAATTATAAGAAATTAGTGTAAACAACTCATGTTACATGCACACACACACACATACAATTCGTATGGGATGGATAGGAGGGTACGAGGGAGGAAAATTAAGAGCGTATCACCTTCAATATCTGGCGACGAAAATTATCGTAATTTACACTGAAGATGTCCACCCCGGCTGAGAACAACGTGTTATGAGAATCTCATACGCATGGATTTGTAGCATTCTTTCTGACATTTATTCTACATACCGGAACATGTAAAAGTTCAGATCGGCGAACCGTTCTATCTGGAAAATCGATACCCACTTGGTTAACAAGCTCAGGTGAGTCGATGACACCGTTCAGAATTTTACAAAAATATAGGAGATTTTTTTTAAATGATAGGCGGTTAAATTCTTACGATTGACGTTAGGGGCAAGATGTCCGACAAAATTGTTCTGCGAGGGTTGGAATCTCCACACATGAGGCTAATTTAAACATCAAAGTCTGAGATCACCCGTGCGTGTTGCCGGCGTTAGTGTGACAAGTAAAGATTCACAAATTATGTACCAGTCACCCTTCTTCTAACATTTGATAAAACTCTACTCGTGTCCTTATCTTTTACATTCGTGTCACTCCTCACTTTGAACCTTGCACATCATTGTCACAATCCTTTCTACGGATATGTTTAACTAGTACTTACATACAACTACTTAGGTATTTTTATTTTATTTATTTATTTTTAATCACACCATATTTACAATGACAACAACAAGTAGATTACTGCTGACCAACTAGGAAGTGCTGTTTTTAGTGACAATATAAGCAATTATGAACCAGGTAATTGTTCCCGTTCCACATTAAATAGGCATACAATCTCAGTATTCTGCACTCACAATCATCACCTCAACAAAACATATGGACTCACACAAAATAGATCAACCAGCCCCCTAGACAACGTGTCATTTAGCTCAAGAAAAGAAACAAGAAAAGATAACTCAATGTATGGAAGTGACATTTGCTAGTCACGTGACAACTGTCACTTCCATACATTGAGTTATCTTTTCTTGAGCTAAATGACACGTTGTCTAGTGGGGCAGGTCCCACCGACTATAGCGACGTTGACTATCACTATCGAGAAAACATCCATGTCTGATGTTAATTTGTTTCATGTTATGTTTGATTCTACGAATAAAATTTCAATATAACATTATTCTGTCTGTAAGGTTACGTTCATCCCCGTGCATTTCATCCATGTCATATACAACTATGTCCTGTTCATCCTTGTTTTGTTATAAAAGTTTTGTAGGTCTATAACTATTTACATATATATTAAGAAATTTTGGGCTCTGTAAATTGAGCGGATCAAAAGTTATAAGGGACACACACACACACACACACAAACACACGAATTATTCTACTCCGAATTCTGAGTTAATACGTATATGGAACATTTATGCTGCGAAGCCTCTAAGTTGGTGTTTTTTTACTTCGAAGTTGGAAAAGCCGTGAAAAATATAGACCCTGCATAGACGCGTCTTGAATTAAAACTGCCTCTTCCTTCAAAAGAATTTCATTCTCTTGAACGAATCGACATTTGGAATATCAATATATTGCAAAAAAAAAACAAACATTATTGATATAATACAAAAAATGTGTTAAATCAGGAAGTTATTTTTGATTTTTTATGATCAAAATTTATTAGATGTCACAAATTATAAAATTTATCGATGAATTTTATTACAAAAGTTATTAAAAACCCAACTAAATACAGCATAAATTTTCAGGTTCACGTTTTAATTTCCGACACAGAAAATAATTATGGAAAACACTAATAATTTTAATGCAAGAAAATAATATTGTGCCACATATCTTCTTTCTGATTCCTGTTGAAAGTTAATTTCTCTTCTAGGTACAATTATACTTTTAAGCCCCTCTAAGATTTAAGGTCACCTGCCGCCACTGTACAGATCCTACTTTCATATTATTATTACAGACATTATGTATATTATACTATGGATAAACTTTGTTTTGATCAGAGAATTACATTGTTAAAATCTTGCATAATGAACTTTGTCATAATAATGTTTCTAAGGAAACGTACATACATAATATATAATAGATATCTTTCATACATACATATTTAAAAGGTTCTAACAACTTAAAATGGATGATGAAAACGAAATTGTAAAAATATTAAAAATATCCATGATAAGGGGATTAGTTTGAAACGAGTGGGTTGTGGCCAACGCTATATCTACTCCTCAGTATCAAATCACTTTACAAATTATGGAAATTATTATGTATTTATGTATTTTGTATGGAAATTTTTCAGCATTTTCATGAATGTGATTGTTAGCTTATTTTTGATTTAAATATTTTTTTTATGAAAACTCGATAATTATCCAATGCCAGATTATGAAAGTGATCTATTTAGCAATTTGAAAATAAAAATAATAATTTTTAAAGTTTCCTGAGCTTCTGTCTGAGATTCCTGTCATTTAACTCAAGAAAAACAACAATTTGACAATTGCATGTCACGTGACAACTGTCACTTCCATACATTGAGCTATCTTTTCTTGTTTCTTTTCTTGAGCTAAATGACACGAAGGGGAGCAGGCCCCCTAGACAACGTGTCAAGAAAAGATAACTCAATGTATGGAAGTGACAGTTGTAACGTGACTGACAACTGTCACTTCCATACATTGAGTTATCTTTTAGTGTTTTTTTTTCTTGAGATAATGACACGATGTCTAGGGGGGCTGATCAGATATCCTTCAATATCTAAATTAGATATACAAATTTGCAATATTTGAAAATAATTGAATGAGTACCTACTTTGGCATATTATAATCGATAAAGTAGAATAAAAACCCCGTACATAGTATATAGCACATGTACACAGCACACACACACACACACATATATTGTGATGAAACTTATATACCATACCATCACGCCATTTCCCTATTTGGGGGAGGAAGAGAGAACCGAACGCCACACTCCTCTCTCGACTTACATTTTTCGCTTAATTCGTTCTGTTATTCTTACGAGTGTAAAAATGCGTTTTTATACTCGTAATAATTTCATATTTCATAATTAGGTACTTATCATTTTGGGCACCCAAGCTGTTTAAGTGTCCAGTTCAGGATAAAAAAAAATAACCTTGGTAATCCTGCACTTAAAGGGTTGTTGACGGACTGGTTGCTAAAAATGGGAAGAAAGGAAACTGAAAAGGAACTTACCTATGTCCCTACCTAGTACACATGAACATGATGTGTTTGTGAGTGTGTGTGTGCGTGTGCGTGTGTGGGTGTTGGTGTGTGTGTATGCAAAACAGGCCATAATATTTATTTATTTATTTATTTATAAATAAATAAATAAATAAATAAATATTATATGTCTGATATAACTAGTTTTGTTTTGTGTATTTATTTATTGTTTGGATAAATATAAATCATGTTATATAAAATACGCATTTTCATGGAAACTGTACGAAATACTATGAAAATATTGTATATAAATGTATTGATGTGATTTTGAAATATTCCACCTCGGTACAGGCGAAGCCTAGTGAGGTGGATATATAATAATATGTAAATATTGTATATAAATGTATTGATGTGATTTTGAAATATTCCACCTCGGTACAGGCAAAGCCTAGTGAGGTGGATATATAATAATATGTAAATATTGTATATAAATGTATTGATGTGATTTTGAAATATTCCACCTCGGTACAGGCGAAGCCTAGTGAGGTGGATATATTATAATAATATGTAAAAAATTATACTGTTTATTTGTATCAATAATTAAATAAATTAATTAACACAAGTACCTACATATATAATAAATTTTGTATATTTTGATGATACAGAACACAAAACTGGGAGGATACTGAATATTAGAAGTGCTTCGTATGAAAATTTACTTTGATCAATATATCTTTTTTACTCCTCACTAACCCAAGGGGATATAGTGGGGAGTTATGATTTCGCAATTTTTAAGGCTATTTTTTTGCAGATTATCAACTAGTATCATGCTGAGATTTCATCATTTCATGAAAGTTTCATCACAATGTATCTGTGTGTGTGTGCTATGTGCTATGTGCTGTGTGCTATGTACGGCGTGTTCATTTTGTTTTATCGATTATAGACTAAAGTACTCATTCGATTCTATTCAAATTTTGCAAATTTGTAAATCCAATACTCACTTAGACCCCATTAGATTTTGAAGGATATCTGAATAGTGCTTCTTATTTTTTTTAACTGTCAAATATTTCAAAGTGACCCCAAGCTCAGGAAATTTAAAATGTGAAATTTTTATTTTCAAATTGATAAAAAGGCACATCACTTTTATAAAATGGCATTGAAGAGTTATCAAGTTTTCATATTAACATATTTAAATAAAAAACAATTCATCAAACTCATTTCATGAAAATGCTGAATATTTTCCATACTAAATTTGAATAATTTTTAGAATGACTTGTTAGTGAGGAGTTTAGCGTTGGCCACAACCCACTGGTTTTTTTTTATTATGACATTTTTAATATGGTTTATCTGAGATTGACGAGTTAGTAATTTTACAATAAATATTATTTATAGTTCTAAACATACTTTCCCCTTCCTGTTGCGCGATTTTGTTGAGCTCTGTTTGCCACTTCATTACCAACTACTGTTTAATTTATAAAACTCAACAATAAATTAAGAGATTGTAGATATCTAGTTAAGAAAAGTTATATCTTTATCAAAGTATCGCGGTTTGTAAGGTTGACACAATAAGTATAATATTTCCACAAGAGCTGATACTGAGCAAGCTGAAAGACACAAACAGAAGAGTTTCAGGAGATATCGAAAAGTAAACAAAAGGAAATGGAAAAGAGATGAACGAAAACACATCTCTATGGATTTCGATATCTTTTACATTTCTCCTTTATATATATAAAAGGTATATATATACAAGTAGGTACGTATATAAATGAACAGCTAAACATTGCTAGGTACCTACAAGAATATTCGAACTAATTGCATGTAACACATGAGATCCAAATGTCGATACCCATAACGAACGCTACAAATAACCAACCTGCTCACACTCGCCAATTTTTTATTTATTTACCTTTTATCACACCATATCATCAACTATATGGAATCTTCAGTACAAGGTTTACATTCACTCGTTGGATCAAATTCAGAATAAATTCATTAAATATTCAAACTACCGTTGTAACAATACTTACAAACCTACTATACTAACTTCTTTGACCACGCGACGCACAATTTCAGACCTTATGTTCCTTCACAGTATACTAAATGGAAACATAGAATGCCATGAAATTCTTATCAATATCAAATTTAATACATCTACTCGCCGGACAAGACATACGTCACTTTTCTTCTCCAATATCTGTAAAACAAATGCTTCCAAAAACGCTCCGATTAACAGAATGATAAACTTATTTAACTCTTATGAAAAAAACGCCGACTTAGACATATTTTTTGATTCACATATAACCTTCAAAAATAAACTTACATCTAACATCGTGACATTATAACAATTAGGTACTGATTAATTTTATTTTTCCCAACCACCCTCAGCAATATATTTTCTTTTTCTTCTCAACTCATAAATCTGTCAATATATGTTCGTCTACACACACATGCACACCCTCTCACACACACACACACATACACACCCACACACTCACACTCTTTCTAGATATCTCTTTCACACACACATGTATGTATTACTCTTCTCTCATGCGCGCACCCACACTAATTCACACTTTTTTGTTGTATTATTTTGATATTAGGTATATTACGTAAGAGGTACATGTTTTTATTAAAATTATTATTTATTTAATTTTAATAATTGTATGCATGTACTGTGTGCTGTCCTTTGTAAAATAAAATAAAAATAAAAAAATATTTATAATGACAATAATAAGTAGATTACTGCTGCCGAACTAGGAAATCCTGTTCTAGGGCTAGCAGTTTATATTTTTTATTAACAATTATACGCAATTATGAACCAGGTGATTGTTCCCGTTCCACACTAAACGGGACACCACTAATAGATGACACCACACTATCAAATCAGTCTCATTTTGGGTGTTACTGAGGATGGACTAGAACAGTCCGAAAACGTTCTAACCATTATAAATGTGAAGTGAAACAAACAGAGCTATTTTGAAATCTGCCATGTATGTGTAATGGTGCTGCGCAAATGATGTGTTTAATTTTGGATGTATATATTTATATTTGTTTCTGGTACGGTTTTCTGTTACAAACAAGTGACATTCAGTTTTTTTTAATATCGTGAAATGTCGTGAAATTTTAGTACTTGAAATTCTTCAAAAATTAAATGGATTGAGTAGTAATTTCTTGGTCTTTACAATATTATTTCGATGATAAGTCTTTGTATTATTTCTATAGGAGTTATATGTGTAACAAAAGCAGCCCCCCACACCACGACAGAGTATTGTAGTATTGATTGTACTAGTCCGTAATATATTGGGTATATTTACTTTTTGTCATAAAATTCCCAATTTCCAAAAATATGTGTCTAAGTTTTCTGATTCTCTTAAACACTTCTGTGATATATGTAACTTTTAAATAACATATATGTTTAAATAAATAACGCGTTGTCTTTTTACGCATTTATTATTGAACACAAAAATTGATATTATGAGATAGAAGTACAATAATCGTTATACAAAATGAACCACAACGTGAGAGCACTATAAACGATCTATTCACGATCAATCCAGCCCCGGCCTTACCCCAGACACTCGCTTATATCAATATCCCAACTCCCGAAGAATGCCGATCTCCTGATTCGTGCAAACTCGTATAATACCTATCAGCTATAAAGATTGACTGTTGTAAGGCGCAACATCAATATATTACAACTTCCTAGATCTTGTGGTGATTTGCTAAGATTCATAGCGAAAATATTTATTAACGTGGCAACACTCATTTATTTAATTTATTTATTTATTTAACTTCATGTACATTATAATGTGTACAATGGCGGGTTTATTGCCACAATGCGATTTCTTCCAACCAACGTGAGGTCATAAATAGTAAATCGGTATGTACATTAAATTTACAACAAACGAAAATAATATTTAGAGTAAATTCACAGCAACAAAGGAAGGAAGGAAATAGAGGTAGAGAGAGGGGAGGTAGGATAGATATGGGGTCTCATCTATGGAAAATTCCAGAATAATCGTAAATATATAAATAGTCGTTTTTTCCTTCGCCCGCCATTGCTCTCTCGATCTGTTAACGTAAGCGTCATCAGCCGTGTGAAATTATAAAATCTTATTGTAAATTAATCAAGTAAACAAAAGATTGTTATTTGTGAATACAATTGTGGATTTCAGTAAGTAATCTTTTCCATTCAGTTGACCCAAAACATTTCTTTGTATTTGAGATGAATTAATGTTTAGAGTGAGTTGTTTGTTGAGATACATAAATTAATTATTGAACACGCCTAGTAAAACCTTCAAAATTATCAATTAATATTTAAAACATAGCAATAAACATAACCTATAAAATCTAATTTGTCCATTTTATAAATAAATTATTATCATAATTAACTCCGACCACTCAAAGTGAAGCTAAGCAATGCATGGGTATTATAATGATTCCATTTTCTTCTGTTTTTTTATTGAAATCCGTCTGTAGTAGACAGAAATCAAGTATTTTTCAACGCTCGGAGGGGATTAAAAATGTCATGTCAATAATTGAAACACTCTAACTAATCAAACGCGACTGCACCGGGCTCGGCTGCGCGAAGAGGGTGCAAATCTAGGCAGCTAGTTATTCAGTGCCCCACGTACTAGTGGTGCTTGTCTCGTTTTCAAAGTGCCCATTGTACCTTTGTTGTATGAAAAACGCAGTGTGCTTCAATTAAAAACGGCGGGATCCGCATTCCCTTACTGATTTCAGCGATATCTGACGGGGTGCGCTCGCGATTTCTGCTCGCGAGTAGAGCTTACAAATCGAATATTCGAATATTTGGTATCCGAATATTCGAATACTCGGTGGAGGGTCGAATATTCGGTAGGTGTTCGAATACTCGGTAGGGATTCCAATAATCGATATTCGAATATACGAATATTCGATTTACGAATATTCGATATACGAATATTCGATATACGAATATTCGATATACGAATATTCGATATACGAATATTCGATATACGAATATTCGATATACGAATATTCGATATACGAATATTCGATATACAAATATTCGATATACGAATATTCGATATACGAATATTCGATATACAAATATTCGATATACGAATATTCGATATACGAATATTAATGGATCGTCAAATATTCTTTCTTTTATTAAAAAAAATATGTTCTTGTTAAACAAGTACATACACCCACATTCCCTTAATTAAGCATACATGCTTGTGCTGTAGGTGAACGAAATCGGTCGTGGCAGGATTCGAACTCGAAACCACTGGATTACTAGCCCGGCGCGCTTACCGCTCTGCCATCGACCCATCTAAATAAAATATCCATTCGAAAATATTCGTTCATATTTTATTATAAAAAAAATTCCTAACTATCGTAATGAATTTGTCAAAATCCATTTTTAAGATTTAACAATTCAAGAAGTGAATGTTTCAAGTATACAAAATTAGTTTTATGGAAGCTAAGCTAGGCAAGCGACCTGTTTTCGCTGGAATTATGCACTTTCTTTTAGATTTATTTACTTTTTTATCTAAAATTATAATGAAGGTAGTGGCATGTCGAAAAGCAAAGTTATTTTTTAGGATAATATATAATTTATATATTGTTAAAATATAAACTTGTATAGTGTTAATATTTTTAATTAGTGCGCCTATTTTAAGATCTTGTTATTGTTTCATATCAAGCAGTAACAAATTTAATCCTGCTCCCATCTTTTTTTTTCCTTTCTTTCCCGTCACAGCCAAACACACAATAATTGTTAAAATATTTTTATTTATTTTTTATTGTAATGTACTTATAGGTAGGTATGTGATTATTTAATTATTATCGTATGTGGACAAATGTAATTGATTTGTTTTTTATTTTATAATGTATTTTGTTTTGTACATTTTATAAGACTGTATTTGTCCTTTAAGTAAATAAATGCATAAATAAATATTTTGTGACACCAGCTTTGTATTAGGATTTGGGTCCATTATATTCTTCCAAAGAAGCGCATTGCGTAGCGTTGAGGGTTTGCAATCTGCTCAGGAAAATATTAATTCGGGTTTTAAAAATATTCGGGTAAAAGAAGGTGGAAATATGAAGCTCGTTCCACAGCCGCGCTGCTGCATTAGTAAGAGTTCTAGAAGCGACTGGTTCGTGTATATTGAAGTTTTACTGTGAACGGGTGTTGAGATTGAGTCAAACGAGTGACTATTGTGATTGGGTGGAAGAGGGACCAGGGGTGCAAGTTCTTCTGAGAACACCGACCTTGCGTCCGTATTCTAGTGATTGATATCCATCAGTCAATGATGGGTCGTCGATCAGACGTACACTACGCCTTTGTACAGCATCGAGGGTATTCAGTAGGTATTGGGGGGGTGCCACTCTAGAGGTGACTACCATATTCAATAATTTGGCTTATTTGCACTTTGCAGTAAGTAAAAATTTGAGTTTTTGTAAAATACCTGCGCGTTTTATATAATCATAATACCTAGCTCATTTTTTGGAGGCAAGTTTCACCTTATATAGCTTCAATGGAGCCCCTGTAGTGTAGTTGGTTCGTTTATTTTATTTATCTTTTTAAATAGATAATTTACTTACTCATTTCAAATATTCGTAAAATTTCGAATAGTTGACTTGGTATTTACGATTTGATTTTTGAATAGTTTACACTCGAATATTTGGAAGCACTACTGCCGAGCAATGCGGACAAAGTATGGAAGGGTGCTATACAGGTAGCGGCATTCATGCGCAGCACTATTATGCTACTACATGATAGTAGAACAGTGTTTTTGTTTTCACGAGAATGTTGTACTGAATATTGTAATACGCCCATCAAATACTTGAAACAGCTAAAGGGAAAAATTGAAATGATGTATGTGATGGTGTTTAACGCTTTGTTTAATCGCTGTACGTATAATATAGGGACAACAATCGGCCCCTTCACAAGTCGCTGGTATGAATAACAAAAATATATGGCTGGTAATACGAAAGATATTTAAGGAAATAATAAGCATTTATATTCCTTTCCGTACACTTAACACATATTGCAAAACAATGTTTTGAATTATAAAAAAATCTTCCACTTAACGTTTAATACAACAGCAACAATTTCCATCTGTCAAATTATTTTTTTTTACGAACTATGATGATCCTTATGACCAGTGAATTTCAATTTACAACTTGGGAGAAATTGAACTTAAAACATTAACTTAATATAAAACATATGCATTGTAAACTGTGTTATGTGTCTCTTATTTTAAATAATAACTCTTGTTGTAATTTATCGTATATATTTTTTTGTAAGTTATACACAAGATTTGACGTAGCCATGTCCGCTTTATAAAACATAGATAATAATGCAATTATCTATATTTACCAAAGATCATTGCTGTAATGCTAACATATACTACTCAAATATAACATAAACTATCATTTTTGTAATTCGAGAAGTTCGCAAATAGAACAAGAAATGTTCGATTTCGAAATTCGTAATTATTGTCATTTAAAATCAAATTGAGACGACCTAGAAATGAATTTACATGAGATGTTCGATTTCGAAATTAGAATCCAAATTGTTTAAATACAACATAAGACGTTTTAGAACTGAACTTTTGTAGTGTATAATTTGATCAAATACAAAATGTACACTGTAAACTGTTATGTTCAATACGAGTAGTTCAGATGTGAGATGCTCGAAATTCCACAAAAGGCACGAAATTGATAAATGGAATTTCGCTGTATATAATTGAATTGAAAACATTCATTACTAACTTTTATTTGTAATGCGAGAAGTTTGAATTATTTCAATATGACGTGAGGCGTTCTAGATATGACATTTCATTTAGGGCCGGTCTTACAAATGAAAGACCAAATATTCGTAATTATTTTTACGATTTACTAACGGATGGATATTACTATCGCCGGTATTATAAAACTATTTTAACTGTCAGTTTATTTGACAGTTTCACTTTAATTAGACTACAATGGATTTTCAATAGATTTGTAATGGACTATAATGGATTGTAATGGATAAAGCGGTGCTGTCATTGCAATATATAAAGAGAGTTTTTAATTTTTTTGCGTACTTCAAACAGTATCAAAAATTAAAACAATGGTGATAATCCTTTATTATTTAGCTAGCGCGCTGGATTAGTAATTCAGTGGACACGGGTTCAAATCTCGCCTCAACTGATTTTGTTCGCTTATATCACAAGCATTTATGCCTAATTTCTGGCATTAAAATGAAATTTAAAAAACTTAATGCATATGTAAGTACTAGTTACAACTATTTATTCATTCATTTTTTTTAAATAAAAAAAATAAAACGAAATTCAGTTTCATCAATGTCATGTTGAAATTATAAAATATTTGGTCAAACACAAACTTGTAATCAAATTCGTTTTGGTTATTCAAAATCACTGTCGGACGACATTTTTTACCAAAAAAAAAAGCAATTTAATATAAAAATTCAAAAAATATATAAACAGTATATTTCAAAATATTCGTAATATCAAAAATGTACCTCAACATAAAAAAAACAAGTGTGGTTAAACTCAATCCTTCCATAACTTATCGTTAACGAACGCTTAATCGGTGGTCCGACCGTCGACGAGGCTTTATAAGTTTATAAGACCGGCCCTTACTGAATTACTTTTGTTTGACTAAAACATAATCAATTCGTATCTGAATTTTGAGAAGTTCGAGAGTGGAATGATTTAAATGAGATGTTCGAAAATTAGATGATTTAAACATGACGTGACGTGGCCTTCGAGACCTTCTAACGCACATGTATAAAATATGTATGAAGCGTTGTGTACATTGTGTTGTAAGTTATACGGCAAGTATTTATAGTGAAGGATTATGGGTACATAAAATTGATGAAATGTCATCATATGAGCCTTGGCACACATCTCAGTTTGGGTAGGATCAGGGAGGAAGGTATTTATAGGATAACGTGAGACGTGCCTAGAAGGGAGTGATGGCGATTTTTCATGTTTGTATCATTTGCTGGGAGAGATTAGGAACATTAGATAAAAGACCCGGGAAATCTTGATGTACTCGCACAAAATGGCGGCTATTGTAGGGGAGACGATAAAAAATTACACCAGCGAAGGAATTTTAAAACATTTTTTAGGAGATGTTGATACGTTACGAAACTTCTTTTTTTTTCAGGCGTTTGCAGATTTTCATTACTGGATAGAAACAAATTTACTAGTTTTTCATGCCATCCTCTTAGGCAATTAGTGTGTTCTTAATATTATGGAATCTTTAAAAAAAACAAGTCTCACCGGTTATCTAACGGTCGATTTGTTCGTGACAATTTTATTCAAGCCAAGATACGCGAGATTTGTATGCAGGGTCTATATTTTTCACGGTTTTTCCAACTTTGAAGTCAAAAAACACCAACTTAGAGGCTTCGCAGCATATATATTCTGTATATGGATTTACTCAGAATACGGAGTAGAACATTTAGAGTGTCTATGTATGTATGCGTGTGAGTCTGTCCCCCCTTATAACTTTTGATCTGCTCAAATCATAGAGCTCAAAATTTCAGAAAATATAGATAGATATAGGCCTACAAAACGTTTATACTCGGAATTTTGAATTAATGTTTCAGTCAGGGGCTGTCAACTTTTGAATTTTTACTTTATTTTTCCATATATTACAAAAACCATATAAGAACCCCGAAAATTGGTATAAATATAGACAAATACAGAATCTCAAATTGGTTTTTTAAAAAAAATTCAAACATTTTTTTATGATAAATTTATGTCTCTAACTGCCTACGTTTCCAAGGTTTTGAAAAATATCTAAAAAAGCCGAAAAATAAAAATTGTAGTAATACATCTCAAACTTTTTTCAACAATTTTTGTAAAAATTGAATTGGCAGAAAATATGGTTGACTTGGAATGGTATTCGATGTTTGCCTGCATAATGGATTGAGAATGAATGCATCTAAATCGAAGGTACCTAATGGTATTTGAGAAGAGCGAAAGAGAGAAAGAGCATGCATGAGACGACGTATCGACGTGAACGAAGCGAAAAATATATGTCAAGAAAGAGTCTGGTGTTCGGTTCTCTCCATTATATTTTTTGTCATTTTTTAACATCTCAATAGAGACGAAGTTTGAATAATATATAAGAACTAGGAACTCAAGGCACCTACAAGGTTTACGACACGTTCAACAATTACTATCTCTCCATTAACTTCAACAGGGAATTGGTGTGGTGGTATAGTGAGGTAAATAAATCGGTCCTAGGACGCTGGCATTAAAGTCAAACGACTTAACTTTACCACTGCGTATAGGATCACAAAAAAAATCTGAAAATTTAAAATAAATTTACTTATCCGATACTTTCTTTGAAATTCCACTGAAGTAAGTAATAATGAAAAGTAAAGAAAAAACGAGACCCGAGTTTCGGAATCGAAGAAAAATGTTAATTTACTTTATACCGACATAATATCCGCCAAATATTTATTTAAGCAACGTCTTATATTAGATCCAAGATGAAAGGGGTCAAATCAAATTGAAATAAAAACTACTCAATTTTATTTGACTATTATTTTTCTTTGGATTTCTTGTGTTTTTGTTTCATTCCTCCACCAGAACATTCTCGAATAACGACGCCCATGAGACCGTTTTTTTTTTTACTCCGAAACGGACGATTTTTTCTTTTTACCGCAAAAATAAACTCGTTTATGGCCGTTGTGGGTAAAAGATGAGTTGGAAAAAAATTAGAGGTAATATACTGGATTTATTTGGTAATGATTCGGGGATTTCCCTTCTGGACCGATCGAACGATTGTTTTGAGAAAGAATAACAAGTCAGTTTGTGAAGGGGAGCGGTTTGAAAGGAAGAAACCTCTCGATAATGATTTGAGAAAAGATGTTTAGATAATTTGGGACTTACCGCTATGAAATAGATGAAAATCGTAGCGTTACTTATATAATATATGCTTTTTCAGTGTACCTAATTTATTCATTTATTTATTTTTATTTTTTAACTTCATGTACATTATAATGTGTACAGTGGCGGGTTTATTACCACAAGGCAATTTCTTCCAACCAACCAAAGCAACGTGAGGTCATAAATAGTAAATTGATCATTACTTAAAGTGTTCCATAGTCTTGCTGATTGTACTTCAAAAGAGGAACGGAAAAATTCAGTAGAATGAATGGGAATAGTTAGTGTGGTACGTTCAGCAGATCGAAGAGGCAGACCGTGATTTGACAAGAAAATAACCTTATTCTTGAGATATTGTGGTGAATTAGTATTAGAGAAAGTAAATGAATATTACGACGTTGACGTATCTTAGGCCAGCGAAGAAGATTTCGGTAAGGGGAAACATCATCAAATTTTTTTAAGATTGTAAATAAAGCGTATACAAACATCACACAGGTATTCATTTAAAAATCATTTTATCCAACTGTCTATTTGTTCAAGAGAACTTTGTTCTCTTCACATATCGACAATCTTTCAAGCCATGATACGCGAGATTTGTATGCACTGTCTACATTTTTCACAGCTTTTCCAACTTTGAAGTCAAAAAACATATATACGAATTTACTCAGAATTCGGAGTAGAACATTTCGTGTGTCTGTGTGTCCATCCCTCCCTTATAAATTTTGATCCGCTCAATTAGCAGAACCCAAAATTTTAGAATACCTATATAAAAAGATAGGCCTACAAAACTTTTATACTCAGAATTTTGAATTTTTGTTTCAGTCAAGGGTTATCAACTTTTGAATTTTTACTTTATTTTTCCATATATCTCAGAAACCATAAAAGCTAGAATACTGAAAATTGGTACAAACATAGTCAAATATAAAATCTCAAATTATTTTTTTCAAAAAAATTCCAGGATTTCTCAAACATTTTTTATTAAGAAAAATGTTTTTATTATGATAAATTTATGAGTTAAACTTCCTAAAGTATTCAAATGTTTTCAAAAATATCGAAAAAAGCCGAAACACCCCAACTAGATAATATAATTTTCTAAAAAAATATTAACATTGTATAAGTACATCTCAAATTTTTTTAACAATTTTTATAAAAATTTAATTTAATGTCGACATTGCTTCATACAATTTGTATGGCAGTCGCCTATACACAATATCTAAGAACACTTAATAGTTTGATACTAATCTCCAAACATAGGTACATACATACCATCATGCATGTTTTCATATTCTGGGTAATATCACAGGACTGACCTCCATACTATCCTATCTTGACATACATACCTAGGTCATGTGTTACCAAATATCTTAAAATATTAAATAATTTGTATTTTTGGGTTTATAGTTTGGTACTTAGTCTTCAACTATACATACTATCGCTATCGACAGCTGGATCTCATGTGTTACATGCAACTAGTATATTAAAATACAAATATGGATTTTTTTATTTATTCAAAAATAAATATATATATTTTAATAAATATATATTTACGTCGGTATTAACATCTAATAGATTATGTCGTTTAATATTAATAAATCATAAAACAATGTAGATTAATATTAATAGAAAAAAAGAATCGTGCCTTTTTATTTATTTTGGATATAATATTATTTATTTTGAAAATAACATTATTTATTTTGGACATAATACCTATTATATATTTTGGAAATATCATTATTTATTATGGAAATAACATTATTTATTTTGGACATAATATTATATATTTTGGAAATAACATTATTTATTTTGGAAATAACATTATTTATTTTGGACATAATATTATATATTTTGGAAATAAAATTATTTATTTCATTGGACAATATTATTATTTATTGCATCATCAGGACGGATGACGACTGAGAAAGAAGCAGGTTGCATAAAATAACTCATTCGTGGTTTCAAAAAAGTAAATTGTTTAAATGTACCTACCTATATAACAAATTTCATGTCAGCTCTGTATATTTCATACTCTGTGTGGAAGTAGCTGATTTCGATACTGCAAAAAACTGGTCACACTCATGGATTTTTATTTTTCTTGTTTAAAGATTCTATTTGATGTGTGGGCGGGATAAACATGTATGTATAGGAAATTACATTTTTTATCAGGTGAGCGTTTGTGTCTCGTACAGAGGTAAGTTGTTTATTTTGCACGCCAAAGAAACCCGTAAATAAGGGAAAAACTATATCGGGTCTCCGTAAAGTTCAGACAGTAAAGCTCTCTTCAAAAATACTCTTTCGAGTCTCTCGAAAAATAGTGTCGAACATCTCTTGGTTGCGTCGTGTCGGCTAAGAACATAGTTTGCATTTTCGATTCAGTTTTTTGACGTCAATGTTGGTTTGTATAAATACAAACTAATTAAAACGTTATAACAAGACGATGTATGACAGGGTAAGAAATTAGGACATAAGAAAATAATGTAAAATAAAAGTTGTCATAACTAGTGATTATTTTAGGGAACGTAGGAAGATGTATATGTACTTGTTTAACAAGGACATATTCATTTTTTTATAAAAATAAAATAATTGAATATTATGGAACATACATAGAGCCATGAAGTTCGCGCGCTATTTCATATCGCTCGCATTTCGTCTGTCACTGTGTCATATTTGTATTTTGTTCACAGATTATATGGTAGTAGTCCGTAATTTTGTTTTAGTCTTTAAGTAATAATGTATATTAATCTATGAAAACAAAAGAAATCATACACAAAAAATGCCTCTAACACAGCCTTGTAACGCTCAATCAATATGTATGGTAAAATTTATAAACCTGTGTACGATTAACGATGTACGATTAAACTGAACACGTATTAGCAGGAACAGTTTGCGTTGCTAAACCGTGTGCGTTTGATGGACACGTGCCTTGAATTCAACACCAGTTATTAAGTGCATTAGCGCAACCAACTAGTGCCTTATTCGAGGCAGTACTTGTCTACTAATCAACACGAAAAGGTAAATACGCGGTCGGGACCGCCCAAGAAAAGGATGGCTCGACCACGCGAACTGCATTCTGAAAGACGATTTTGAAAGAAGCTTGAACAACATACGAACATGTATGAATGTGGATGGGATAAACGCATCTTGGACATACCATATATTTCGCACTCATTGATCCAAAATCCTTGCATACATCTTACCAACTGAGCTTAACAAACTTATGGCTCTATAGTTTTTGCAATCGAGCTTCGAGCCTTTACCTTTATACAAAGGTACCACGACTGCATTTCTTCAGTTCAAAGGAGTGCGTCCTGCTTCCCAACACACGTTGAAAAGAGAGGGGCACCACTCCAACGTCTGCTCGCCGCCATATTTTATAATTTCAGCTGATACACTATCATACACGGCAGCTTTTCCCGCTTTCGCGTGTTTTACTGCTTCAAGCACTTCGTCTTGCGTAATTTCATCTTCGCTTACCTGCCATATTCTCCGATTCGCACCCCCTTATACCTACTGCTATCATACAGCTCCTTGAAATATTTTTTCCATCGTTCTTTCACTCCCTCTTCATCCATAATTATTTTTACATCTTTATCATTAACACCTTGCGACGCGGCTTTCTCTTTATTTTATACAATCTTTTTCTTTTTTTACAGTGTCTTTTACTACTTTCTTGCATGCTTTATTATTCTCTATTGCCCTTTCATCACTATCAGATCCTTTCACAGCTGTTAATGTTATTCATGTTTTTTTCTTTTCACCTATAGCTAACTTAACTCCCCCATTCCACCATGCATCGCCTTTCTTTCTCCCTCTTTTAGCAATATCACAGATCTTCTTTGCTGTCTTACGTACGGTCTCTTTCAGGCTCGTCCATACCTTCTAGATATTTTCACATCTGTCTATTGGTCTAAGAAGTTCGTTTCCGGTTTTTTTTTCATTTCCAGTTATTTTATCAAAGCCAGGTGATGAGCCTTCCTTTAGATTGCCTATAATTTTTGCAATATCATCCTCTGAAATTTCATTAAACATATTCCATTTCCCGTGTTTTTTATTACTGTCTTTTTAATATGAACATATGTTATTTTTATTTATTCTTTCAGTAAACTTTTCACCAACTGTAGAAAAGAACTCGTTGAATATATTGGCACATTTTTTGGGTTTCTCTGTGACTTTTATTTTTTCCCCTTTATTCAAAATGAAATCGACTTCTTTACTCTTTGTGCTGTTATCCATGACTACGTTGACAGTTTTCCATATTTGTTTTTGGTTATACTCACAGTTTTGTATTTTATATCTGTAATATTTATGTTTAGTATATGTTACTATATTTTTAAATTTATTTCTATATGAGATATATAATTTTCTGGTTAATTCGTCATTTGGATTTTTATTTAGTTTTTTATATAATCTTTCTCTTTCTCTATTTGAATTTATTAGGCTTAATTGGTCTAATTTTGACTTTCGTTCTGAATGATTCGGTAGTTTTGCAATTTTCAATAATATCTGAGAATAGTTTTTCGAAGTTATTCGAACACACGATTACATTGTTTTCTTTTGAAATTGATTATTATTATAATATTCTTATAATGTTATTGTGAATAGTCAAGATTATAAAAGGAAACAATGTGTTTTAGTTATAACATGGTATTACAACAATATAAGGAAATATTATGAATAAGACTAATAATAATAATGAACACTTCCTTGCACCCTGCGCAAGTGGCGAGTTTATTGCCGTATGGCTATTTCTTCCAACTAACCAGTGTTTCCAGTCCAGAAAAACAATATTTGCGTTAGAAATGAATTTAAATAAATTTCTCCTCTGCTGGGAATCGAACCCAGGACGTCCGCACAGAAACCGAACGGTTTACCAATTGTGCCACGGCGGTCGGATCGGGTCGGGTCAAGACTGATAATTTATTGGTATTGAGATGATGATAAAATTTCGTATTTGCTCTTTAAGCACAATAATTGTCTAAAGTCTATTTTAAAAGTTCATTTATGATTAAGTTTATAGAAATATTTGGTCAGCAAATTGTAGTAAGCTTTAAATGTAAATAGAACTAGAAGAAAAAAGATTTCATAAGTTTTCTAAACACATTTCTATACGACCGAAAATTCGTGAGTTTTTAACTTTATAATACTGTCCAATATTTACATTTGTAAAAAAAGTTGAAACTCGGTTCCGAGTAAACAGATATTAATTGTTTAAAACATAAATCAAACACGTCATACTTTTTAATTTCATACTTTTTAGTAATCGGTTTGTTTACACAGCCATTTTATGAAATATTTGTGACAAAGGTTTTTTCGTTTTTCTGTCAGCCGATCTATTCAAAATATCAAAGTAAGCAATCGTCACGAATAAAAAGAGAGAAATCATCAAAATTCAAATGTTAAATATGACGCAGATGTATTCGTAACTTTTTGACATTTTGCGAGTTTTGTAATGTAACGTTTGTTCGGTTGGAGACGTCTCTTTGGGAAGATTCTGGGATCCCAGATTAGAGACTAATCCAGGATAATCCGGCGATAAACTCTGACTGTGAATACCACTCTGTCAATATAGAAGAGTTTGTCATTCAAACAAATAGGAATAATTTAAAGTTAGAATACTTCTTTTATGCGATATAAAGGGGGCTCTCCGTTTTGCGGTTAATTTAATGACCCCGGGATAGTCCAGAAGTTTCCACAGAAACGTTTACAAAGAGAACCGCTTTCGGGAAATATTTGGAGGCTTACGTCAGTCCATGGTGTGATTATTAGGTGATTTTTTGTCAGATCTCTCCCAGTTATCGGATATATTTCGTAAAGTAAGAGAAAATCTTTATTCCCTTCATAATATAGAGATTTTTGCCTTTACTATCTCAAAACAAATGTTATTCTCACTTCTAGGACAGGGAATTCTGTATTAGAATATTTCTCAAATTAGTTCTACAGTAAGATTTTAGATGTACCTCATTTATTATTTATGTATGTTTTAGGATGTTTCTTTTATGAAATGGTTACTATATTAAGAATTTTTGTATAAGATACTTATATATTTATAAGAAAGATTCTTGAATTAGTGATGAAGTTATATTAGATACTAGCTTTTATGTCCCGCCTTTGGCCAAGAATGTAAAATTGTGAAAGAAAAAGCAATCGTTTTTATAATATTGTCACCCAATTATTTTGCAATATCAGACTATGAAAAGTGGTTTGAAATTTGATTGAGTTTAAGTATTGTAAAATGTTCAAGTGATGGCCACAACCCATTCTTTTTTATATATTGCTATAAAGTGTGAATGAAGTATAATATTTATACAATTTCTGCTCGCATGGACTATGCGTAATGGTTTTAAATATGACTGTTTATCAACGTTGTAAAGAGATTGGTTTGGCCACAACCCCCATTTTTAAATATTATCATCGAAAACAAATTGTAATGTGTACCTATTGAAAATTTAGTAATTTTGGATGTTGGGATGTGGTTAAAATTTGATTAAACAAACGTAGGTACTGAAAAGATCTAGTATTGGTCACATCTCATTCGTTTTTATATTTTTTCATCAAGTGTGCATTATATTTTTGCTCAATTTGACTGAAAGTCTTCATTAACGAAGAAGAAGAAGACTTGAACTATAGTAAATAGTTTTTAATTTGAATATAAATGTTGTGAAGAGTTCAGTAATGGCCACAACCCCCATTCTTTAAATATTAGGTGTTGAAAATTATTCAAAATAGGATGATATAAATGGTTTAGATTTAATTAAACAAAAGTATTGAAAAGATTCTAGTGCAGGTTATATCGTCACATCCCATATCCCATTCATTTCATATGTATTTTCATCAAGTGTGCATATCGTTAGTAATATTTCTGCACAATAGACTATTAGACTTAAAACTAACCCAAAAGACTAAATAAAAAAGAGAAAAATAAGTATAAGACTATAAGAAATAGTTTGTATAAAAAACTATTCCAATGGTCTACATAAAATAAGTAAAAATACATATACCTAATAGAAGAATTAGACTATTGGAAATAGATTGTATAAAAGCTCACCCAAAGGTCTACAAAAAAGAAGAAGAAGAATATTTAGACTATTGGAAATAGTTTGTATAAATACTGACCAAAAGGTCTACATAAAAGAAAATGAATAAGACTATTGGAAATAGTTTGTATTAAAACTCTCCCAAAAGTCTACGTACTTAAATGAAGAAGAATAATAATTAGACTAAAGGAAATAATTTTTATAAAAAAATGACCCAAATGTATACATAAAAGAAGAAGAAGATGATTTAGACAATAGGAAATAGTTTGTATAAAAACTGCCCTAAAGGTCTACATAAAATTAAGAAGAAAAAGAATTAGACTCCAGGACCCGCCGCTTCAGGCCCTTCAGTACCTCCCGTCCCTTTAATCCCTCATTACGTCCCTTCCCATCAGGCCCTTCAGTACCTTCCGTCCCTTCAGGCAGTTTTATACCTCCCGTCCCTTCAGGCCCTTTAGTGCCTCCCTTCCCTTCATTACATCCCGTCCCATCAGTCGGTTAAGAAAAGTTTAAATCCAGAAACCATCCTGGAAGAACCGCGAAGAGATGAAAAAACCTTCTTTTCCCAGGATGCTCTACTTAATAGGTAAAATGACTAAATACACGAAGAAGAAGAAAAAAGTTTAAACCCAGATACCTGCGAAGAGATGGAAGGACAGTTGGACCTTCTTCTCCCAGGATTCTCCAACTTCATAGGTAAAATGAGCAAAAATACACGATGAAGAAGAAGAAGAAGAAATAAGTTTAAATCCAGATACCTGCGAAGAGATGGAAGGAAAATTGGACATTCTTCTCCCAGGTTAGTCCACCTTCAAAGGTAAAATGACCAAATAGACGATGAAGAAGAAGAAGAAAAAAGTTTAAATCCAGAAACCTGCGAAGAGATGGAAGGAAAATTGGACCTTCATCTCCCAGTATAGTTCATCTTCATAGGTAAGATGACCAAGTACACGTTGAAGAAAAAGAAGAAAAAAGTTTATATGCAGAACCCGTCCTGGAAGACCTGTGAAGAGATGGAGGGACAGTCGGACCTTCTTTTCCCAGGATACTCCCCCTTCATAGGTAAAACGACCAAATACACGAAGAAGAAGAAGAATAAGAAAAAAGTTTAAATCCAAAAACCATCCTGAGCATACGCTCGACAATTCACCAAAGTTTCATTATAATCGGACAAACGGTTGATAAATAAATAAATAAAATAATTTTCCTATAGGAAATCAGTATAGGTATATTATTGTTGATTTGTAAGTAAATAGTATTAGGTAGGTACCTACCTACAACAAACTTCTAAATAAATTCGATTCCTAACAAATTTTATTTGAATATCACATTCTTTCTGTAGCCATGGAAACGATTCGAACACATAAGTAATATCGAATGGTTCGGATACATTTTTTGAATATGTAGGTACCTACATTGGTTTGTTCGATGCCATAAAAATGAAAATTGTCAGAAAAATCAAATATTATTTACAAATTATGCAATTTTATTATGCCTATATCTTTACTAATAAATAACACATTTTTACAATATATGTCTTAAAACTTGCCGTAATGTCTTGTGTTTCATTTTATTATTTCATAATTACATTTATTTCAAAGGTTTATTATTTTCAAGAACATATTCATTCGGTGGGAAAATGAAATATTGTATGAAAAGATATTAAAATGGCGGCGTTTATGTACAAAAGGCTTACTTTAAAAATAAGTTAAACATTATAATTATACCAAATATTCACCATGTTTTTCACTTAAACGCTAAGTTATACTTCAAAATATATTTTTTTTGTGTAAATACCTACTTCTAACTTTTAAACTAACAGATATTTGCGTGCAAAATGTACACTTTTTTGACAGATATGACTTGGAAAATTTTGTATGAAAAAAATAATTATTTAAATATTTTTAAAATTCAGCATTTTTATCGCATTCTTTTTAGCGTGACACTGCATCAGGTATACTGGTACATGTTCGCACTTAAATTAGATTTTTAGATGCTCTTGGTTTTTCAGAAGGCGTGAGACAAACACACACACACACACATACACACACACACACACACACATACACTAACATTTTGATTGCTTTATTACTTTAGATTATAATCATTATATTTGCATAATTTATTGTTTTATTGTTTTATTTTATTTATTGTTGATCTCGTAGTCAATATTGGAAACAATTGATAAAATCTTTATTGGAATATTTCTTGTATATAAAACCGAAGAAAATAATATTTATCCAAATATATCTTGAAATAGTTAATGTAGTTGCTATATAAAACGATTAAATATATTTTTTGTACAATATTCCTTAATGAAACATCTAAGAAGTATTATGTGTTAAATGTAAAAATAAGATGAAGTTTATAAAGATTATTTTTTTTCTTATAATTATCTTTTCCCATTTATTAATATAAATCTTTTGAAGAATACTTCGTCAAGGTATTGAAGTTGATAATTATAAGAAATTATTATCGGATAAAAAAATTGTTTAGTTTTTGTCGTTCAGATATCAGAATTGTGTGTACGTTTATACCTATATATCCAATTTAACACTTTGGCCAAATCTCTTTTAAGTGTGTATTTAATTTTGGATTCAGCGAATATATTTGTTTAAAAATTCGCTAAATCACAATACAAATCCGTAATACATATCAATCAGTAGGTATATATCAATTTTTGTGTACCTTTTAGTAGAACAACAATGGCACAGCATCAATTTGCTTTTAGGGCACCGACTGCACTGGTGAGATATAATTAATTTAAACTTTTTCATTCACTTAAAAGAAAGTTGCTCTACCTCTCACATTCCTCCACTTTTCTATTTCTATTCCTACAGTTCCTCCCCCATCTCCGTCATTATCCTCGTTGCTTTTGTCATATATATTTTTTTTAACTCATGTATATATAAGCATAATATTAATCTTCTTTTTTCAGAATCAACTGTAAATATGTACTTTGTGGACAGTTTTTTTGGCCTCTTTTATTACTCATTGTTTTATGTTCATATTAGTTAATAATGTTGTTATTGTCCCAAATAAATAAATAAATAAATAAATAAATAAATAAATAAATAAATAAATAAATAAATAAATAAATAAATAAATAAATAAATACTAAATAAATAAATAAATAAATAAATAAATAAATAAATAAATAAATAAATAAATAAACTTGTTTTTTTTAATAAATTAAAATAATATCTTTTTTGTTTACACCACTTTTGAGTATTTAATGTTAACCGGTTTCAGAGCTGACCCGCTCCCTCGTCCGAACAAACTTATACTTGTTTTTTTTGTTTGTTTAGCAAACACATGATTCAAACTCAAATATAATTTCCATTGGTATATCAAACATATTAACTTAATTTCTTTAGGATATGTTAGGTTAAGTTATGTGAGGTTAGGTAAGGGTACATTAGGTTTGGTTAAGCTTTAAAGCTCAAATCTGGTTGCCGTGGAAAGGGATAGACGAGGCCTGTGTTTAAGAATGGATAATAACATGCTGAGGAAGAAGAAACATAATAAGCTAGGCTATGTTGAGTTAAGTTTAGGTTGGGTTATGTTAAATTATGGTTGTTTTTAATAAACATAATTCAAGTTATATTTTCACGAAACTGCTAAAGAGCTAATTTTTTTACAGTTCTATTTTGATTAGTTTGAACATCGTAAACATGTATTATTATTAAAACACGACGACATTTGTTGCATAAAATAAAAATGTAACAGAAATAACGTTTAAAAAAAGTGTCAACAATAATAAAATAAAATGTTGAAGGAAAATAGTGAAATGTGTCGAACAACAAAGAAAAGTTAAGCGAAGGTTGTGAAATTCACGATACGACAGACGAAAATGGCCCGTCTCTTAATGGACTCGCTTATTATCAATTATACGCTCAACAATACTAGGGATACTCGTGATAATTCTTCGACAAACGGGTACAAAACAAAATGGCTTTTGAATTTTGTAGCTGGATTCTTCTTCTTTAGCCCGTTGTCGTCCACCCCTGAACAAAGGCTTTTTGTATCCCTCTCTGCCAACCATTTTTGAGCCACCTGCATACGTGTTCCACTTGTACATCTTTTGATGCATCTTCTAAGGTGATAACATTAGTCTTATTGCTGATGGCATATTTGGGAATATCAATAATAATGTCATATTGGATAAATCATGAATAAACAGCGAATTCTGACTTCCCTATACTTATCTCTTCACTGTATCGTAGTACAAGCTTTATAAACCATTTCAATGCGAGGTAGATTTAAATTATAGTTAGAGCTATAAAAAGATAAATTGTTTTTCAAAAGTGATATGGAAGAAAAGAAATGTCTTATTGACTCTGTCCATGTGTTTTAAAGATTCTGTACTCTGTGATCCAGATGATCTCAATGTAAGAGATGTCTATGGAAAACTAATACGTTTGAAAAAATTCTATCTGATTCTCCAAGTTTCAAACAATTCATAGTCAAGCCGTCCATTTTTTTAGCACGTACCGGCTTTTTGCTTGCATTCTCTCTTTATGATTCTATTTCTATATAAGCTTATTTTACTTATGTCGGTTTTGTTTTGTTCAGTTTTCACGTATTTTACTTTCGTGAGTTCTTTTTTGTTCAGTTTTCACGTGTATTACATTCGTGGGTTTTGCATTGCTCAGATTTCACGTATTTTACTTTCGTGAGTTCTTCTTTGTTCAGTTTTCACGTGTATTACATTCGTGGGTTTTGCATTGTTCAGATTTCACGTATTTTACTTTCTTGAGTTCTTCTTTGTTTAGTTTTCACGTGTATTACATTCGTAGGTTTTGCATTGTTCAGATTTCACGTATTTTACTTTCGTGAGTTATGCTTTGTTCAATTTTCACGTGTTTTACATTCGTGGGTTTTGCATTGTTCAGATTTCACGTATTTTACTTTCGTGAGTTATGCTTTGTTCAGTTTTCACGTGTTTTACATTCGTGGGTTTTGCATTGTTCAGATTTCACGTATTTTACTTTCGTGAGTTATGCTTTGTTCAGTTTTCATGTGTTTTACATTCGTGGGTCTCGCATTGTTCAGATTTCACGTATTTTACTTTCGTGGGTTTCGCACTGTTCAGATTTCACGTATTTTACTTTCGTGGGTTTCGCACTGTTCAGATTTCACGTATTTTACTTTCGTGGGTTATGCTTTGTTCAGTTTTCACGCATTTTATTAAAATAACCATTTAACGTTGCCCTATGTATAACTATAATGATTCGACAGTATTATTTGAAGCAAACCATTTCAAATGAACGTTTTGGTAATTTTATTTTCAAACGATTTTAATTTAACTTGATGAATACGTGTGTGATTTTGACCGTTGCGCGTTGCAATAATTTATTTAGATAATTAATTAAAATTGAAACATACAACAATTTGCAAATTTCAAAAGTACCTCTCCTTCAGTACCTCCCGTCACTTCAGTACCTCCCGACCTTTCCAGGATAGTCCACCTCCATAGGTAAAATGACCTAATACCCGATGAAGAAGAAGAAGAAGAAGAAAAATGTTTTAATCCAAAAAACCATCCCGGGCATACGCTCGACAATTTACCAAAATTTCATTGAAATCGGATTAACGGTTTAGGAGCGCATTCAACACATACATACATAGATACAAACATTCAAATTTATAATATAAGTAATTTAAACGATGAGCATACAAATGATAATGGAATATGAGGTATTGGGAGGACTGGGGAGGGATAAAGGAGTTAGGTATTCTATGCCTCATATCACTGCGTCATTGCCCATATACTCCTGCGATATTGCGGATATGTGTTGTTGAATATACCAGTATCACAAATCTTGTATACTACTGCTTACAAATTGATGAATTAATTCTATTATAATACAACTATATCAGGTTTTTTGTCGTTGGACGTTTTGTCTTGGTTCTTTTTTTCACATTAATATAATTCTGTCGACGTTCTAACAAAATGTTTAGTTTCATTTCGAGTCGCTGGATTAATTTAAATTTATTTTGAAACCAAAAAACGAAACACAGTTTTACGATTAAACTGTACACGTTAAGGTTTATACTTTAAAAGTAAAACAAAATAAATTGATCAACATTAAACTATTCAATAAATTATAAAACTTAGCTTTCATGTGTCAGACCGATATCTGATCTTGAGCCAAAGGTCTCGGGTTCGATTCCCTTTGAAAACATATATTTTTATCGTGTTTTCAGTTTACATTTTTGTGAGATGATTGACATCATCAGTCTCAGAAATGTAGCAACTTGTTATTGGGTGCTTGTTAAATATATTTGACATAGTACCTCTTAGTTTAACACACAAAACACGTAAAAAGAAAATAACACGTATCCCCATATACATACATTTACAATACACTTATTTTATTCATTTATTTATTTAATACCTCCACTCAATCAATACCTGGGGTGAAAGTAATCTTGTTTCATTTAACGTCTCAAAAACCCAAGCCTGTCTAATTTCTGCGAAGAGAAACCCCAATGAATTGCAAGTGTCTTTCAACGGAAGCACCCTACCTAACAGCAGCTCTATCGACCTGCTTGGAGTATCTATAACGAACCAATTACACTACAAGGGCTCCATCGAAGCTAAGGTGAAACTCGCCTCCAAAAAATTGAGCGTACTATATAGAGCGCGCAGATATTTTACTAAGACCCAGATCTGTATACTCTACAAAGCGCAAATACGCCCAATTATTGAATATGGCAGTCACCTCTGGAGTGGCGCCCCCCAATACCTACTGAATACCCTCGACGCTGTCCAAAGGCGTGCTATACGTCTGATTGATGATCCATCACTGACTGATGGATTGCAATCACTAGAACACAGACGCAGAGTCGGTATTTTAAGTTTATTCTATAGATACTACCACGGGAATTGCTCAGAAGAACTTGCATCTTTGGTCCCTCCTCCACCCACTCGCAACAGAGTCACTCGCTTCACTCAATCGCAGCATCCATTCACAGTGGACCTTCAACATATACGAACAAGTCGCTTCTCGAACTCCTTTATTAACACAGCAGCCCGACTGTGGAACGATCTTCCGAATTCTGTGTTTCCACCTTCGTACAACCTGGGTCTTTTTAAAATCCGAATTAATAAACTCTTTTCTAGATTGCAAACCCCTCCCAACGCTACGTAGTGCGCTTCTTCGGAAGAGTAAAATGGACCCAAATCCTAATAGCTGGCGTCCCCTACGTAGACATGTTAAAAAAAAAAAAAAATAATAGCAGAAGAAAAGTAAAAAAAAAAAAAAACAAGATAGCATATAAGAACAATTCATAGCAATGATAGGAAAACTAAAGGATAAGGAAAGGAAGAGGAGAGGAAGATGTAATCAGGTGTTGTCAGATAAATATTTTTGTTTTTGCTTTTTCTTGATGATGTTTAGTGAGATAGACGACGTAATATCAGGACTTAGGCTATTCCATAGTCTAGCTGAATGTACTTCAAATAAGGTGCTAAAAAATCAGAAATATGAATAGATTAACGATACATTTTAAAATTTAAAATTAGTATAAAGATTTGATCTTAACTATGGCAACGAAAATCAACAAAATGTGAAAATGTATGGAAAACTATGCCAATAATGGCGACATTTAGGTTCACAGAAAATACTTTTTTAAAATTAGGAAAAATATTTTAATGAAACGAAAGGTTTTTGCTCACCATGTTTTTCCCTTAAGCTCTAATTTATATTTGAAAATATGATATACATGTTTGTGTAAATTCTGACATTTTAAAAATAAATATTTCCTTACGAAAAGTACAATTTTGAAAATTTCATTCGTTGAAAAAGAATGTATGTAAATTGTAAAAATTACACAATAAAATTTTAAAAATATTTTTTTGTCTATTTAACTTAATGGTCGCTAAGGAAAAGAAATAAAGGAAATTGAACCTTTAAAGTTTTATAGTTTATGATTGATGCTGCATCGAAAACATACATACCTACATATATATAAATATAATATCACTCACTAAATTATTTTGGTAGTACCCCATTGATTTTCTATGAGGTAGGTACTAAGGAGCCTAGTATGAACGATACGGAATCGATACTTGTCACCTAATAATTGGGAGATCCGTGGGATACCTATTACTTGTCACAAAAGTTAAAATGGTAGTATGAGCTGAGTGAATTCGTAAGTGAAATTAATTCTATCCGATAGGAGGCGCGACGGCGCGGTGAAATTATGCAACTAACAACTTTTCAACGTTTCTTAAAAATGGCGCATTTGCATTACGTTTTGGCTTTTTTTATTGACTCGGGAAGAAAATGAAGATAATCCAAATGAATATTACATCCAACAAAACATTATGCCTCGAAGAAATGATTCGTTTATAATACCTAAATGAAACTATAATTTCGAATTGGTTGATATTGGTTTTTACTCGGTTCATTATATCTAAAGTAATAAAGCAATCAAAATGTTAGTGTTTGTGTGTGTGTATGTGTGTGTGTGTGTGTTTGTCTCACGCCTTCTGAAAAACCAAGAGCATCTAAAAATCTAATTTATGTGCGAACGTGTACCTGTATACCTGATGCAGTGTCACGCTAAAAATAATGCGATAAAAATGCTGAATTTTAAAAATATTTCAATAATTATTTTTTTCATACAAAATTTTCCAAGTCGTATCTGTCAAAAAAGTGTACATTTTGCACGCAAATATCTGTTAGTTTAAAAGTTAGAAGTACGTATTTACACGAAGAAAATATATTTTCAAGTATAACTTAGCGTTTAAGTGAAAAACATGGTGAATATTTTGTATAATTATAATGTTTAACTTATTTTTAAAGTAAGCGTTTTGTACATAAACGCCGCCATTTTAATATCTTTTCATACAATATTTCATTTTCCTACCGAATGAATATGTTATTGAAAATAATAAACCTTTGAAATAAATGTAATTATGAAATAATAAAATGAAACACAAGACATTACAGCAAGTTTTAAGACATATATTGTAAAAATGTGTTTATTATTAGTAAAGATATAGGCATAATAAAATTGCATAATTTGTAAATAATATTTGATTTTTCTGACAATTTTCATTTTTATGGCATCGAACAAACCAATGTAGGTACCTACATATTCAAAAAATGTATCCGAACCATTCGATATTACTTACGTGTTCGAATCGTTTCCATGGCTACAGAAAGAATGTGATATTCAAATAAAATTTGTTAGGAATCGAATTTATTTAGAAGGTTGTTGTAGGTAGGTACCTACCTAATACTTTTTACTTACAAATCAACAATAATATACCTATACTGATTTCCTATAGGAAAATTATTTTATTTATTTATTTATTTATCAACCGTTTGTCCGATTATAATGAAACTTTGGTGAATTATCGAGCGTATGCCCAGGATGGTTTTTGGATTTAAACTTTTTTCTTATTCTTCTTCTTCTTCGTGTATTTGGTCGTTTTACCTATGAAGGGGGAGTATCCTGGGAAAAGAAGGTCCGACTGTCCCTCCATCTCTTCACAGGTCTTCCAGGACGGGTTCTGCATATAAACTTTTTTCTTCAACGTGTACTTGGTCATCTTACCTATGAAGATGAACTATCCTGGGAGATGAAGGTCCAATTTTCCTTCCATCTCTTCGCAGGTTTCTGGATTTAAACTTTTTTCTTCTTCTTCTTCATCGTCTATTTGGTCATTTTACCTTTGAAGGTGGACTAACCTGGGAGAAGAATGTCCAATTTTCCTTCCATCTCTTCGCAGGTATCTGGATTTAAACTTATTTCTTCTTCTTCTTCTTCATCGTGTATTTTTGGTCATTTTACCTATGAAGTTGGAGAATCCTGGGAGAAGAAGGTCCAACTGTCCTTCCATCTCTTCGCAGGTATCTGGGTTTAAACTTTTTTCTTCTTCTTCGTGTATTTAGTCATTTTACCTATTAAGTAGAGCATCCTGGGAAAAGAAGGTTCTTTCATCTCTTCGCGGTTCTTCCAGGATGGTTTCTGGATTTAAACTTTTCTTAACCGACTGATGGGACGGGATGTAATGAAGGGAAGGGAGGCACTAAAGGGCCTGAAGGGACGGGAGGTATAAAACTGCCTGAAGGGACGGAAGGTACTGAAGGGCCTGATGGGAAGGGACGTAATGAGGGATTAAAGGGACGGGAGGTACTGAAGGGTCTGAAGCGGCGGGTCCTGGAGTCTAATTCTTTTTTTTCTTAATTTTATGTAGACCTTTAGGGCAGTTTTTATACAAACTATTTCCTATTGTCTAATTCATCTTCTTCTTCTTTTATGTATACATTTGGGTCATTTTTTTATAAAAATTATTTCCTTTAGTCTAATTATTATTCTTCTTCATTTAAGTACGTAGACTTTTGGGAGAGTTTTAATACAAACTATTTCCAATAGTCTTATTCATTTTCTTTTATGTAGACCTTTTGGTCAGTATTTATACAAACTATTTCCAATAGTCTAAATATTCTTCTTCTTCTTTTTTGTAGACCTTTGGGTGAGCTTTTATACAATCTATTTCCAATAGTCTAATTCTTCTATTAGGTATATGTATTTTTACTTATTTTATGTAGACCATTGGAATAGTTTTTTATACAAACTATTTCTTATAGTCTTATACTTATTTTTCTCTTTTTTATTTAGTCTTTTGGGTTAGTTTTAAGTCTAATAGTCTATTGTGCAGAAATATTATTAACGATATGCACACTTGATGAAAATACATATGAAATGAATGGGATATGGGATGTGACGATATAACCTGCACTAGAATCTTTTCAATACTTTTGTTTAATTAAATTTAAACCATTTATATCATCCTATTTTGAATAATTTTCAACACCTAATATTTAAAGAATGGGGGTTGTGGCCATTACTGAACTCTTCACAACATTTATATTCAAATTAAAAACTATTTACTATAGTTCAAGTCTTCTTCTTTTCGTTAATGAAGACTTTCAGTCAAATTGAGCAAAAATATAATGCACACTTGATGAAAAAATATAAAAACGAATGGGATGTGACCAATACTAGATCTTTTCAGTACCTACGTTAGTTTAATCAAATTTTAACCACATCCCAACATCGAAAATTACTAAATTTTCAATAGGTACACATTACAATTTGTTTTCGATGATAATATTTAAAAATGGGGGTTGTGGCCAAACCAATCTCTTTACAACGTTGATAAACAGTCATATTTAAAACCATTACGCATAGTCCATGCGAGCAGAAATTGTATAATATATAAAAAAGAATGGGTTGTGGCCATCACTTGAACATTTTACAATACTTAAACTCAATCAAATTTCAAACCACTTTTCATAGTCTGATATTGCAAAATAATTGGGTGACAATATTATAAAAACGATTGCTTTTTCTTTCACAATTTTACATTCTTGGCCAACGGCGGGACATAAAAGCTAGTTCAATAATATATGAATCAATATTTTATATAAATACAATAAAAGTGCTGTGCAATTAAGACATCTAATAAACAAGAGTTTTAATAAATTAATGTCTTGACCCAATTACATAAGATGAGTAGGAAAAAGTACTTGTATGATGCATGTTGCATTACCTACGGACGGACAGTATTTCGCGATCTATACAGTATTTTTTAATCACGTTTTAATTTAATATAATAACGGTTAAAAACATCGATCGATGTTGATATATCATAAAAAGATCCAAGATAAACAAAGATCAAATATACTCAAGAAATTGAACACTTCATAATATAAACATACGATAAATAAAAAGTAATTGTGGTTATCTCCATACAACAAAGTACATGGTGGTCACGTGATTCTTCCGGCATTTGTTGTAGAAAAAATAGATTAGGAATATGCGCCGATTGTGTATTGGTAAATTTCAAATTCAAAACAGAATTTTCGGCGCAATAAATTCGGTATAGCGGTATATTCTGTATAGATGATGCTCGGCGTTGAAAATAAACATTCTAATGATGATCGTCTTTAAAAAGTTTGCATCTAACAATGAGTATGACACAATACAATAACAACGTACTCAAGGTGGCCAATTTATAAAAAGGCGTACCTTTAAAACCAGGTCATAATAATCCTTAAGGACGGGAGGCCTTGAAAGGACGTGAGGCGTTAAAAGGACAGGCAGCTCTGGAGGGACCGGAGGTGTTGAAAGAACGGGAGTTTGAAGGGACAGGAGGCTGAAGGAACGAAGGGCACTGAAGGGACGGGAGACTCTGAAGATATGGGAGGCTCTGAAAGGACGGAAGGCGCTGAAAGGAAAGGAGGCACTGAAAGGATGGGAAGCACTGAAAGGACGGGAGGCGTTGTAAGGACGGAAGGCGCTGGAGGGACGGGAGGCGCTGAAAGAACGGGAGGCGCTGAAGGAACGGGAGGCGCTGAAGGGACGGGAGGCGCTGAAGAAACAGAAAGCGCTGAAGGACCGGGAGGTGCTAAAGGGACGGGAGGCATTGAAGGAACGGGAGGTGTATATGACAGGAGGTTGAAAGGACGGAAGGATGAAAGGCACTGAAGGGACGGGTAGCGCAGAAGGTGCGGGAGGCGTTGAAGAAACAGGAAGCTCTGAAGAAATGGGAGGGGAAGCATTGAAGAGACGGGAGGCTGATAGAACGGGAAGCTGAAAGGCGCTGAAGGGACGGGAGGCGCTGAAGGAACGGGAGGTGATGAAGGGACGGGAGGCACTGAAGGAACGCGAGGCGTTGAAGAGACGGGAGGCACTGAAGGGCCTGATGGGACGAAATGTACTGATGGGCCTAAAGAGACAGGAGATACTGAAGAGCCTGAATAGAGGGGTAACACTAAAAGGACGGAAGGCACTGAAAGGGCGACAGACACTGAAGGAACGGGAGGCGCAGAAAGCACTGTAGGGACGGGAGGTACTGAATGTCTTGAAGGGACGGGAGGCACTGAAGGACGGGATGCATTGAGCGTAAGGGAGGCACTGAGCCGAACAGAGGCACAAAAGGGACGGGTGATACTGAAGGCACTGCAGGGAAGGGAGGTAATGAATTGCCTGATGGGATGGGAGGCTCAGAAGAGACGGGGGCGTGAAGGGACGGGGGGCGCTGAAGGGATGGGAGACGCTCAAGGGATAGGAGACGCTGCAAATACGGGGGTGCTGAAGGAACGAGAGGTGCTGAAGGGACGGGAGGTGCTGAAGGGACGGGAGGTGATGAAGGGGCGGGAGGTGCTGAAGGGACGGAAGGCACTGAAGGGACGGGAGGCCCTTAAGAGACGGGAAGCGCTGAAGGGATGGAGGCGCTGAAGGGGCGGGAGGCGTTAATGTGACGGGAAGCACTGAAGGGGTGGGAGGTTCTGGGAGGAGATCCTGAAGGGACGGGATGTGCTGAAGGGCCTGTTACAACGGGAGGTACTGAAGGGCTGAAGGGACGGGAGGTACTGAATGGCCTGAAGGGACGGGGGATACTGAAGGTCCTGAAGGGACGGGAGCTACTGAAAAGCCTATAGCAACGGAACTGATTGGCCTGAACGGACGGGAAGCCTTCCCTTCAGTACCTCCCGTACTTTTAATGCCGCCAGTCCCTTCAGTACCTCCCGTCCTTTCAGAGCGCATATGTAATATGTATAACCATATAAACATTACGATTTATAAGTATATACCTACCTATGTATAATTTTCGCCAAATATCTTGAAGGATCTCCCGGTTGCGCAGAGCGCGAATTTGTGTCTTTTTGCTTCGTTGGTTTACATGCAAATCACTCACCTTCTCGACTAAAAGTTCAAGATGTTTGTCTACAACTTTTATCGAATTTTTTGGTTTTATCGAATTTTTAATTTTCCCACTGGCAACACTGTAGTGCTGTACAAAACATTTTTTTCATGTGCCCACACCACTATACAAATGACAAATTGAAATATTGGAAATACATGGAAATATCGATGTCGCCTCGTCATTTATCAATAATGACAATAATCATTTAATTAACTAAACAAAATGTTTAGTAATACTATACGAAAAGTTTATTATATCCGCGAAAGTGTAAAAAAAGTGTATTCGTAATTGAAAAAGGTTAGTACCTATTTGTTTAATGTAAGAAACACGATATATTTTAAACGATTCCATTAAAATCATATTTTATTTGTAAAAAGTTCAGTTTAGTATTGTAAAAGTATTTACTTTTTTGTGAAATATACAATTTTAACCAACTGAACTTTAATCCTAGGAAATTTAACGATCGTAATATTTATTTTGAGTTAGGTTAGGTTCAAATGACACATTTATGTTTTGCAACATTTCCGTGAGGAATGAATTGAAATCAATTTCTCCTTTGCTGGGGATCGAACCTAGGACGCCTGCACATAATTCAAACGGTTTACCAACTGTGCTACTGCTGTCGGCAAGTCATATTTGTTCTTGTTTCAAGGACATACCCATTCCTTGAGTAAAAACAATTCTATGCCAGTCAACAGATATTATGCGTTGGTCATAATTCAGTGCTCAACTGATTTTTCTCTTTCAGAATTTAACCATCTTCAGAGAATGAACTGGGATAAGACGAGTGGAGAATCTATTCTGGGCTGATAATCTAGGGATATCTTCCGGGGAACAACAGGGACATGAAGAAAAGAAAAAGTCTGAGATCTACTCGTCAAATATGTTCAACGACATATTTTTTTTTTATGTAAGTACCTACATATTATGTTTGTGTCAAAATATTGAACATTGGCATTATTGCCATTTAATAATCTCTTCCAATCAGCCCCCCTAGACAACATGCCATTAAAGCTAAGCGTTATATCGCTAAGCGATAGAAATGTATGAAATTTGTGGCTGTCACGTGTTGTCATAGCGACCAATTTCATACATTTACTATCGCTTAGCGATATAACGCTTAGCTTAAATGACACGTTGTCTAGGCCCCCAGATACAAAGACAACATATTATGTTTTGTAAATTGTTCATATACAATTGTATAAATTAAAATGGTAAAAGAAAATCATCACAAACTAAACGAGTGGGTTGTGACCAACGCTAAACTCCTCACTAACAAGTCATTCTATAAAGTATTCAAATTTTATATGGAAAATATTTAGCATTTTCAGAAAATAAGTTTGTTTTACTATTTTTTATTTAAATATTTTACTATGAAAACTTGATATTTCTTCAATGCCATTTTATGAAGGTGATGTGCCTTTTTACCAATTTGAAAATAAAAATTTCAAATTTAAAGTTTCCTGAGCTTGGGGTCATGTTGAAATATTTGATAGTAATAAAAATTGAGAAGCACTATTCAGATATCCTTCAAAATCTAATGGGGTTTAATGAGATATACAAATTTGCAAAATTTGAAAAAAATCGAATGAGTACTTTTGTTTATAATCGATATAGTAAAATAAACATGCCGTACATAGCACACACACAGATACATTGTGATGAAACTTTCAGAATCCAATCTCAGCATGATACTAGTTGATAATCTGCAATAAAAAAAAATAGCCTTAAAAATTGTGAAATCATAACTCCCCACTATATCCTCTTGGGTTAGTGAGGAGTAAAAATACATACAAAAAAATATAAATAATGTTTATAATGAAAAAAGCATTTCATTAATAAAAACAAAATTCGCTATACTTCAAAGAGTACCTACCTATGTGTTAACAGATATTTTTTTTTTAGAAAATAAAGAGAAAGGCAATTGTGGTTTCACTTCGTCCACGAATCCAGGGCCACGAGCACAGGCGACCAGAATACCAGCCAGAATAGATGAGCCAAATGGGCTTGCGACCATGTTTGAGGGCTTAAAGGGATCCTTTATGACTTGAGTCACGCTCACCACTCAGCAACCAACCTACGATTGATACTCCACTCCCCTGCGGAACCAAATCAAATCGGACGCGGATAATGCTGCTTTTACCACTCTATCCAAATTTTCTTTTATTTTACCTCTACGGAGACTTAGGTCCTTAAAATAGGAATTTAAAACTTTGCAGGCAGGCCTCTCGCTCCCACCTCTACAGCATATATATTTGTGTTAAAGCCATTTTGAACTGTTTTATGTACCAGTTCCTTGTACTTGATTAGCTTGTATTGGTGGTCTTTGTAATATTTGTGTCCCATGGAACAGTCAGCTCCACATAAATAGCTCTTTTCAATGAAAGAGAGTATATTGTCAAGTCAGGCCTAAGAGATGATTTGCAGATCTCCTTTGGAAGACTCTCTCACAATTTCAAGCACCTTATAAATTGCAATTGAAGATGTTATATCCAAACTAAGACTATACCAGATATTCATAGATAATTCATATAAGTTATAATGAATTCAAATATTCATATGCTATAATGAATACAATTTAATATTTAACAAAAAAAATATTTACACTGTTTACAGGTTCAGATGATATGGCCACATTTTAAGATGACCAACAGTCACTGATCTAGCCCAGGATAGGCGAGATTGGCGTAGTTGAATTTAAAGGAGAGGCAATCCCAGCAAAATTGGACCACAGACAAAGCGAAGAAGACAATGCTTAATTGATTTTTTTTTATATTTTTAAATCATTGATAATACTTTCAATATACAATTCTGCTATATAACTAGCATCGTCAGAATTGATTTATCCAACTGTCGATTCGTTCATGAGAATTCAATTCTCTGAATGAATCGACATTATTAAGCCAAAATGCGTGTACGAAGGAACATTTTGTATGGCGTAGTGGACTTTTTGCATGCTAATAACACCAACTAGAGGCCTCGCAGCATATATGTTCCCATACATGGGTTTACTCAGAATTCGGAGTAGAACATTTTATGTGAGTTTTGTGTGTCTGTGTGTGTGTGTCTGTCCCCCCCCCCCCCTATAACTTTTGATCCCCTCAATTTACAGAGCCCAAAATTTCAAAATATATAAACACTTATAAGCATACAAAACTTTTGTACTCAGAATGGTGAATTATTGTTTCAGTCAGGGGTTATCAACTTTTGAATTTTTGGTTTATTTTTCCATATATGTCAGAAACCATAAAAGCTAGAACGCTGAAAATTGGTACAAACATAGACAAATACAAAAACTCAGATTGGTTTTTTCAAAAAAATTCTAGGGTTTGTCAAACAATTTTTTTTAAGAAAAATATTTTTTTTATGAAAAATTTATGAGTTTAACTCCTTATATTTCCAAATAATTTAAAAATATCGAAAAAATCTGAAACACCCCAACTAGATAATTTAATTTTCTATAAAAAATATTAATGTTGTATTAGCACATCTCAATTTTTTTTTAACAATTTTTGTAAACATTGAATTTAATGACGACATTGCTTCATACAATTTATATGGCAGTCGCTTACACACAATATCTAAGAAGACTTAATTGTTTAATACTAATCTCCAAACATACATACATACCATCATGCTGTTTTCATATTCTGGGTAGGATCAAAGGAATGCCCTCTATACTATCGCTATCTTGACATACATACCTACATGTGTTGTATAGAAAACCAAATATCTTAAAATATTAAATAATTTGTATTTATGGTTTTATAGTTTGGTACTTATTCTTCAACTATACATACTATCGCTATCGACAGTTGGATCATCTCATGTGTTAAATGCTACTAGTATTTGATTTAACATATCAGTCTTTTTTGTATACTGTATTAAAGTATATGTTTCTTAAACAATTAATTATATATTAAAAATGAACCACAAATATAAAAACACGATATTTGATAATATAAATTTATTATATTATTTAAATGAAATTAAAAAAAAGTACTAACATAAGAATCTAATCTCTCAGTTCTTCATTAACATAAGTTCAGTATAATACAGTGTGAGTTTTATAGAGATGAGATAACAAAGTATCATAATATTATGAACTTGCAGATTTATATTTTTCTATTTATTTTTGTTCCCAAAAAACAAATATTGTATTAATACTAAATAATTATAATACAAATAACTGATTGTCTAAAAGTATCTATTAGTCAATTTTTAGATTACAATGTTTCTGTATGAATTCATAAAAAATTCTGTATGGATGTGCATTTATATAAATTGAAATGACTAATAGAAACAGAAACTTTACAAATTTGTGGCATGTTTCAGAACACTTTAATCTGGTGAAGCAAATATCTCTTAATTATAGAATTGGTGTAAATAATAAAATAAAGTGTAGGTATTTTACAATTTTGAATTCTGCATATATTAAATTGTTTTTTGAAGAGTTTCATTTTTTTTTCCTGATATATAATGATACCTACATTATTTACTTGTGTATTTTATGTTCATAAAATATATAAATCTCTACCAATCTATTAATTGAGTTTTTATTTTACGTTTGGTATGTTATAAAGAATTTCTTGAAAAGCTGTTCTTGAAATGTCAATCAGCCAATTATAATTCTTTCAATGCTCATCATCAGCAATGGTGCTACAGCCCGGTGAGGGCCTTGGCCTCCTCAAGAAACTGCCTCCATTCCGCCCTGTCGACAGCAAGTACTTTCAATGGTAGGTATGTATAAATTAATGAAGGGTGTCAAATTTGAAATTTTATAAATAGATATAGGTACCTAAGTGCTATGTCATATCACCCCGTGCAAAGTTTCACATGTTTGTACGTTCCAACTTAAGGGAAAGCATTCAAATGGTTATACCATATTTTTATTGAATGACTTTTACTTCTTAACTTCCATTCCTTTTGTTTGACCATATTTATTTGTTAATGACATTTTTATTAGATTCTCATTTGTGAACCTGTCATAGGTTAGAGAACCGAGCATCACATCCTTTATTTTTGCATACATTATTCGCTTCATACATGTATGTCTATAAATTAAACTTCTTTCAGAATATAAAACACAGTCGTGTCAATGTTTTCTTGGAATCCTCTCATGCCTTTATCGGCTCTATTTTATGTCAATTTTTCTTTCATATTACTTAGCGTTTATGTAGTTTCTACTATATCTTTCAAGTTAATAATGGACTTGCAACTTCCAGAGCTCTAAATCACAGGAAAACTGCCTCCAGCTACTCGTCTTATGTTAACGGCTCATCTCATAATATTATATTATCAAACAGTTCAACAACAGATTTTACTATAGCGTCTCAGATGATTATTTTATGTGTCTTCGTTCCTATAACATTATGAGCTTCGATAAGAGACGACGAAACTTAACAGATATCATATTCCTCTACAAAATACTTATTGAACTCTCCAGAGCTAACAGAATCAATCAATTATAGAGACCCACTCGACAATTGAACTTTTCAACTTAAGCAAATGTAAAATTAACACATATAAACTCCTTTATTAGTCGCAGTTGCAACTCATACAATCAGAAATACTTAACGATTGATCCATCTTACGTTAATCTTGACTGCTTCAAAAAAAAAGTAACTGCTATCCACGTTACAACAGTAAATTTATTATCATACATGCACCCTCCCACAAAACCCACATAAATACTTCCATATTTTACTTCATCATCCCCATACCGGTCACCGTCCTATTAGGCATAAAAAAATGCAAACTTATTTTCTGTGTTATCTGTTAACCATATTATACCGTTTAACTTTTTTTCCTTGTAATGTTTTCATAAGGTGTGGAGATAGATCACCCGTGCGTTAAAAGTACAGTGACCAAAGGACAAATAATACCTCATCATACTAAATATCAATGTATTGTGGCGATTGTATTGGCACAATTATACTTTATTTATACCTATGTATACTGAATATCTACCTACCAAATTTACTTAACTATTCTCAGCTTTTAAAATAATATAAGACATCTCTATAATTGGCTTTGATATGTGTAATGCTTTTAAGCAATTTGTGAAATAGCTGTTGAGATGAAATAAAATAAAATATTGTCTTATTGCAGTGGCTCTTAACCTGGGTTCGATCGGACCCCAGGGGTTCGGTGGAGGTCAAGAACCCCGACTTATGATTCGTGGTGACACCTTTCTTTATTATAATATAGGTATTATATTCTTGTCTCAACTGTATATTATGTCTATTTATTTATTCATCTTTCTGTACATAATATAAACAAATATATTGTACACTGGCGGGCTTATTGCTATTAGGCAATTTCTTCCAACCAACCAGATAACAAAGTATGACAAAATTGTGTAACAAAAAAAGAATAAGAGTAAAAGTAAACCTTCCTTGTCGGCCTTCGTGGCTCAGATGGTTGGGTATCAGACTACTGATCCAAAGGTCCCGGGTTCGATTCCCGGTGGAACCACAGTTTTGAATTGTGTTTTCAGTCTGAATCTGTGAGACGATTAATATCGTTAGTCTCCAGAATGTGGCAACTTGTTATTGGGTGCGTGTTAAATTAATATTTGACATAGTACCTGTTAGTTGCCCGAGAAGCAATATTAAATAAATAAATAAAAACAAAGAAAATATATATAACACTAAGATACTATTAAACAAAAAATAATAATAATTCATAACAAAAAAAGGATAGGGTAGGGACAAGGAGAGGAAATTGGGATATGGTGTTCAGGGATAAATATTCCTTCTTTAGTTTTTTCTTGAAAATATAAAGTGAGTTAGACAACACAATTTCCGGACTAAGGCTATTCCATAATCTTTCTGGTTGTACTTCGAACAAAGAGCTGAGAAATTATGGATAGGGATGGATAGAGTTGTACGTTCAGCAGATCAGAGTGGAAGTACATGATTGGATAAATAAGTGAATTTGCTTTTGAGGTACTGTGGCTGGTTTTGATTCGAGAGAATAATGACAAAATGTGTATATTGCGCCCCTGGCGTATCCTGGACCAACAAAGAAGAAGGTAAGATGATATAATTTGATCAAATTTTTTGAACCCAAAGATGAATCTGATACATATATTCTTGTGACGTTCAAGTTTATTGAGATGCACTTCATTAGCATACATCGGCATAATCAAACAATGGAAGAAGAAATGATTGAGCTAGAGTTATTTTACAACGGAATGGAAGAAATATTTAGTACTACTTAAATGCATTGTGTTATTTAGTACTACTAAATGCATTGTTTATGGCAAATTAAGCTTCATTACTGGCATAAGTTCTTTATTAATTTTATTTCCTACTAACATTCTGTTTTTATATTCTCATTGAATAACTATGTAGGTAGATAAACATATTTTTTTAACATATTTATGTAGGTACTTATATTTATTTATTTCATTTCAGTAAACTACAGCTTTGTAAATTTGTGGTTACATATTATATGGTGCTATTAAAATTAGTACAGGCCAATGATGTTTTCTTCTAATTAAAATAATAAAGTAGAAATAATATTTTGAATAACAATAATAAGAGAAAAATATGATTGATATAAAAAAAAACAATACAAAATAATAATAAAATGAGGAAATAGAGGGATTATTGGTGTAAAGGAAAGAGCTTGTTTGAAGGAGTTAGGGAACTGGTTTTAAAATATCTTTATTTGTTTACGGTAAGTTTCTAAGGAGTCATGGAAAATGTCTGTGTGATTAAATTTTAGATTGTTGTCATGTTGAATTCTGTAAATATTCGAGTTATATCTGTAATTAGTATGGCAAGTAGGTAAGTAGATGAAATAAATTTTTCAAACGGGTGTGCCTGTTATAATAATATTATAGAACTAAACAATATTGCTTCACCACCATTTTTAACTCATGTTAGTTCGTCATGAGAGTAAATTTAAATCTAATGCTGTACAAATAGTTTTTTCTTTAAATTAAACATCAGACAATTTTAAAAATCGCTTATTTTGCGGCATTGTAAAGATTTTAGTTATTTTCGTTTTCCTCGTAAGTAAATCAATATGAAATACGCCACATTAACCTTGACGAAACGTCAAACAACTGTGATTTGTAGATTCGACCAGCCCTCTACCAGACGAAATTATTCCGTTGACATTGCCTTAAAATCACCTGCGGAATTCGCTCATACTACCACTTTTAAGATTTTAGTGATATTTGTGTGATATGGTATGGAAATTATATACCCGAAACGCTCGTACTACGACATTGTGATTAGTCAAACCGTTTCCGTTGGGGATATGGGAGAAATCTCACTGTATCTCGTACTACGCGCCTAAGGGTGCCCTATTTAAATATATTTACCGCACGAGTAACTTTTATAAAACAAACTCAAATTTTTTGATAATAGGATATAACAACACTCGTTGAATTAATCTTTTCATAATTTGAAGAAATGTTATCTTTGAAAATATACGGAGATATTTTTGTATCATTAAATTATATTTTAACTAAATGAAATTTCTTGTGCCGAGGATATACCTACCTATTGATCTGCGTGGACAAGATACATATTTAGTGTTAAAAGTACCAGGGTGTTAAAAAACCAGGGTGGTATTTGTCTTGATAATGTAAACAAACCCAGTCATGTAGCTGTACTCTTAATATTTTAATTCGATACGATATTACATACTTTGTGTCACATTTTGACAAATTGTTGACTTGCTTTTATAGAACGCTTGAAGGTGCTGAGGCTGTTAAAGAATATGTCATCTATTACTTATACAGTTAAAGCCTTTTTAACAACAGTTGTAAGGCAGTTTAAAAAAAATAATAATTAAAAATAATTTTTACATAACGTGGCGGAATTTCTATTATAGGTACGGAATTTTTTTTCGTAATAATAACAAAATTTCACGTGAAAAGTAACCAAACAATATTGACTACAAAAAAATTGGTTTTGTGCAACCAAATGTTTTGTGCACTCAGCCAAACATTAGAGTCATAAATAGATAAAGCCTTATCACTGATAACAAAGGTTTGGCTAAAACGCAGGTAGCCAGTTAGTTCGGCTGTCATAATATTTTTTTAGTGCTTTCCACCACACTAGTAAAAACAAAAATAAACAAGTATTAAAAAAAGAGAAACAGAAAACAACAAAAAAATAACAAAATCGTTAACAACAAAAAGCAAAATAATGGGATACGAAGGGATGAAGGATAAAGGAGTTATAGGAAAATCAGGACATCAGGAGCTTCTTGAAGACCGCCAAGCTAGGAGCATCTCATAGCGGACAACAGAGATATGTGGAGAGCAGTAGCGGAATTACTTATAGAAGCTGAAAATCCTGGCTTGCCTATGAATAATATGTACAGAAATTCATTTTTTTGTTTGTTTTATTGCAACCATACAACAAGATTTAAAATTAAACCGTATGTAGATACGATGTTTTACAGGGCTAAAAAAATAAATATTATTTTAGCATGTGATTCCAAAATATTTTTCATGGCCACTGAAATGAACAACGATGCTAAAAAATAATTAATTTTTGACATTTCCTGATGTTCTTTCAAGGTTTGTGTAGTCCGAAGGTTCTAGGCACACCCCTGGTGAACAGATGGATTGGTTAGTGCAAACAAATCCTAGGAATTTAACCATGAAGAATATGATGATTCGATTCCACAGGCGGATGGATCTGTGAGACAGTTAACATCATAAGTCTCCAGAATGTGGCAACATGTTATTGGATGCGTGTTAAATATATAGGTATGACATAGTAACTGCAAGCAGTAGCGGATTTGCTTATAGAAGCCGAAAATCTTGGCTTGCCTAATTGACTGTTTATTGAAACCATACTACAAGATAAACTGTATATATATATATATATATATATATATATATATATATATATATATATATATATATATATATATATATATATATATATATATATATATATATATATATATATATATATATATATATATATATATATATATATATATATATATATATATATATATATATATATATATATATATATATATATATATATATATATATATATATATATATATATATATATATATATATATATATATATATATATATATATATATATATATATATATATATATATATATATATATATATATATATATATATATATATATATATATATATATATATATATATATATATATATATATATATATATATATATATATATATATATATATATATATATATATATATATATATATATATATATATATATATATATATATATATATATATATATATATATATATATACACATATATATATATATATATATATATATATATATATATATATATATATATATATATATATATATATATATATATATATATATATATATATATATATATATATATATATATATATATATATATATATATATATATATATATATATATATATATATATATATATATATATATATATATATATATATATATATATATATATATATATATATATATATATATATATATATATATATATATATATATATATATATATATATATATATATATATATATATATATATATATATATATATATATATATATATATATATATATGTTATATTTGATGTTTTCACGGGTGAAATATGTTATAATATTTTTATCTCGGTTTTCCCGTGTCAGTAGGTCTTGACTAAGACCATTTGTCTTCCGACGTTTGACGGTGAGCTTTCAGTGTGAGTAGACGTGTGTCGCGCGCGTGCTTTTCGTTAAGTCCTTGAAAATGCCTGGTGATATTCAGGCGAAACGTCGGAAGACAAATGGTCTTAGTCAAGACCTACTGACACGGGAAAACCGAGATAAAAATATTATAATATATATATATATATATATATATATATATATATATATATATATATATATATATATATATATATATATATATATATATATATATATATATATATATATATATATATATATATATATATATATATATATATATATATATATATATATATATATATATATATATATATATATATATATATATATATATATATATATATATATATATATATATATATATATATATATACATATATATATATATATATATATATATATATATATATATATATATATATATATATATATATATATATATATATATATATATATATATATATATATATATATATATATATATATATATATATATATATATATATATATATATATATATATATATATATATATATATATATATATATATATATATATATATATATATACGATGTTTGACAGGGCCACAAATATAAATATTATTATGGTATGTAATTTTAAAATATTTTCATGGACACTCAAATGAACAAAAATGCTAAAAAACAAAAATTTTCAACATTTCCCAATTTTCGTTTAGGGTTTGCCTATTCCGAAGGTTCTAGGTACGCCCCTGACTGCAAGTTGTCCGAAAAGCTATCAAACATAGTGGATATGTTCAAGAAAGTATTGTATAATTATAAATGTATTTATCGAATGCTTCCATTTGTGTGAAAATACATTTGATTAAATAATAATTTGATTTGTTTTTCCAAATACCCATGAAAAATTTGATTAAAAAGCGTAAAATTGTAAATGGACTTTTAAATAATAAGTAATGTGGCAATATACATATTTCCAAAATTTGATTTGTTAACGTTCACAACAGAATATCCGTTGACATACATGTTTCATTTAGAAAACAATATCTTAAAATATTTACTAATTTGTGTTTAAGTGTTAGTTTGGTACGCATTCTTCAATTATTCATGCTATCGCTACTGGTGTGATTGGTGTTACTGTAAGAGTCTTACATATTATAGTGCATATTATAATTTACCACAATTCTTCATTTTTAAAGGCTCGTTGGCCTATTGTTATCCAGAATTGATTTCCCTCTTGAGACGTCGATTGCCAGCTGTCCATCCATCTTTTAGTCATTGTTGCATGTTGCGCTATTACTTACGCTATTTTTTTCAGGGAAAGGACATAAGTTTAATGCGATTTAAATTATAAGAACACCTCATGAATTCGTGCTGGTATTCTGGGTTCCATTACCTGAAGAGAAGGAGTTTTTTCAAAATTAATATTTTCTCGAAAATAATGATTCTATGGACAGGGAACACTGGTTATCTGAAGAATATATCATCCAATCAACTTCAGCAAACTTTTCACTTGCACGGGATGCAAGGAAGTTTTCATAAGTAAAATTTGATGTCGTCCAAAATGTTTGATGTCATCCACCGCATTCTTACCCTGAAGTGGAGATGGGCGGGCTACGTAGCTAGATACCCCGAAGACAGATGGCCAAGGATAGTGTTGGCTTGGAGACCGAGAATGACAGTCAGAGGTGTTGGAAGACCGCCAATGAGATGGAGAGATGACAAAAGCCGTCATGCTGGTGTCAATTGGTTGCTCAGAGCACAAGATAGAGTGGCGTGGAAGAAGATGGAGGAGGCCTTCTTCCAGAAGTAGACGGGATTAGACTGAGAAGAAGAAGAAGAAGAAGAAACGTGTAAAATTATAAGTCTAAAAAATATGTACCTATCAAAAACCTTTGTTGAAATAGAAATAGGTATACAGACGTTTCTTAATATTTGTGAATATGGAACAAGATATTATGTAAATGTTCATAAAAAATATGAATTTCGAGAAAGACTAACAGTTTCCCGAGGCATATAACTTATGAATATTGCAAATGGCATATACAATTTGGGAATTATAAAGGGCGCACAATGAAAATAAAAACGACGAGTTTGTGTTGTTAATTTAAATAACTCTTTAAGCAATTTCGCGAGATATTAAAAAAACTCTATGTGAGTTTTCATAAGAGCTTTACGTTTTACGCCAAGGCTTTTAATTGATTCTTTAGAAAGTTTGTAGAAAACATTATTATGAAAAATTATAACACTTTTCTTTTAATTTAGGCTCTTGCGTCATAAAGTAAGTACCTAAAAATATTTTCAGAAGTTTTTATTGTAAAATGCACAAAAGAAAAATGTTATATTTTTTTCCAGGGGGCAACTCCAATCAAACGGTGGAATCAAAACCCTCATGATTATCAATATCATGTATATAATTATGTTATGGAACTCCATAAAATAATTATATCCATGATATGGGTTATCATAAATAAGCGGTGATAGCCCAGTGGTAATGTCGTCGCATCACATGCGTGAGGTCGACGGTTCGAATCCGGGCGGGGCACGCACCTCTGGATTTTTAAAAAATCTATGTGCGGATTTATATCACTAGCTATGTGTAGCCATGATCCAATTCGTCTGGTTCCCCTTTCTAAGGGTTGCGAAGGTCAGATGGCAGTCGCTTCAATGTATGTAATTACCAGACTCGCCAATTCCAGGATCATGGTCAAAGCGTACCCCGATAGAAACGGGACAAAAAGCGCTAAGGGGAAAGATATGGGTTATCATGAGGAATTCGATTCCACCGTTTGACCGGACTTACCCCCCCTGATTCTCGTTTACCCTGTGTATTACGAGAAGAAAAATAATACACAGGGATCATTGACTAAATCATTGACTAAGGAAGCATACATCCATCTAATCAAACTAATAAGGGCGACAATAACAGTTTGAGTAATAATTAGCACTTCCTGGCACAAGTGGCGATTTCATAGCCAACTCTTCCAACTGACCAGTGTTTCCAGCCCAAAGAAGCAATAAATGCGCGAGAAAATGAATTGAATATTTTTCGAATATTTTTATTATTGCATATGCGCAAACATTGGATTTTTTTCCCTGTCGGGAGTCAAAGATATTTTTTAACAGATTTTTTAATTATCTCAATAGAGACGAAGTTGGAATATTTATTGTAGGAGAACCGGGAAATCAAGGCACCTACAGGGCTTACGACCTGTCATCGGCTGGTTTACGTGATCACTTTATGCGCTTGCGCAACGTTCACCAATTATGCCTTTTTAATGAGATCCCTATCAATTCAATTTTGAAAGTTCTATATATTGTAATACTGAAATTCTTTTCGCTTGAAAATAAGGAATTCTTACTACAGCCATCTATGGGTGAAATTATGAACAACAATCTTATTATTTATTTTGTTGTAGTCGACCTCAGGACGTTGACACATAATTCAAACGACAATGCAAAATATAAATACACAAAGCAAAGTTTTTATTACATCTGTAAAAACTGTCGCGTGAATTGAGGTGGGACAACTGTACACATATTCTCGTTAGTTTAATATTGTTGAAAATAATAATTGTGATAACCATGGTCACCCTGGGGATCGAGACGAGTGGATAGAATTTTCCAGAATATTTCCAGAAGTAGGTTGGTCCCATAGGCCATACGACTCTTGCAATCTCATGTAATGTAATAAGGCTGATTGCCTCGTTAGCGAACCTAGATATATAATATGTATCTTTCTATTATATTAAATATTAAGGCCGCACATGCACTGAGAAATTTAGCGATTTTTGTTCCACTTATACCTACTACTTGCCATACTAAGTATTGATATCACTCGACTATTAACATAATCCAACGTGACAATAATCTCAAATAACACACAGACATTTTCAATGACTCCTTAGAAACTTACAGCAAACAAATAAATACTTTTTTCAACCCAGTTCCCTAAATCCTTCAAACTCCTTCCTTCACACCTTCTTTTCCTCATTTTATTCTTATTATGTATTTATATTTTTACAATCGTTTTTTTCCCTCTTTTTATTGTTATTCTCATACCTGATCTTTTGTTATTCTTTTTATTGTATGCTCAGCATAATTGTTTAAATATTTTTATTTCATTCTTTTTACTCTCCACTTCTTCTTCTTCTTCTTCTTTACCCTTAGCGCTTTTGTCCCGTTTCTATCGGGGTACGCTTTGACCATGATCCTGGAATTGTCGAGTCTGGTTATTACATTGAAGCGACTGCCATCTGACCTTCGTAACCCTTAGAAAGGGGAACCAGACAAATTGGATCATGGTTACACATAGCTAGTGATATAAATACGCACATAGCTTTTTTAAAAATCCAGAGGTGCGGTGCCCCGCCCGGATTCGAACCGTCAACCTCACGCATATGAGGCGACGACCTTACCGCTGGACTACTATGGTTTAATGAGAAGAAAAAAATATTGGCTTGTACTGATTTTAATAGCATCATGTGTAACCACACAATTTTTAACGCTGAAGTTTTCTGAAATAAATTAAATAAATAAACGTAACAAATTTTTATTTAAAAAAAATGAATATGTTCTTGTTATACAAGTACATATACATCTTCCCACATTCCTTAAATTAAGCATAAATGCTTCTGCTATAGGTGAACGAAATCGGTCGAGGCAGGATTCGAATTCGCGACCACTGGATTATTAGCCCAGCGCGCTAACCGCTCTGCCATCGACCCAGCCTGTAATTTAGCAAAAATATTGTAACCTATCATTTGTAACAATGTTTTTGCTAAATTAATGTTTTACATCCAACATATTGACGAGGATGACGAGGGAATCTCGCTAATTTCAGGGGTGGTTTCGGAATTATTTTTTGTCTAAAGAATTGTCAAATATTGTGATTTTAAAGCTGTCAAGCTGTAGACAATACTATAATGAATCCTTGTATTTAGTTTCAAGACGATAATGTGAGTATTGACTGAGTTGATGGGGAAACGCAAATGGAGTAAATCACATTTGAGTGGCTGTGTGGCCTTGACGTAGATAACATACACAATACATAAACGAAAAATTGTATAAATATATATAACCTCAAAGTGTTAGACAGCAGACAAAAAAGTTTTTATCATTATAACTGAAAGTCCACGACACTGAGTAGTTCCTAAATATGAAAAACAATTTGATAGCTTATTACATTGTATCAAAAACAAAATGCTATGAGGCCCCGAAAATATGTAAATGTGGTAACACTTCCAACCCTCTCCTCTCCCTAAGGTCTTCAGTAGTCAGAAGTCACATAATTGTCTACAACTCGTCGCCATGTACGTTTCACTGACAGTTAAAAGAAGTTCAATAGTTTTGATACAGGACGAAATATTAAATATTTTACGTTATTATATCGATCAAATAAAACACGCGCCGTGGCATATTATAATACCAAAACCGTGTTTAGAAGTGGTGTGTTAAACCAAAATTATAGTGCGATATTATATAAGTTAAAGTGGGTGCCTTCCCCGAAGACCTTTCGAACGAAAGAAGAAGTTCGCCACCAGGTAGGTGCAATATTCCCTTCTCTCATCTACATATATCTACCAATACCCAGGGCTTACATCTTTTTCTATAACACAGTTTTCGAGTGTCGAGTTATGTAGAGCCGGGAAATCGAGAATACAACAGGCAAAATAACGAGACTGACGGTGTGTAGTTCTAGACCTACGCCACAGCTCATTGATATTAAACACGAAAATTTTTAACATGTAAGTAATATTAAAAATAGCTGGTATCATAAAACTATGTAAATAATATGTTGAGATATTTAATTTATTTGAAAAATGTGATCAAATGCGAATACATAATAAACTTATTCCTAACCTAAAATGACAAAGGTGTTGATAACATTTTATCTGCAACCAATAAATTTTCATTCAATTTTAAAACGCAACTCTTTCATGCTAGTCGCTATCATTATTAAAGACAATTATATGCTTTCTGGCTACGTGGTCCCTGTGCGATATCGGCAAAAGAACAGATCGGACAAGATGGAAATTTGGAAGGAAGTAGACTTACTGTGCCAGCTTTCTTTTTTCTTTTCTCTGTCGCGTAGTTCTTCCTTCTCGTCACTGATTTAACAAAATATGTTCACAAATTTTATTTTATTTTTTTTATTTTATATTGCGTCTCGGGCAAATAACAGGTACTATGTCAAATATTAATTTAACCGTCTTTTAATCGTCTCATAGATCCAGACTGAAAACACAATTAAAAACTGTGTCTCCAACGGGAATCGAACCCAGGACCCTTGGATTCGCAGTCAGATACCTAACCAACTGAGCCACGAAGGCTGACAAATTGTCGGTAATATACGTGCGAATGCCGCGAACGTATTTTAAGGTTTTATATTAATTCGCACGGCGCGGCGCTTGTACAACGCGAGTGGTGTATTGTAGACGCGTATTTGCGAGACTGACGAATGTGGCTTACTCGCGCGCGGACAGAGGTGAGATTATTGTTGCTACGTTCGGGTATGGATGTAGGCATGAAGAGGTTTTGGTATATCAGGAAGATGAGGATAGGTACAAATAGGAAGTATCTGTCATCAGCGCCAACAGTCCCTCTAATGTCTTCTTCTGGATCTACTCCACCGAACGATGTCCTCTATTCCACTGTAACTGACTTGTTAAAATAGCAATTTACAGGGTTCATATTATTCTATACTTAGGGTTCATAACATTTTATCGTTTTTACCTGCTGCGATATCAAACAGCCTTTTTACTATGACGTCAGTCTGGTATTTGCTTGCTTTTCTTGCTCTGTATTTATTCTTCAGAAAGATAATTTGAATATGTCGATAATTGGTTCTGGCATCTTTTTATAGCCCATTGGGTTGACTCCCAATTATGTATGAAGATTTAGCAGATGAATAGATTACGGAATATAAAAAAAACGTTGAGGGTAGAAAAATAAAAAAAAGACAATTCCCTTATAATAGCCCAAGAATTGTCTTACGTTGTAGTAATGAGTATTTATGTCCTTAATAAACGTGGGGGATAAGGCAAGGAGTTCCTTGGTGAAAGGTTTTTTCAATAAATGCTACAGAATTTCCTCAGTACGCTCGTCCAAAGTATAGCTGCTTCCCCCAAGAATAACCAACGAATGACTCACTTGTCCCTAATAAGTACTGCTACAAGGTGGTCGGGGAATAACTTTACCTGTGCAAGACATTTTAATTAAAATCTCAAATAACTTTTTGATTGTTTTAACATTTAATTAAGGGTCGAATTATGAATGCATTCAAACAACCATGAATTTTCATAAACTGAGGTAAATGTATTATGTAGAGCATCTCACAAAAAGACATTTTCATACTTTTATAATAATAATTAACACTTCCTTGCACTCTGCGCAAGTTGCGAGTTTAAAGTTGTATGGAAATTTTTTCCAACTCATCATCATCATCATCATCAATGGCTCCACAGCCCATTGCGGGCCTTGGCGTCCTCCAGCATTCCTCGCCCTCTCCCTCTATTCTGACATGCTCCACTCCAGTCCCTTGCACCAACAGCCTCCACATCCCGTTGCAAGCCATCCAGCCATCGGAGCTTGGGTCTACCAACGTTTCGTCTACCTTGTGGCTTTGTGTGCAGGATACTTTTTGGCACACTTTCATCGCCCATTCTTTCCACAATTTCTTCCAACTAACTAGTGTTAATTTCCAGCTCAGAGAAGCAATATTTGCATGAGAAATGAATTTAAATAAATTTCTTCTCGGTTGGGAATCGAACCCAAGATGCCCGCACAGAAACCGAAGGGCTTTGCCAACTGTGCCACGGCGGTCGGCACACTTTTCTTCATAATTCATCATTTCATACCATCACGTCGAATCCCACAGTGTGAAGTAACCAGCTACAGGTGTGAATTATATCATAGAATGAAGCACAACACATGCGTATTGCACCACACACCAGTCTCTCCTAGAATGGTATTATTCAGAATGGGTCATGAACTTCAATGCTGAACAACGTTAGATGCTATTTCCTTCTTGTATTTTCGATTACCCTGCTCTGACGGGACACTGAAAACGATGATGATCGAGAAGAGTGAAAGGACTATTCTAAGCCGGTGCCTCATAGAAAATTATTATAGGTAATTATAAAAACGAATAAGTTATTTTATAAAATTGTGCCATATCTCTCATTATCTTATCTTCCCACAACATTCTGTATAACAAATAATTAAAAATTGAGATTTGTGAAATTGGTATGTGGGGATAGACGCATGTGTATTGCTTCCTTTAATATGGTAATACACACTCGCACGCCTGTTGTTGGTTACCTCACAATATGTCTTATTCTGATTCGTCTAAATTTATGCGTCTGAATTTTAGTATATGAGAAATGTCAAAAAGTTGACTGCATTTATACGGGACTCATTACGTCACACCGTGCGGATAAAATCCTTTTATGCCTGTTCGCCCGTTGGTTATATACGTTTTCGTAGGTACTCTGAAACGAATCAGAATAGGATGTTCTGTGGGAAATGCCGTGATGGTATGATCAAAGAATAAGTTTTGTAAAAACTCCATATAAGTTAATTATATTATAATGTATTTTTATTGGTTCATTTCCCTAATTGGTGAAGAGACCGATAACGTGCACTTTTCTACGTTTATTTTTGTCATACCTATAGAAATCGAAAGTTCTACTTGCCTATCAGCTCGACTCTTTTTATTTGAATATTCCACCCAATCTATGCGATGGAAGGGCAGCTAGACGTTCACCTCCCAGGAGTACATTCCAAGAACAACAGGACATAGTCCTAGTTGAAGTAGAAGAAGAAAAATAAGAATATGTTTGGCCTGTTTAACCCTTAACCGTTCCAATGTATTATTTTTTATTTCATTTAACCTAACCCACCATCTCCATCTTCCAGTATCTTGTCAGGTCCTCCTGAGGTTGAATGTCACTAGAAAGTAAATCTTTTTCACTTTTCTATCAAATTTCCGACAAAAGACCAAAAGGGCGTCCCAAAAGATAATGGAAGAGCGTGGTGGTGGAGGATATGCGGGCATGTAATGTCTCTTAGGACGATGCTCAGGATAGAACGAAGTGGAGGAACGCAGTAAGGAGAGCTGACCCCACTACCATGTAGGATAAAAACTAAGAAGGAGAGAGAGGTCTTATTTTACCTGTCATATTTTGTTAAGAGGTCTTATTTTAGAGGTTTTATTTTTAGATTTTTTCCAAATAAAATAAAATTTAAATATTAAATATGAAAGAAACAAAAAAATTGGGATATTTATTTGAAGGAAACAACAAAGTTGATTTTGACAAACATGATTTTCAAGCACTTGAGCAACTATACTTAGACGTAAATAATACGATGAAAATAGGAAAATACGATAATAAATATAACCTCAAACAAACCAAGAAGAAAATTGATTTATTATTAAAGTTTTCATAACAAAAAACAATAATTTCTTTCTTCATTACACCAAGCTTAAAGACAACAATAAAAGTCGAAAAAATAATAGGTTGAACAATTTAGAGAACACCCAGTAAATTGCCCCGCTGTCTATAAGATCCAGTGTCTCTTCCAAATAATTAAATTTATTGGTTTCAATAAAAACAAATTTCCATTAGACTGAACTGGAGTAGTTCACTTTCTGGCGAGGTAAAATGACCCTTGTCAACTGGCATTCTTATACCGGAGTGAATTTCTCTGGCGCGGCATTATAAGTTCTATAAAGCCAGGATTAAGATGTCTTTTCCCTTGTCTGCCGTCGTCGTCTGCGGACGAAAAACACGACACGTTGAAATTTCCATCAAAGTCTATGTAATTATTATTTGGAATAGAATCAAGGACCCTTATCTGATGTAGCAAGACGATATTCAAGATAATCAGATTACGATGATTTTTTTCCCCAAAAATAATGACTTTTGAGATCATCTAAGATTCGACGAGTTAAATCGTAGTGGTCCACAGTAATTTCGTAACGATAAAGCAATTTTTTTTTAATCATGGACGTCCACTTCGATTTGACGAACGTACCGCACCATTCCAATCTATTATTATACTAGAATTTTAGAAAGACTATACTAGAACATTCGTCAAAGATTTGCCTTATTTATTTATTTAAGGCAAGTGCCTTATTTATCTAAAAGGCACTTGCCAGTATCAGTGCAGTATGTAAGACCTTCATTAGATTGAATTTGATAAATAAAAAGTGAAACTAAAACTAATAAAACGTAAATACTGAAACTAAAAGTGTGAAGTGTGAACAAGTGAAACTACATAAGACTGTGAATCGACCACTACTGAAACTAAAACAGTGAAACAAAAAGTAGTGAAACTAAAACACTGAAATTAAAGCCAGTGAAACTAAAACTAGTTTATGTCAAGTTTCACCGAAAAATCTCGACCGATTTCGTTCACAAGCAATTATGCTTGATTTACTGAATGTTAAGGATTTACATGTACTTACTTACTATAACTATACAAGGTCGACATCGAAATAAGTATTTTTTCTTGTTTAGCAGCTGACTGTTTTGTCAAAGTAAATAAATTTGTGAAAATTTGTCATAAAAAGTACGTTCATCTCATTCTTGGATAAACGGAAAGTGATGATATTCCAAGGATCTGTACCTTTGAGAAAATAATTCCGAATCGTTTATCACTTAAGTCAAAAACAAACTATCAATCAAAGAGTTTATTAAGTATCAGAATTCTGTGCGTCGTCTAAAGGAAAGGAGTTTACTTTGCTTCGTCAATTTCAAGACGTTTTGATGAAACGGCTGAAGATTGATGATGTGAAAATAGATAGCTAAGAACTTACTTTAAAAATTTTAATATCGGTTCGATGTGTAATACTTGGAATCACGAAATGATAAATTCATGATATAAAATAGTAATTATTTTATGCTTTCGCAAAATTTATAGATGTTGAGTTTTTCAATTGGCATAACCCATAAAGATATTAAAGAATTATTAAAAACATACATATAATATCTATCAAATAAACCTTTGGGTTCCTATTCAATCGTCCACTAATTATCGACAAAATTCTTTTTTGTTGGCATGTGTGTAATAAAATAAGTAATTTGATTCTTAACTCACCAGAAATTGACGTATTTCAGTGTAAAATTACAGGAGTGAGAAGTCTTTAAGTTAAGAAGTGATCTTAGTTAAACATTTTCTTAGTGTAATTTTTTTTTAATACAGAATGATTTATTCGCGATTAAATCGAATATTTTTTAATTGCATTTACGCAAACATTGGATTATTTTTCCTGTCGGGACTCAAATGATGTTTTTACTAACAAACTTTTTAACATCTCAATAAAGATGAAGTTGGGATATTATAGAAGAACCAGGAGCTTGTCAATAAAAAAAAATCCGTGATAACTTTTTATTGTTTTATATAATGTTTTTATAAATTGTATCTGTTACAGAAACATACTATATTATGGTGTTATATTATATTAGATTGACTATGTGATTTATTATTATTATAATAAATTGAAGTGTATACATATATGTAAGTCTTCCTAATAATTATAAATAAAAAATAAAATAAAACACAATGTCAACAAATAATATAAAATAACAAAAGATAAAAATACTAAATAATAAATAAAAGCAAAATTTTATAAACATTATTATAAACATCGAATTTATCATAATATATAATCTAAGATTATAAAATAAAAATTATGAAATAAAATAGAACACGGTATTTTTCCATTATTTGTTGTAGTAGTAATAGTGTTGGATAAATCTTATCAGATTTAATTTCAGACCTTGATCATGCCGAGACGAAAAAGTTTGGTCGTGATAAATTTAATCTGTGGAAAAGCAACTGTGTTTTATTTTATTTGGTAACTAGCTTTTATGTCCCGCCGTTGGCCAAGAATGTAAAATTGTGAAGAAATAAGCAATCGTTTTTTATAATATTGTCACCCAATTATTTTGCAATATCGGACTATGAAAAGTGGTTTGAAATTTGATTGAGTTTAAGCATTGTAAAATGTTCAAGTGATGGCCACAACCCATTATTTTTTATATATTGCTATAAAGTGTGAATGAAGTATAATATACAATTTCTGCACGCATGGACTATGCGAAATGGTTTTAAATATATGACTATTTATCAACGTTGTAAACAGATTGGTTTGGCCACAACCCCCATTTTTATATATTATCATCAAAAACAAATTGTAATATGTACCTATTGAAAATTTAGTAATTTTGGATGTTGGAATGTGGTTAAAATTTGATTAAATTATGTACCGAAAAGATCTAGCGTTGGTCACATCCCATTCGTTTTTATATTTTTTCATCAAGTGTGCATTATATTTTTGCACAATTAGAGTGATAGACTTAAAATTGACACAAAAGTCTACATTAACGAAGAAGAAGAAGACTTAAACTATAGTAAATAGTTTTTAATTTGAATATAAACGTTGTGAAGAGTTCAGTAATGGCCACAACCCCCATTCTTTAAATATCGTCAACGAAATCAAATATGAAGGTGTTGAAAATTATTCAAAATAGGATGATATAAATGGTTTAAATTTGATTAAACAAAAGTATTGAAAAGATTCTAGTGCAGCTTACATCGTCACATCCCACATCCCATTCGTTTTTACATATGTATTTTCATCAAGTGTGCATATCGTTAATAATATTTCTGCACAATAGACTATTATACTTAAAACTAACCCAAAAGTCTAAATAAAAAAGAGAAGAATAAGTATAAGACTATAAGAAATAGTTTGTATAAAAAACTATCCCAATGGTCTACATAAAATAAGAAAACATACACAAAATAGAAGAATTAGACTATTGGAAATAGATTGTATAAAAACTGACTAAAAGGTCTTCATAAAAAAAAGAAGATTAATCTATAGGAAATAGTTTTGTATAAAATTCAACAAAGAAAACGAAGAAAAAGACTAAAGGAAATAGTTTGTGTAAAAACTGTAAAGTCTACATAAAATTAAGAAGAAAAAGAATTAGACTCCATGAACCTCCCGTCCCTTCAATCCATCATTACGTCCCTTTCAATCAGGCCCTTCAGTACCTCCCGTCCCTACAGGCCCTTTTATACTTCCCATCCCTTCAGGCCCTTTAGTGCATCCCATACCTTCATTGCATCCCGTCCCTTCAGTCGCTTAAGAAATGTTTAAATCCAGAAACCATCCTGGAAGAACCGCGAAGAGATGAAAGGACCTTCTTTTCCCAGGATACGCCACCTTCAAAGGTAAAATGACTAAATACACGAAGAAGAAGAAGAAAAAAGTTTAAATCCAGATACCTGCGAAGATATGGAAGGAAAATTGGACCTTCTTCTCCCAGGATAGTCCTCCTTCATAGGTAAAATGACCAAATGCACGATAAAGAAGAAGAAGAAGAAAAAAGTTTAAATCCAGAAATCTGCGAAGAGATGGAAGGACAGTCGGACCTTCTTTTCCCAGGATATTCCCCCTTCATAGGTAAAATGACAAAATACACGAAGAAGAAGAAGAATAAGAAAAAAGTTTAAATCCAGAAACCATCCCGGGCATACGCTCGACAATTCACCAAAGTTTCATTTTAATCGGACAAACGGTTTAGGAGTACATCGCATACATGCATAAATAAACAAATAAAATAATTTTCCGATAGAAAATCAGTATATTGTTGATTTGTAAGTAAATAGTAATAGGTAGGTACCTACCTACAACAATGTTCTAAATAAATTCGATTCATAACTAATTTTATTTGAATTCAGAATCTTTCCGTTACCATAGTAACCATTCCAATACGTTAAAAATATCAAATGGTTTGAGACTTTTTTGAATATGTAGGTACCTACATTGGTTTGTTCGATGCCATAAAAATGAAAATTGTCAGATAAATCAAATATTATATACAAATTATGCAATTTTATTATGCCTATATCTTTACTAATAATAAACACATTTTTACAATATATGTCTTAAAACTCGCTGTAATGTCTTGTGTTTCATTTTATTATTTCATAATTACATTTATTTCAAAGGTTTATTATTTTCAAGAACATATTCATTCGGTGGGAAAATGAAATATTGTATGAAAAGATATTAAAATGGCGGCGTTTATGTACAAAAGGCTTACTTTAAAAATAAGTTAAACATTATAATTATACCAAATATTCACCATGTTTTTCACTTAAACGCTAAGTTATACTTCAAAATATATTTTTATTGTGTAAATACCTACTTCTAACTTTTAAATCAACAGATATTTGCGTGCAAAATGTACACTTTTTTGACAGATATGACTTGGAAAATTTTGTATGAAAAAAATAATTATTGAAATATTTTTAAAATTCAGCATTTTTATCGCATTATTTTTAGCGTGACACTGCATCAGGTATACTGGTACACGTTCGCACATAAATTAGATTTTTAGATGCTCTTGGTTTTTCAGAAGGCGTGAGACAAACACACACATACACACACACATACACTAACATTTTGATTGCTTTATTACTTTAGATTTTTAAATGGATTTAAATTCTGTTGACAGAAAAAAATGAGTTATCTCTATAATTGATTGATTCGATGAAAAAAGTGTATTTTTTTATTTTATTTTATTTATTTATTAAGAGAAAAAACAATTACACATCACAAATATACATTTTTGTTTTATAAATAATAAATTTGATTTATATGTGCAATCACAATATTTCCCATAGAGAAGTTACATACAATGTAAACATAGACGTGCTTAGAGAATAAGGTAGAGATAAAAGTAATAAAATATAAAAATATGTGCAATCACAATATTTCCCATAGAGAAGTTACATACAATGTAAACATAGACGTGCTTAGAGAATAAGGTAGAGATAAAAGTAATAAAATATAAAAATATGTGCAATCACAATATTTCCCATAGAGAAGTTACAATGTAAACATAGACGTGCTTAGAGAATAAGGTAGAGATAAAAGTAATAAAATATAAAAATATGTGCAATCACAATATTTCCCATAGAGAAGTTACAATGTAAACATAGACGTGCTTAGAGAATAAGGTAGAGATAAAAGTAATAAAATATAAAAATATGTGCAATCACAATATTTCCCATAGAGAAGTTACAATGTAAACATAGACGTGCTTAGAGAATAAGGTAGAGATAAAAGTAATAAAATATAAAAATATGTGCAATCACAATATTTCCCATAGAGAAGTTACAATGTAAACATAGACGTGCTTAGAGAATAAGGTAGAGATAAAAGTAATAAAATATAAAAATATGTGCAATCACAATATTTCCCATAGAGAAGTTACAATGTAAACATAGACGTGCTTAGAGAATAAGGTAGAGATAAAAGTAATAAAATATAAAAATATGTGCAATCACAATATTTCCCATAGAGAAGTTACAATGTAAACATAGACGTGCTTAGAGAATAAGGTAGAGATAAAAGTAATAAAATATAAAAATATGTGCAATCACAATATTTCCCATAGAGAAGTTACAATGTAAACATAGACGTGCTTAGAGAATAAGGTAGAGATAAAAGTAATAAAATATAAAAATATGTGCAATCACAATATTTCCCATAGAGAAGTTACAATGTAAACATAGACGTGCTTAGAGAATAAGGTAGAGATAAAAGTAATAAAATATAAAAATATGTGCAATCACAATATTTCCCATAGAGAAGTTACAATGTAAACATAGACGTGCTTAGAGAATAAGGTAGAGATAAAAGTAATAAAATATAAAAATATGTGCAATCACAATATTTCCCATAGAGAAGTTACAATGTAAACATAGACGTGCTTAGAGAATAAGGTAGAGATAAAAGTAATAAAATATAAAAATATGTGCAATCACAATATTTCCCATAGAGAAGTTACAATGTAAACAAAGACGTGCTTAGAGAATAAGGTAGAGATAAAAGTAATAAAATATAAAAATATGTGCAATCACAATATTTTCCATAGAGAAGTTACAATGTAAACATAGACGTGCTTAGAGAATAAGGTAGAGATAAAAGTAATAAAATATAAAAATATGTGCAATCACAATATTTCCCATAGAGAAGTTACAATGTAAACATAGACGTGCTTAGAGAATAAGGTAGAGATAAAAGTAATAAAATATAAAAATATGTGCAATCACAATATTTCCCATAGAGAAGTTACAATGTAAACATAGACGTGCTTAGAGAATAAGGTAGAGATAAAAGTAATAAAATATAAAAATATGTGCAATCACAATATTTCCCATAGAGAAGTTACAATGTAAACATAGACGTGCTTAGAGAATAAGGTAGAGATAAAAGTAATAAAATATAAAAATATGTGCAATCACAATATTTCCCATAGAGAAGTTACAATGTAAACATAGACGTGCTTAGAGAATAAGGTAGAGATAAAAGTAATAAAATATAAAAATATGTGCAATCACAATATTTCCCATAGAGAAGTTACAATGTAAACATAGACGTGCTTAGAGAATAAGGTAGAGATAAAAGTAATAAAATATAAAAATATGTGCAATCACAATATTTCCCATAGAGAAGTTACAATGTAAACATAGACGTGCTTAGAGAATAAGGTAGAGATAAAAGTAATAAAATATAAAAATATGTGCAATCACAATATTTCCCATAGAGAAGTTACAATGTAAACATAGACGTGCTTAGAGAATAAGGTAGAGATAAAAGTAATAAAATATAAAAATATGTGCAATCACAATATTTCCCATAGAGAAGTTACAATGTAAACATAGACGTGCTTAGAGAATAAGGTAGAGATAAAAGTAATAAAATATAAAAATATGTGCAATCACAATATTTCCCATAGAGAAGTTACAATGTAAACATAGACGTGCTTAGAGAATAAGGTAGAGATAAAAGTAATAAAATATAAAAATATGTGCAATCACAATATTTCCCATAGAGAAGTTACAATGTAAACATAGACGTGCTTAGAGAATAAGGTAGAGATAAAAGTAATAAAATATAAAAATATGTGCAATCACAATATTTCCCATAGAGAAGTTACAATGTAAACATAGACGTGCTTAGAGAATAAGGTAGAGATAAAAGTAATAAAATATAAAAATATGTGCAATCACAATATTTCCCATAGAGAAGTTACAATGTAAACATAGACGTGCTTAGAGAATAAGGTAGAGATAAAAGTAATAAAATATAAAAATATGTGCAATCACAATATTTCCCATAGAGAAGTTACAATGTAAACATAGACGTGCTTAGAGAATAAGGTAGAGATAAAAGTAATAAAATATAAAAATATGTGCAATCACAATATTTCCCATAGAGAAGTTACAATGTAAACATAGACGTGCTTAGAGAAAAAGGTAGAGATAAAAGTAATAAAATATAAAAATATGTGCAGTCACAATATTTCCCATAGAGAAGTTACAATGTAAACATAGACGTGCTTAGAGAATAAGGTAGAGATAAAAGTAATAAAATATAAAAATATGTGCAATCACAATATTTCCCATAGAGAAGTTACAATGTAAACATAGACGTGCTTAGAGAATAAGGTAGAGATAAAAGTAATAAAATATAAAAATATGTGCAATCACAATATTTCCCATAGAGAAGTTACATTGTAAACATAGACGTGCTTAGAGAATAAGGTAGAGATAAAAGTAATAAAATATAAAAAAAACAATACGTATTGAAAAACACATATTATGAAGTATAGTTTGGAATACACAAGAATGACATCACTCATATAACATTACTTCCTCAACAGTGCATTCCAGCCACACCCAGGTCCTAAGAGGTTTAAGGGGGGAGACTGCTGCAAACGTACCTATTTTTTCAATTTGAATTTGCGTCATTACTACAAAACGAATCATTTTGAAAAAAATAACCTAGTTAGTTTGGATATTAATAAATAAAAATATACCTTAATTTTTAATTTATATTCTGTATATATTCTTGTAGGAAAATAATAAGCATACCCCAATTTTTGACATTTATCTTAAATTTCTAAAAAAACTATAAGGTATAGAGCATAATTTTTTTTATAAATTAAAGAAGATCAAAATATCTGGAAAAATACGATGTAACGTTGCATTAATGCATCAGGTTAAGTTGATAAACCAAAAAAACTTATATTTCGTAATGGCGCTGAATGGTAAATAAATGTTTTTTAGGTTTATTTTCTAAACCTGAAGCATTAATATAACGTCACATCGTATTTTTCTAGATATTTTTGTCTTCTTTAATTAAAAAAAAAAAATATGTTGAACTACGCCTTATATTTTATTGAAAATATAAGATAAACGTTGAAAATCGGGGTATGCCATTATTTTTCTACAAGAATTTATACAGAACATTATCAAAAAGTAAAGATACATTTTTCTCTATGAATACCCAAACTATCTAAATTATTTTTTCAAAACGATTTGATAAGAAATAATGATGGTATATCAAATTTGAAAAATAGGTACGTTGGCAGCAGTCCCCCCCTTAAGAAATTATTTTATGTTTTAGTGATTTTTACTGTTTCCATATATAAATTATAAAAAAGACGTCTATGGCTTGATTCTAAGCTGCTATTTTACTTTCGGATACTGTATTTTTTCCTTGAATTCTTGGATCGATCTTAATTAGGCACTAAACACAAAAAAGTGTAATGTTCTTTTGAAGGGCCTCCTTTTATGGTTTTAGAATTTTTTAATTTCATTTTGAAGGAGATATTTATCGCCCCGTTCTCTCATTTTACCCTCCTGAATATTCCACACTTATTATTTTATAAAGAGAGTCTTTACTTTTGTTCAAGCCACTGTCGTACTAATGGAATTAAAATTCATACCGAAATTTCATATCGTAACGTAGTTCATTAACTGAATTGGACTGAGAGCGAAAACTTATTCAAGATATTGATGATATAAAAGTGTTTAATCATAATAACAAGTATATTAAATCATTATATTCTATAGTAGTTCACTTTAGTGTCGTTATCTTGAAATGTACATTGAATTGTTAATAAGAAGAAAAAAATATTAAGCCAACGTCCGTTTACTTTTTTTTACATATCAATAGAGACGAAGTTGGCATATTATAGGAGAACCAGGAACTCAAGGCACCTACACCTGTCATCAGCTGGTTTACCTGATCACTTTATGCACTTGCGCAACGTTCAACAATTGTGCCCTCTTATTGAGTCCGCTTATCAATGCAATCCTTGAAAGTTCTATGTAGTTTAATAATGGCAAATTAATCATCACCATCTATGAAGTAACGAAGAAACCTTTTGTGAAGCCATCCATTGAGAAATTGTTTTTTTTTTGTAAACAATGAAAGCAACAGTCTTTATGCATGAGGTGACAGTGTTCTCTCACAGATGTCACCCCGGAACTGCGCCAGAAATATTATTTAAATTTTGCTTGTTTACCTACTTGTACAGAGGTGCATTACCTGGTGGGATTTCGTTTAAATTTAATAACTTATTTATTTATTTTATTTATTTAACTTTTTGTAAATGAATAAACAAATAATAATGCACACTGGCGGGCTTATTGCCAAAAGGCTATTTCTTCCAATCAATCAGAATTAAAGATTATTGAGTAGGCTTTTTTATTTTTAAATGTATTATAATAATGTATTGTTATTTTATTTTTGGTAATTTTACATTTTTTACTAGTGCGATACTTTTATTTGTTTTTATTAATTTGTTAATTTTGTAAATTGCGAGAAATAATTTTTTTTTAATTTAATACCTGACATGAATTTTTATTAAACTAGAATTTAAGACATGAAATGTAGTTATTTCTTTAAAAATTATGAATATGGTTTATTAATTGAGAATTACAAAAATGTTTTTGGTATTTGAGATATACCTAATAAAAATTGTTAATTTCATTCTGATAAAGGTCTAGTGCAGTGATTCCCAAAGTGGTCTATATCGACCCCCAGGGGTCTATGACAACCTGCAAGGGGTCTACGTCAGCGAAAAAAAAATCTGGGGGTCCACGATAGTGGATCTCAACATACACTGACAGTACCCATCGCAAAACAATTTGTTATTATTATTCGTTGTGTAATATTTTATTTTAACATTTTTTGTCATGTTACTTTCAAATTTCCTTAAAGTTCCATCATACCAAAACCTTTGATAACATTCATAACATTCCCCTTCTCACATTCATTTATAATGGTTGTACGCCTATGCCTGCCATAAAATCTAAGACCATACAATTTAAATTTGACTTTGATTTATGTCAGCGTTCGTGGCTCAGTTGGTTAGGTATTTGACTGCTGATCCAAAGATCCCGGGTTCGATTCCCGGTGGAGACACAGTTTTTTAACTGTGTTTTTAGTCTGGATCTGTGTGACGATTACTATCGTAAGTCTCCAGAATATGGTAACTTGTTATTGGGTGCGTGTTAAATTAATATTTGACATAGTACCTGTTAGTTGCCCGAGAAGCATAATATCGGGTAAGTAGGGGGTCTACCAAAAATCGAAAAACATGGCAAGGGGTCTACTATACTAAAAAGTTTGGGAACCTCTGGTCTAGTGTCTCCTTGTAAACTGTATGTATTTGTTACATATATTAAAAAAAACACGTGTTTATAATGAATAATCTAATAAATAATGTCGTATTATCAATTAGTGTTATTTAAAACCAGAGGTCATGTTGGTGCAGATGACAGATAGGTACTTCCCATTTATACCTATACGTCCTCATCTTCCTGACATTCCAAAACCCCTTTCATACCTACATCTATACCTTGAACGTGGCAACAATAATCTCGCCCTTGTCCGCGCGCGAGTAGGCCACCTTCTTTAGTCACAATACTCAACACCGTGTGCATCGTTCTTATAAAACTACATACTAAGGCCTACTGTCCACGGATCCGTCATTTGACGATTGGCGTATTTTGCATATTAGTTATGTCCACGCTGCGTCATGCAATCATTAACCACGCTACAAAACGTCTCAGTTTTCTTTCAACTAGCATCGATAAAGCACGTATTTTATAATATAAGCGTTTGACCGGGTCGATCACAATATACTTATACAAAAACTATACAAAGTGGGAATTCATGGTGATCTTCTCCGATGGTTCGTTTCATATATAAGAAACAGACAACAGGCTGTGGTCGTGGGAAGTCATAGATCCAACTTCATTTGCGCTCCGTCAGGTGTGCCGCAAAGTTCACACCTGGGACCAATCCTCTTCAATATATATATACACGATATCCAAAACTGCTTCCAGTTTTCATCCTGTTCGGGTTTCGCAGATGACATGAAAATTTATCTAGCAATTAAAAATATAAATGACTGTTATAAATTACAAAACGATCTAAACAACCTATCCTTATATTGTAATATAAACAAATTAGATATCAACGTATCGAAATGTGCTTTATTATGTATAACGCGTAAAAGAAATACTATAGCATACCCATACTCTATTAATAACTCCATGCTGAAGAAAGTTGACCACATTAGAGATCTGGGAATAATAATAGATGCCAAATTAACATATGAACAACACATACAAACCATCACAAATAAAGCCTATCAAATGCTCGGTTTCGTTATCCGCAGCTGTAAACAATTCAAAAACATTAATACACTAAAACACTATACTTTACATACATTTGTCTTCACCTGGAATTCTGTACGCCAATATGGAACCCTCATTACAAAGTCTACATTAATCAAATAGAAAATATTCAAAAAACCTTTTTGAAACACTTGGAGAGACGCCTTTATGTTGAACACACTAATTATAATACTTCTACCAGAAACTTCAATATGACTACATTACAAAACAGGAGACTTTCTTTTGACCAAATATCACTTTACAAAATTTGCAATAACTTGATTGACTCGCCGGACATACTCAATAATATATCACTCACTCCATATACCAAATAGACATACCCGCTCACATAATTTATTTCACTTACCAGTATGCCACACTAATTACATACATATACTTTGCACCTTTGTTTAGAATTCAGCGAGATAACAATACACATTTCAAACACACGGACATTTTTTACGACACATTACAGCATTATCAAAGACAGATAAAGATGTTCTTAAACCCTAACACACAATCCAACAATCCCCTCCTCAATCACTAATGATCCCTTCTTGTCATCCTAAAACATATTATGTACCTACTTGTTTTTTTCTTATATTATTGTACTTTTATATTATTATTATTTTTTATGTATCTTTTCTCTCTTTTTTTTAAATTTATGTTACTTTTTGTATAATTTTTTTTTCATAATAGTATGTCACCAAACATTGTACATTCACAAATTTAAATAGAAGAAAGCATTTTTGGCTATGTTAAAATTTAAAAACTGAATTGTAAATGATATAATTAACAGCTGTAGCTTTCTGAGAGTAAATAAATAAATAAATAAATAATATAAACCACAAGTGTGCGTTTTGCGAGTCGGTCGAGAAGTGACACGCTTCTGCACGCACCGCATGACGAATGCATGACATGCGGCTGACGCTACGTTGCCGCTCCGTGGACACAGTTTTGATTTGATGACGTGGACACGTGGACACACAAGCATTTGTCTTGCATTCGTCAATTGACGAAAGCGTGCGCATGACTTGCGGTTTACGTGGACAGCAGGCCTCACTCGGCACCGTGCGCATGAAAAAAAAATGAAATCGGTTGGGTGGTTTCGGAGATTAGCGTGTACGAACATCGTGACACGAAATTTTTATATGTATGTATGTTATCACTTACCAAAGGCTTAGATTCCACGTATGCATGAACGAATTTAGGTCTCATCGCGAAACTGGGCTTAACGCAAATAAAAATGAAGAAGTAATGAAGCGAATCATGTGTGAGAGAGAAAAATATATGGAAGAAATAAAAACAAAAACAAATATTTGTGCCAATACATCCGTGGTAGATAGCCAGACGATTTGATAGGATAGGGGAGAGAGAGAACTGTACTCTAGTTCACGTGGCAATAGTGCAGGGTTTAAAAATTCATGTTCCGGAAACACGTAGGTATATTATGTACATATTATGTTGTGCAAGATACACAAAGTGGTGGGGGGTGGTAGTAACTTGTGCAATTTATCGGTGTCGAAGTGGTAGCACATGGTGCAAATTGATTATTCGCAGAGGAAAACATCAATGTACACAGAATGCAATATTTGCTTTTCCCAGAAACTAACGTATGTAATTACAATCTGATCGTAGTAATACAAAAGGCTTCACAGGGAATGTTAGGCAACCCTGTTCCTTACAATATGTTTCAGATAACATACATTGATAGACTAGAAGAACAGAATAAATTTCTGAAACACTTGAAATTTCGTGGCAAATCAAAATTCTCTGATTATCGGTAATCTGCTTAACACCATAATATTTGTAATCACGAAAACAGACGAACAATTATAGACAAGATGTACCTTCACAAAATTATTCACAACCGTGTAGACTTACTTTACTTCAGTTTTGATATATGTCGACCGATGATACACAATCTACTCACAAAACAATTTTCTATATAGGTACTTATTATTTTAGTTTTCACTACACGACGGTTCTTTCCTGGAATTTTCCTTAATTATTTATATCATTCCATTGGCTTTTTAATGGTGCATCTGGTGATGTAATCAGTATCCTAATGCAACGTCTATTTTAGATGATGTAATTATTTTTTTTTTTGATGATTATCAAATTTTTTAGTTTTTCGTGTTGACTTAGACCAGCGGTCGTGGAACCGGGTTATAAATTACCCCAAATGGGGTAAAAATGTTTTTTTTTAGAATTTTATTGTCTATTACATACTTACTATTTTCATGTAACATTTTTTATATTTTCCGTGTAAATTAATTAAATAAATAATGTTTATTTAAATAAACATTGATTGTCTTCTTTTCAAAATCGGGGAAAGGGGTAATATTGACTTACGCAAAAATAATTTGGGATAATGGTTTAAAAAGTTCCCCGACCGCTGACATAGACACATTTTTTTTTCACTTTAATGATTTTGTAAGTTTCATTGATGCTTCTTGGTTTACTTTTATCATGTTACATGTTTTTTTTGTTGTTGTGAAAACAAGCAATACGTTTTTCGAGTTTGACCACCGCTTTCTTCTATCTTGACACATATACATCGCCTCATCAACATTGATACACTGTCTCATAAGTTCTCATCTTGCTAGTAATGCAATTTTATTTAAAAATTTTCAAAAGGTATCATGTAGAAAGTGCATACTATGAGTTTTGTGACAATGTTTTTGGTTGTTTGGTTTATTGTGAATCGTTTATTTGTTTGTCCTCTGGGAATCTTATATTTGTTTAAGAATCTAATATAAATGTTCTTCATAAAAATGCATTTAGAGAGTTTTGTGTTGGCCACAACCCACTAATTTTTATTGTGAAACTTTAACTGTGTTTTTGATTGTTTTTTATCATATGCTTATTACAAATTTAATAAATAAAAAAAATCTAAAAATGGTTACAAAGTTTCCTGTGTAGAGATTGACTTTAGGGTGAGATAAGTAGGTATGTAGTATAGATAGATGCTGTATTAAGATAGATATATATAGATATAAACATTCCCCTCTCCATATTACGTAGCCAATTACTTGGGCATACCTGTTGCGATTGCTGGGGTATATTGGGCAAATCCAATTTTCAGGGAAATGGTATTCAAAATGGACGCCATGAGTGGTACTTAATTAATTCAATTTACACAGCATTGCAATGGATATTTGTATTACTAAATCTGACATGATCATTATAATATGATTAGGTATTCATAAATACTTATTTTAACTGAAATATCTTTCAGTGCATATTATCATGACAGCTGTTTCTAATTTAGATTTTTTTTCTTCTTAGACATTTTTATCTTTTTATTTATTTGAATTATTTAAACATTTCACAGTTTTATTTATTAGTATTTTTTTCAAACCTTTTAATTTACTTCACTTTCTGTCTGTAATGGAATTTTGAAATAGATTTTTACTAACTTCCCAACCAGTATTCCCCATGACAATGCGTTAACAGCTTGTGATATATATATATTTTTATTTTTAACATAAGAAATAATATACACTTTATAAACGTCAAAGTTTAATAATGCAATTAAAAAAAAATACTTAAGAACTAGATGCAGGACGTAAACTGCTTCACTAGGTTAAAAACCTGTTCTGAAGCAGCTTTTAATTATAATTATATAAGTATATGGTTTAGGTGCACGTGTGTGTCATTCATTGCATGTTAACGTAAAGTAGTTTATTTATCTGTCTTGTCCGTTTTTTACCCATTTTTTAATGATATATTGATGAAATTGAACAATTTCGTATTTTTTGTAAACGTGAATTGTGTCTTAGCTCTGAGGCACCGGCTTAGAATAGTGCTTCCACTCTTTTCTATTATTGTTTTCGAGTGTCCCGTAAGAGCCGGGTAATCGAAAATACAACAGGCAACAATAACATCTCACATAGTTCAGCAATGAGGTTCACCACCCATTCTGAATATAGTGCCTTTTTAGGTGAGACGAGACTGGTATGGGGGTATACAGAGCAATGTTGTGCAATGTTCCCTTTTATAAGGCAATGCACACCCGCACACCTTTCGCTGGTTACCCCACATTGTGGGATATGCCGTGATGGTATGAATGAATGAGAGTGAATTGTGTCTGTTATACATGTTGCATAATATCAGGCGATATTTATATCGATTTCAGTTTTGTCCTTCACTTGTTCATCATTCCAACGCGAAGAAAGCTTTAAAAAGTGCGTCATCATTTTACTTATTTACTTGTTTTAACGCGGGAATGATTAACAATACCATTTAAATATACCAAGCTACACAAGGAACCAATTAATGAAGAATATATTCATAGCGGACAGGAGTGAAATGAAAGGTTGGAGCCATCCAAGAAAAGGACGGTGCGACCATCTGAATATTCTAAAGGAGGAAAAAGTAAGAAGCTTGAAAAACAGACGAGCATTGTATGAGACGATGCATGAACGTCGATGAGGCAATGGATGCGTGCCAAGATAAAAAAAATATGGCGCTCGATCATCTCTAATTACCAAATGCTTGAATTTTTCTTAGGGTCGTATTACGGGAGTTATTTAAGAAGAATGTAAGAAAAAGTTGAGGTCCCGTAACGGGACCTTACCATTTTCTTATACTTTCCGCAAATAACTCTTTTAATTCGACCCTTGGTTCATTGTGTAAAATTATGATGTGTACGATTAACGATAAAAACATTACTTATTGACAATATTTCATAAATTCAAAAAAAATAAATAAAAAAGCATCGATTAAATATTCAATTTTTAAAATGTTCCACTGATAATTTTTTTGCGTTTACCACTTCTATGCATAACGCTATCAATATTATTATATTGTGTTTATTTTTTAATATATTGAAACATAATATGCGTGTATGCGATTAAATTGTTAAGGTTACTCGGGTTTTGAATCCCTGATATTAAAATCAGTTGAAACCAAAGCGAATCTATATAATAATAAATAATAATAAAATGAATATGTCCTTGTTATACAAGTACATATACATCTTCCTACGTTCCCTAAAATAAGTAAATAAATGCTTGTGCTATAGGTGAACGAAATCGGTCGAGGCAAGATTCGAACTCGCGACAACTGGATTACTATCCCAGCGCGATAACCGCTCTGCCATCGACCCATCTTATAATATACTGATACACACACATAATATGTCAACCATGTAATTTAAAATATATTTATTTAAATATTAAAATGATCAGACTATATTCAGATGTTTTAATTATAAGGTGCCAGGTTTATATTTTGTAGAGTTTCTGGAGAGTTTGACGCTTCCTATTGGTTCTGCCGTTACTATCGGAAATCGACGCTTCCTATTGGTTGAAATATTGCCAGGCGCCATGTCGCCACAATATGAATATACTGTTTTTTTTAATTTTATTGAATTCTTATCATTTTTCTTATAAATCCTTGAAGTTCAGAACTTCGTAAAACGTTTATTTGATGTTCTGAAGTGTATCATGACAAATTGAACATTTCAAAATTCCATTTCTGATTTTTCGATCTTACGTTGCAATGAAGCTCTCTTGTTGTATCACATAATATTATTATTGTGCATGTATGTAGAGTATTTTGGCATATCGCAGATATATATTATTATTATATTGCGAATATAAAGAAATATTGCACACATTTTTATCCGTGTAATGGGGGTGAATTGTGGAAGTCGTTTATATGTAATGCATCCACAAAATTTCGCCATTAGCGGTGCCCCATATCCCGCGTTTATTGGCATCGCAGCCAACTTCACGCGATAAACTGGGTCCGCCATCTTGAATCATGGACATTCATTTTCCGCTTATCTTATATTTATATTATTAACTGCAACAATACTTTTTTGACGTTTCTGTCAAAGTATGTCCACATTTGAACGTTTGAAAGTACTGTTGACATGTTTGTTATGTGTAAATAACCATTTCATTTATTGTATTTGAATACAATATTTTCTGGAGTAGGTTGGGAAAAACATGTGATTCAAATAACATTTTTGATTCATTTATTTATTTACGAATAAACAGCATTAATTGCCTTTTACATACATACATAAAATCACATATTGAAGAAAATCATGCTGAGATTGTATTCTGAAAGTTTCATCACAATGTATCTGTGTGTGTACCTAATGTGTACTATTCTACCTTATCGATTATAGACTAAAGTCTACTCATTGTATTCTTTTAAAATTTTGCAATTTTGTATATTTTCTAATCGCTTAGACTCCATAAGATTTTGAAAGATTTTGATCATCGGAATCATGAGAAATCATGAAACTCATTAGTTTGCGAAGGTTTTGTTTATAGGCGAATCACTAAGCATGTCCCTCATGGGGTAGGCAGAGAGAACCGAACGCCACATTTTTTCTATCTTGAACATATTCATTTTGAAGTCGGTTTTTATTCAGTGAAATAGCGACTGTACAGCACTATAGTCAAAATTCAAGCACATTCCTATCCGATAAAACATTATTAGACAGAGTCTTGACTAGTGGTCCTATAAGGATAGTTCATACATACCCGTACCGTCATAGGTTAAAACGAGTGGGTTGTGGCCAACGCTAAAATCCTCACTAACAAGTCATTCTATAAAGTATTCAATTTTGTATAGAAAATTTTCAGCATTTTCATGAAATGAGTTTGTTAAATTATTTTTTATTTAAATATTTCATAAAGAAAACTTGATAACTCTTCAATGCAATTTTATGAAAGTGATGTGCCTTTTTACGAATTTGAAAATAAAAATTTCAAATTTTAATTTTCCTGAGCTTGGGGTCACTTTGAAATATTTGACAGTTAAAAAAATTGAGAAGCACTATTTATATATCTTGCAAAATCTAATGGAATCTAATCGAGTATTAGATATACAAATTTGCAAAATTTGAATAGAATCGAATGAGTACTTTAGTCTATAATCGATAAAGTAAAAATGAACACGCCGTACATAGCACACTGCACATAGCACACTACACATAGCACACAGCACATAGCACACACACACACAGATACATTGTGATGAAACTTTCAGAATACAATCTCAGCATGATACTAGTTGATAATCTACAAAAAAAAATTACCCTTAAAAATTGCGAAATCATAACTACCCACTATATCACCTTGTGTTAGTGAGGAGTAAAAAACTTGTATTGTTTTTCATACAACTAGCGGGTAGTGCTAGTTACATCTTGGGATATTACTAGTCCAAACTTACCACATTGTCTAAAAACAAATCCACTTATTTATCTAATCATGGAGTGCCACTCCAATTTGCTGAACGTACAACACTATCCATCCCTATCCATAACAAATACCGACTTATTTATTATTAAAATAAAAAAAAATATTGTAACCTATACTTTCCTAACCAAACCTAAGAAGTGTTCGGCAGTAGAGTGTTGTGAAAGGGATGGATTCAAATTAGTTAACGGGAACATATTGATGAGTGGAATCCTTACCAAAATTGGACTGTATTTATAAAATTTTACATTGTATTTATTGATTTTCTTATTATCAATGTTTTAGGGTAGCTACCATACCTCAACTATGCGGACATAAAAAAGTGATGATGTTTTTTCTTCTTACTACCCCAAGAGCAATGAATTCCCAATTTTTAAAGTTATTATTTTTATTGCCGATTATCAACTAGTATCATGCTGAGATTTTATTTTGAAAGTTTCATCACATTGTATATGTGTGTACTATGTACTTTGTACGGCGTGTTTATTCTATTTTATCGATTATAGACTTAAGCACTTATTCATTATTTTGAAATTTGAATATCAAATACTCGTTTAGACCCTATTAGATTTTTTTATTTATTTATTCGAAATTTCTATTCTTATAAAAATATTACAGTAAATAATGCAGTAATTAAGACAATTTATTAATTTTACACTTCGTATAAAGTAAGACTTTTGTTACGAATCGGAATTTTGAAAGGTATCTGATCGGTGCTGCTCATTTTTTTAACTGTTAAATTTGTCATAGTGACCCCAAGCTCAGTAAACTTAAAATGTGATATTTTTATTATCAAATCGTTAAAAAAGCACACAACTTTCATAAAATGGCATTGAAGAATTATCAAGATTTCATAATAAAATATTTAAATCAAAAATAATACGTGAGGAGCAACTCACTCGTGTTTTTTAATAGATGCTCAATATGATATATTTTTTTGCGTCTTATGATACTCTTTGTCGACTGTCTGTAGATATGGATAAACCTTTACCGGTATCAATCAATATGCCCTAATATACCGAGACTACCATTCAGTATTCAGCTTTTACTGAAAACCAACCCCCTTATTCCATTGTCAGATTAATACAAGAGTTCGCCATCATGATCCTTGTGGCATATATACCTGGGGGTAAACTTGTACGTACCCATTGTGAAAGGTATTTATTTATTCAGTGACTTCCTATATTATATTGTTATGATGCCCAAGTGTACTTCTCAAATGTATTGATTATACTTACATACTTAAATAGGCACCTATCCACTTGCTTATTCTATTGAAATACTCAAGTAAAATATGAGGGCCATGTTAATAAAGCGACACGTATTCGGTGTGCCTTGGGCGGAGCCGTATCTAAGATTCTTAGCACCTGAAGCACTAAAAAGCGCCCCCTTATTCGAATCGAATCGGTTTTCGAAATTTGCATTCTACATTAACATAATCTTTTTATATATACATAGGTACCATCACGGCGTATCTCACAGTGTGGGGTAACTAGCGACAGGTGTGTGGGAATGCATATCTTAAATATATACAGGGTTATAAAATAATAATAATAATAATAAAATTCTTTTATTATTTAAAAAAATCACATAATGTGGCCGTAGGCAATTTCTACCAGTCAAACATACTAGTAAATACAATAGTCTGAGCAAGTACAAAAAACACATATTATAACAAAAAATAAAAACTAATAGGTATGCATGAATCGGAAAAGGATGGGTTGGGAAGGGATGAGAGAGCGAGAGAGAGAGAGAGAGAGAGGGAAAGGGAGAGAGAGGGAGAGAGAGGTATTGTTTCCATGCTTTTTTTGTGTTCTATATGTAAACTCTTTCTCAGGATATGCATTTTATGCTTTTTGGGAAAGAGGAAAAAAAACAGTGTACAAATTCAAATAATTGTTTTGTATATATATTGTAGTATTAAATAAATAAAAAATAATAAATACTATACACTGCTAACTCGGTGGAGAGTTAGGTGTTGGTCACAATTTTTTTACAATAAATACATCATACTACAGCGTGTCAGTAGAACAATAAAATAATTTTATGAGATTTAGCTATTCGGGAGTTATAAATTAATATTGTCGTTGTCATGGGAAGTTTAGCACTTTTACACTGCATGACATTTCCGTACTTTAGTACTTCCGGCGATTTGGACCTTCCATTTGGCGATGCTTCCGGTTTAACTTGTCCACTTCCGGTAGTGTTCCACGCATTGCATTAATCCACTTCCGGCTTTGGCTGTAATCGTGACTGAACTCAAAGAAACGCAAATGGAAGTTCTCCGAAAATCAAATGGATAATCACAAGGCATCCGAACGTTTTGAACTCGCAAAATCAAAGCCTATTTTTTTAAAACCATTTGATTCCTCATGACGTTCGTTATGTCATATTATGTTGTATCATTAATGTGAAATCTTTTTAATCCTGGATTATTTTGTACAGATATTGTTACGTATTCGTTTAGTTAAATTATTTTTCATTTGGCAGTTTTTTTCAGAGGAGCCAGATTTTCCCCTAAATTAAATATAAACAAAAACATTAAAATGAATTTGTCAGAATACACGATACGGGGACTCGTACATTGATTTTCACACATTCAAACATACCAACAAACCTTTACTGAGAAAGAAAAAAGGAGTAATCACACTATCCTCTCTTGACATATCTTATCTTTTCCTGAATGTTTGTATCCGCTTCATCTTTGGACTTATAAAATCGATCACAATTCCTCTTACCGTAATCTTCTCCATTGGCCTAAGATACGACAACGGTGAAATATACATATTTTGTCACTTCTATAATAATAATAATAATAATATTCATTTATTTTACATACAGGAAATAAGGTTTTTTGAACATGCAATTTATGATTTATTGTGTATAAAATAAAATAAAAATAATATAAAATAAAATAGTTGTTGGGAAGTACCATGTGTTTTTAGTTCCTCCAATAAATCTTTGTCTATCTAACTAGGAGTAATTCCTGTTTTAAGTAAGGACAATTTTACCACAATTTTAATAACAAGTCCACTTCTAGCTACATAATTGAAATATTGAAATTAAAAAAGAAGAATTATACTCATAGTAAGCAATGAAAAAATATCCCAGTGTGAAAGCAATCAATAAACAAATAAATAAGTGAACACTTCATAGCAATATAATCTATTAGCGTATTATATAATAAATATATATATATATATATATATATATATATATATATATATATATATATATATATATATATATATATATATATATATATATATATATATATATATATATATATATATATATATATATATATATATATATATATATATATATATATATATATATATATATATATATATATATATATATATATATATATATATATATATATATATATATATATATATATATATATATATATATATATATATATATATATGTTTAAATATAAATTTTCGCGGATTGTAGAGATATATGTATAGCTACTTTTCCGGGCTATCCGCTCGTTTTCGTCCTGAAAAGGACGGTTTTGCCGACGTTTCAACCGAATATCATCGGTCATTATCGAGGCTGGTCGGTTCGCAAACGTAGACACGGTGCGACTGACACCGCGTTGCATTTCGCGTTCCTATTTGTGTATCGTGTTGGTGTATTGGCGTGTGATGCGGCGTGTGGGAGGGGTGGCGGTGTGAGCATGAGTAACCGTCGATTCGCGCTCTGTTGTTAGTGGTGGTGTGGTGAGGGTGTCTTCCCTGCAGCTCGGTGACCGTGCTGTATATCGTTCGTCGTATGACGTCACGCTGGTATGTGCGCGTGTCGATCGCCGTACAGCTAGGTGCGGGAGGGCAGAGGGCGGGGGAACAGTTGTAGCGGTATGCACTGGCGTCATTGGCGTTGATTCGTTTAACCATGCGCGGTCACTTGAATATGAATTAAGTACTGGTTTCCACGCCACTGGTAGACGACGAGAATCATCTCTTGTGTTCATTGCGAAGGGCCGTTTTTCTATTTCGATGGCTTCTCTATATACTCTATTAATCTCGTTATTTAAACGGACAAGAGTCTTTGCTGCATCGAAGTCTATTTTGTGGGGCCTTCTGTCATCACATGATTCGCCAGTGTTGACGTCGATTTATTTTGTTTTACGTCTAAGCGGTGTTCGGCTACGCGTGCTGATACTTTTCTGTTTGTGCGACCGATGTAAGTTTTTTCGCACGTACCGCAGGGGATCTCGTATATACCGTGTGACTCTAACGGAATACTGTCTTTGGTCGGTCGTAAAAAAGACGAGATTTTTCTGTCTGTTTTAAAAACAGTTCTAATTTTATACTTTTTTAGTACTCGACATATTTTATCCGTAGACCCACTGACGTATGGAAGTATCGCCAACCCGCGTATCTCTTCTTTATCTTTTTCTGTCTTTTTTTCTGTTTGATCTTTTTTAATTGCTCTATTTATAGTATTGTTATGATATCCGTTAGCAAGGAGAGCTTTCTTGAGGCTACTTATTTCTTGGTTAATATTTTCCTCGTCCGATATTCTTTTTGACCGGGTAACTAGAGTATTAACTAATCCTGCTAACTGGGCTGGGTGGTGGTGTGAGTTTGCGTTCAGGTATCGGTCGGTATGTGTTGGTTTCCGGTATACAGTAAAACTTAATGAACAATCAGGATTCTTTTTTACCAACACATCGAGGAATGGTAATTGGTCGTTAATTTGCATTTCCATTGTAAACTGGATAGATGTGTGTCTATTGTTTAGGTATATTACAAATTTGCTCAGCTCTTCTTCACCATGGCGCCAGATTATAAAAATGTCATCAATGTATCTGACCCATACAGTTGGTTTGTGGGGATAGTCGTTTAAGGCATCTTCTTCAAAAGCCATCATGTAGATGTTTGCTGCTACTGGTGATAGTGAAGATCCCATCGGTGCACCTCTTATTTGTTTATACATCTCTCCGTTGTATTGGAAATATGTGCTATTAAGACAGTGTTCCGTAAGACAGTGTTCTGTCTTAATAGCACATATTTCCAATACAACGGAGAGATGTATAAACAAATAAGAGGTGCACCGATGGGATCTTCACTATCACCAGTAGCAGCAAACATCTACATGATGGCTTTTGAAGAAGATGCCTTAAACGACTATCCCCACAAACCAACTGTATGGGTCAGATACATTGATGACATTTTTATAATCTGGCGCCATGGTGAAGAAGAGCTGAGCAAATTTGTAATATACCTAAACAATAGACACACATCTATCCAGTTTACAATGGAAATGCAAATTAACGACCAATTACCATTCCTCGATGTGTTGGTAAAAAAGAATCCTGATTGTTCATTAAGTTTTACTGTATACCGGAAACCAACACATACCGACCGATACCTGAACGCAAACTCACACCACCACCCAGCCCAGTTAGCAGGATTAGTTAATACTCTAGTTACCCGGTCAAAAAGAATATCGGACGAGGAAAATATTAACCAAGAAATAAGTAGCCTCAAGAAAGCTCTCCTTGCTAACGGATATCATAACAATACTATAAATAGAGCAATTAAAAAAGATCAAACAGAAAAAAAGACAGAAAAAGATAAAGAAGAGATACGCGGGTTGGCGATACTTCCATACGTCAGTGGGTCTACGGATAAAATATGTCGAGTACTAAAAAAGTATAAAATTAGAACTGTTTTTAAAACAGACAGAAAAATCTCGTCTTTTTTACGACCGACCAAAGACAGTATTCCGTTAGAGTCACACGGTATATACGAGATCCCCTGCGGTACGTGCGAAAAAACTTACATCGGTCGCACAAACAGAAAAGTATCAGCACGCGTAGCCGAACACCGCTTAGACGTAAAACAAAATAAATCGACGTCAACACTGGCGAATCATGTGATGACAGAAGGCCACAAAATAGACTTCGATGCAGCAAAGACTCTTGTCCGTTTAAATAACGAGATTAATAGAGTATATAGAGAAGCCATCGAAATAGAAAAACGGCCCTTCGCAATGAACACAAGAGATGATTCTCGTCGTCTACCAGTGGCGTGGAAACCAGTACTTAATTCATATTCAAGTGACCGCGCATGGTTAAACGAATCAACGCCAATGACGCCAGTGCATACCGCTACAACTGTTCCCCCGCCCTCTGCCCTCCCGCACCTAGCTGTACGGCGATCGACACGCGCACATACCAGCGTGACGTCATACGACGAACGATATACAGCACGGTCACCGAGCTGCAGGGAAGACACCCTCACCACACCACCACTAACAACAGAGCGCGAATCGACGGTTACTCATGCTCACACCGCCACCCCTCCCACACGCCGCATCACACGCCAATACACCAACACGATACACAAATAGGAACGCGAAATGCAACGCGGTGTCAGTCGCACCGTGTCTACGTTTGCGAACCGACCAGCCTCGATAATGACCGATGATATTCGGTTGAAACGTCGGCAAAACCGTCCTTTTCAGGACGAAAACGAGCGGATAGCCCGGAAAAGTAGCTATACATATATATATATATATATATATATATATATATATATATATATATATATATATATATATATATATATATATCTAAAGTAATAAAGCAATCAAAATGTTAGTGTATGTGTGTGTGTGTGTGTGTGTGTGTATGTGTGTGTGTGTGTGTTTGTCTCACGCCTTCTGAAAAACCAAGAGCATCTAAAAATCTAATTTAAGTGCGAACATGTACCAGTATACCTGATGCAGTGTCACGCTAAAAAGAATGCGATAAAAATGCTGAATTTTAAAAATATTTAAATAATTATTTTTTTCATACAAAATTTTCCAAGTCATATCTGTCAAAAAAGTGTACATTTTGCACGCAAATATCTGTTAGTTTAAAAGTTAGAAGTAGGTATTTACACAAAAAAAATATATTTTGAAGTATAACTTAGCGTTTAAGTGAAAAACATGGTGAATATTTGGTATAATTATAATGTTTAACTTATTTTTAAAGTAAGCCTTTTGTACATAAACGCCGCCATTTTAATATCTTTTCATACAATATTTCATTTTCCCACCGAATGAATATGTTCTTGAAAATAATAAACCTTTGAAATAAATGTAATTATGAAATAATAAAATGAAACACAAGACATTACGGCAAGTTTTAAGACATATATTGTAAAAATGTGTTATTTATTAGTAAAGATATAGGCATAATAAAATTGCATAATTTGTAAATAATATTTGATTTTTCTGACAATTTTCATTTTTATGGCATCGAACAAACCAATGTAGGTACCTACATATTCAAAAAATGTATCCGAACCATTCGATATTACTTACGTGTTCGAATCGTTTCCATGGCTACAGAAAGAATGTGATATTCAAATAAAATTTGTTAGGAATCGAATTTATTTAGAAGGTTGTTGTAGGTAGGTACCTACCTAATACTATTTACTTACAAATCAACAATAATATACCTATACTGATTTCCTATAGGAAAATTATTTTATTTATTTATTTATCAACCGTTTGTCCGATTATAATGAAACTTTGGTGAATTGTCGAGCGTATGCCCAGGATGGTTTTTGGATTTAAACTTTTTTCTTATTCTTCTTCTTCTTCGTGTATTTGGTCGTTTTACCTATGAAGGGGGAATATCCTGGGAAAAGAAGGTCCGACTGTCCCTCCATCTCTTCACAGGTCTTCCAGGACGGGTTCTGCATATAAACTTTTTTCTTCTTTTTCTTCAACGTGTACTTGGTCATCTTACCTATGAAGATGAACTATCCTGGGAGATGAAGGTCCAATTTTCCTTCCATCTCTTTGCAGGTTTCTGGATTTAAACTTTTTTCTTCTTCTTCTTCATCGTCTATTTGGTCATTTTACCTTTGAAGGTGGACTAACCTGGGAGAAGAATGTCCAATTTTCCTTCCATCTCTTCGCAGGTATCTGGATTTAAACTTATTTCTTCTTCTTCTTCTTCATCGTGTATTTTTGCTCATTTTACCTATGAAGTTGGAGAATCCTGGGAGAAGAAGGTCCAACTGTCCTTCCATCTCTTCGCAGGTATCTGGGTTTAAACTTTTTTCTTCTTCTTCGTGTATTTAGTCATTTTACCTATTAAGTAGAGCATCCTGGGAAAAGAAGGTTCTTTCATCTCTTCGCGGTTCTTCCAGGATGGTTTCTGGATTTAAACTTTTCTTAACCGACTGATGGGACGGGATGTAATGAAGGGAAGGGAGGCACTAAAGGGCCTGAAGGGACGGGAGGTATAAAACTGCCTGAAGGGACGGAAGGTACTGAAGGGCCTGATGGGAAGGGACGTAATGAGGGATTAAAGGGACGGGAGGTACTGAAGGGCCTGAAGCGGCGGGTCCTGGAGTCTAATTCTTTTTCTTCTTAATTTTATGTAGACCTTTAGGGCAGTTTTTATACAAACTATTTCCTATTGTCTAAATCATCTTCTTCTTCTTTTATGTATACATTTGGGTCATTTTTTTATAAAAATTATTTCCTTTAGTCTAATTATTATTCTTCTTCATTTAAGTACGTAGACTTTTGGGAGAGTTTTAATACAAACTATTTCCAATAGTCTTATTCATTTTCTTTTATGTAGACCTTTTGGTCAGTATTTATACAAACTATTTCCAATAGTCTAAATATTCTTCTTCTTCTTTTTTGTAGACCTTTGGGTGAGCTTTTATACAATCTATTTCCAATAGTCTAATTCTTCTATTAGGTATATGTATTTTTACTTATTTTATGTAGACCATTGGAATAGTTTTTTATACAAACTATTTCTTATAGTCTTAAACTTATTTTTCTCTTTTTTATTTAGTCTTTTGGGTTAGTTTTAAGTCTAATAGTCTATTGTGCAGAAATATTATTAACGATATGCACACTTGATGAAAATACATATGAAATGAATGGGATGTGACGATATAACCTGCACTAGAATCTTTTCAATACTTTTGTTTAATTAAATTTAAACCATTTATATCATCCTATTTTGAATAATTTTCAACACCTAATATTTAAAGAATGGGGGTTGTGGCCATTACTGAACTCTTCACCACATTTATATTCAAATTAAAAATTATTTACTATAGTTCAAGTCTTCTTCTTCTTCGTTAATGAAGACTTTCAGTCAAATTGAGCAAAAATATAATGCACACTTGATGAAAAAATATAAAAACGAATGGGATGTGACCAATACTAGATATTTTCAGTACCTACGTTTGTTTAATCAAATTTTAACCACATCCCAACATCGAAAATTACTAAATTTTCAATAGGTACACATTACAATTTGTTTTCGATGATAATATTTAAAAATGGGGGTTGTGGCCAAACCAATCTCTTTACAACGTTGATAAACAGTCATATTTAAAACAATTACGCATAGTCCATGCGAGCAGAAATTGTATAAATATTATACTTCATTCACACTTTATAGCAATATATAAAAAAGAATGGGTTGTGGCCATCACTTGAACATTTTACAATACTTAAACTCAATCAAATTTCAAACCACTTTTTATAGTCTGATATTGCAAAATAATTGGGTGACAATATTATAAAAACGATTGCTTTTTCTTTCACAATTTTACATTCTTGGCCAACGGCGGGACATAAAAGCTAGTATATTTATATAATACGCTCTTTAATCCAAATTCACCGCAGTACCTTAAAACCAAATACACCTATTTATCTAATCACGGCCTATCGCTTCGATCTGCTGAACGTACTATACCCATTCACAACACTGAAATTTTCAGCTCTTCCTTTGAAGAACGTTCAGCTAGACTCTGGAATAATTTGAGTCCTGATGTAACTTCTCAAACTCCTTTTCCATTTTCAATAAAAGATTGAAGCAGGGATATCTCTCCAAAAATACCTGATCCCTCTCCTTTTCCTTCCTTTCCTTTGCTACGTAATATTTACTAAATAAGAAATATTTATCCCTATACACCTTACCTCGATTTCCTCTTCTTTTCTTCCCAATCATTTTTTTCGCAAAAATGTTTTTTTTATATTTATCTTGGTGTTATGTATATTTTATTTGTTCTTTTTTAGATTTCATTTTTTTTTTATGTACATATAATTCTGTCACTCTGTAATCTGGTTTGTTGGAAGAAATTGCCTAATGGCAATAAGCCCGCCAGTGTGCATTATATTTGTTCATATTACGTACAAAAAGTTAAATAAATAAATGAACAAATGTTTTATAATAGTAAAGAAAACACAATATCATTAAACAATTAATACATTGCATTGGAGATCTAATAGTTTGAAACTTATTCTTCAACTATACATGTACTCACGACATTCATAGTTGGATCACATAACATGTTACATGCAACTAGTAAAATAGTTACCGGTGTTTTGTGCACACAGCCAAATCGTACCTAAAGATAAAGTAGCTAAACTTTTACAACTAATGACAAAAGTTTATCGAATATTTTTATAGTTGCATATACGCAAACATTGGATTTTTTTCCTGTCGGGAGTCAATAATAATTTTGTGACTAATTTTTAATATCTCAAAAGAGACGAATGGAATGTTATAGGAAAACCGGGAAATCAAGTCATCTACAGGGACGGTTGGTTTACGTGATCACTGCGCTTGCGCAACGTTCACAAATTAAACCTTTTTATTGAGTTCCCTATCAATCCAATTTTTGAAAGTTCCATTTATGTTTTTCATCAAAATCTTTTCACGTAAGAATATGCTGAAATACACCATCGCCATTTATAAGGTGACGAAGAAACATTTTTTTTGTAACGCCATCTATTGAGGTGTTCTTCAGCTTATTCTCAAGTGAAAGTATTTTGTTGAATGACATACATATATAGAACTTTCATATAAAGATATTAAAAATAGGTACAAAAGTTGAAATATCGGAACTTTTTTTTTTATTTTATTTTATTTTATTTTGTTTGGAAAACATACAGCATACATAATAGCAATAATAAAAAAAAATGAGACATATAATTTCATGCCTAAGTAATATGTTTTCACTTATATAAAAATAATAATACCTAAACATATTTTTTATTTTTTCTATTTTTTCATTCGAAACACATTATAATAATTAAAAGTTTTACATTATAATAATTGGGATCTCAGTAGCCTAAAGGCTATCAGTGAGTTTCCCATACAAAAACATTCCTTAAGAAACAGTATTAAAATTATAAGATGGAATACATGTTTTGGATTTAATTAATAAAACTGCTTATGTCAAATGCTTTTAATTACTTTCTGCAATATTTTTACTCCTCACTAACCCAAGGGGATATAGTGGAAGTAATGATTTCGCAATTTTTAAGGCTATTTTTTTTTGCAGATTATCAACTAGTATCATGCTGACATTGTATTCTGAAAGTTTCATCACAATGTATCTGTGTGTGTGTGATATGTGCTATGTGCTATGTGCTATGTGCTATGTGCTATGTGCTATGTGCTATGTGCTATGTGCTATGTGCTATGTGCTATGTGCTATGTGCTGTGTGCAGTGTGCTGTGTGCTATGTACGGCGTGTTCATTTTACTTTATCGATTATAGAATAAAGTACGCAATCGATTTTATTCAAATTTTGCAAATATGTATATCTAATACTCGATTAGATCCTATTAGATTTTAAACGATATATGAATAGTGCTTCTCATTTTTTTAACTATTAAATATTTCAAAGTAACCCCAAGCTCAGGAAAATTAAAATTTGAAATTTTTATTTTCAAATTCCCAAAAAGGCACATCACCTTCATAAAATGGCATTGAAGAGTTATCAAGTTTTCGTAATAAAATATTTAAATAAAAAATAATTTAACAAACTCATTTCATGAAAATGCTGAAAATTTTCTATACAAAATTTGAATACTTTATAGAATGACTTGTTAGTGAGGAGTTTAGCGTTGGCCACTCGTTTTAATATAGTTTTAACTGAGGATATTTTAACAAGTTTATCCATACCACTTGGAAGGGTGTTTAATATTTTCGGTATGCTTACTTAAACAGTGTTATTTATAAAAATAAATTTGGTTCAATTGAACCCGGTTCAAAGTCTTATTCTGAAATTCAAATATTCTTATACAAGAATTATTTATTTTTATATGAGAATATTTGAATTTCAGAATAAAACTTTGAACCGGCTTCAATCGAACTAAATTTATTTTTATAAATAACACTGAAACAGTATAATATTTTTTACTCCTCACTTACCCAAGGGTGAGTGAGTATCATGCTGAGATTGTATTCTGAAAGTTTCATCACAATGTATCTGTGTGTGTGTGTGTGCTATGTGATGTGTGCTATGTACGGCGTGTCCATTTTATTTGATCGATTATAGACTAAAGTATTCATTCGATTTTTTTCAAATTTTACAAATTTGTATATTTAATATTCACTTAGACCCCATTAGACTTTGAAGGATATCTGAATAGTGCTTTTCTATTTTTTTAACCTGTCAAATATTTCAAAGTGACCCCAAGCTCAGGAAACTCGAAATTTGATTTTTTTATTTTCAAATTGGTAAAAAGGCAAATCACTTTCATATAATGGTATTGAAGATTTATCAAGTTTTCATAATGAAATATTTGAATAAAAAATAATGAAACATATGAAACAAATATTTTCCATACAAAATTTTAATACTATATAGAATAACTTATGTAACTAATGATATTATGTTACATATTCGTATTTTACCCATTATTTAAATTGATAATTTTATACAATAATACTTGTACTAGAGTTCATTTTTAATGATAACTCCTTATAGCCTGTGTCGGGAGATTAAAAATTGTTATTTAAATTTAGGGAAAAATATTATTTTGCTTAAGCGGCGGTATACTTAAAAAATGATACTTTTATGTTTGTTATAATTTATATGCAAATGACTGCTATAATTGGAACATGGTAATTTTTGCAGCTTAATTATTATGCCACCATTAAAAAACATGAACTTTGAAATATTGCGAGCTTTTGTGAATATTTCAAAAATAATAAGCGGACTTGTTGCTTATTTTAAATTTTGAATAAGCGGACAATATTGTTACAAATTTATAAAATAAGAGAACAGCATTTTACAATATTTTGTTATTTTTAGATTATACGTTTAAATTGCTAAACATGAATTATTTACTTTGTTAAATTTGTACGAAAGAAATTCATACTGACACTGTAGTGTTACTCATACAGTTTATTCAGATTTGATTAAGATTAGATTTAAACATTAGAAATCTTGTAGGGTAAAATTAGGTAATTAATTATGTTAATTTATATGCCATACAAATTGTATGTATGTAACAATGTCTTCACTAAATACAATTTTCACCAAAAATTGTTAAAAAAAGTTAGAGATGTACCGCTATAATGAACCTATATATTTTTTAAAGAAAAGTGATGTTATTGTTAGGCATTTCAGTGTTTTTTTATATTTTTAAACAAATTGGAAATAAATTAAACACTTGTTTTTCTTTCTACATTTATTTTTACTCTCCAGAACGACCGTTTCGCCTGGTGAAGGCCTTTTCAACTGGTTGAACCAGTTGAAAAGGCCTTCACCAGGCGAAACGGTCGTTCTGGAGAGTAAAAATAAATGTAGAAAGAAAAAAAAGTGTTTAATTTATTTTTAAAAATGGAATTCTACATAGTAAACGCTGTCAGTGTAAATAAAATTAAAAGTGCAAATTGGAAATATTTTTTTTTTAAATGATTATGTCCTTGTTAAACAAGTAGGGGAGAGTGGGGATCATTGGGCAGTAGGGAGGATTGGCCACCCCTAAGTATCTGAAAATATATAGAGTTAATGGCAATTTTTTCTCTCGTTTTCATTATTTTATTCACTAGCAACACCAACAAACGTCAAATCAACTATCAGTTATGTTACATAAAAATGCTACAAGTCGTTGCACGTTTTCGTGTTAAAAAACGAAATATTTTACGAGTTTTTGTTACAATTTTTACGTAGGATTTTATAAAGAGGTACGTATTTTAATTATATTATTTGAATAATTAACTATTTAAGTTCCTTGTTGTAAATAAACTATATTAATAATTCCTAACCTAAAAAAATAACGAGGGTATATTTCAAATAATGAGTGATAGGGATCATTGGGCACTGTGTTTTGAGGGAGGATTAGGCATGCCCAAAGCTCCCTCTCTTATATATATTTTTTTTTAGTAAATGCCGTTTCAATATAAAAATATGGGGAAAAGGCAAATGATACAGAAAAGTGTTATTGATAGAGCTGCTGTGAAAGAAGTAAAAACAGGGGCTGAAATTAAACCAACAGCCATTAAATATAATATTCCTAGATCAACTCTACAAAGATATTTAAAAAAGAGAGATGTAAATAAAGCTTTTCTTAATAAATATACATCTAAACAAATTTTCAACACAGAGGAGGAAATCAAAATAGAAGAATATATTTCAATATCATCCAAATTAAATTACGGTCTTTCTAATATACAAGCCCGTGAATAAGCGTACAGTTATGCTATTGCTTTGAAAAAAAAAATACCCGAGAACTGGGCGAAAAACAACTTAGCTTCCAAAGATTGGTTACGTGGATTTCTATACAGACACCCTCAGTTATCCGTTAGGACTCCAGAAGCTACCAGCCTAACAAGAGCGACTAGCTTCAACAGAACCAATGTTGAAGATTTTTTTCGCACTCTCAAAGATTTGTATGGACGGTACAATTTTGGGCCTGAATCAATTTATAACATGAACGAAACTGGGCTAACTACTACTCAAAAAACGCAAAATGTTATAGCAGTTAAAGGAGCAAAGCAAGTAGGTTTGATGACATCTGCGGAACGGGGTACATTGATTACAGTATGTTGCGGACCTAATGCAATTGGGAATATTATTTCACCTTTTTTTTTATATTTCCAACGGTAAATTTCAAAACATATATGTTGAATAATGCCCCTACGGGATCTGATGGTGCTGCTCATCAATCAGGATGGATGACTTCCGAAATTTTTTTTAAATACATACATTTTTTTTTTTTTAGTTATGTCAATCATTTTTTCTTTTTATTTAGCTTTTTACTTGCAAATAAATAATTATTTTCTTATGGTTTGTGTGTTTATTACATTCCTTAACAATTACAATTAAAATATGTACAAATGTGTTGCTTAAAAGAAGGTTTAGTGTGCATGGTGCCCAAACCTCCCTATGGTGTGCCCAAACATCCCTACCCCAGGGAGGTTTGGGCACTTTTGAATTGCTTTAGAAAAATAATAATAACTTTTAAATAAAAGAAGATGTTTACATACTGTCTTCGTGGAAATACTAGCTAAAGGTGTGGACTAATGATTAAAAGAAAAATATTTCAGTTATTCATAAAAGTAAAAATTCTAAAATTCAAAATGTAAAAACGTGCCCAATGATCCCCACCCTCCCCTACATATACATCTTCCTACGTTCCTTAAAATAAGCAAATAAATGCTTGTGCTATAGGTAATACAGATAGGTGAAGATTTTTATGCACAATTTGCAAGAATTTTAAATTTAGATATGATTTATTTAAAAGTTTTACTAATAACAATTGCATTTAAAAGTTTTCAGAATCCTTTCTCGCTATTTGAGTAAAAAATCTGAATCCTCTGGTTTAATTTCGAAAAAAAAAAGGATGCATATTAGACACATAACTTAATAACACATTAATCCGTTTCTTACATCTTTAACTATCCTATTGCACTGACCTGAAAATGAACAATATTCACCACCCTACATATGATGATTAGACTCTTTCATAATTTTTCAAAACAAATGCTATAAAAGCTTATTAATTTAAATGTTTAGGAGATTGTTTCATCACATATTTATTATGGGGGATAAAATAAAATATATAAAACATGTATAGAATAATACCTATGTGACATTAAATTATATCTTTTAAAAAAATGACAAGGATATTAGTGCCTATAAAAATAAAATTTCATTACTTATATATATAACTGTCAATTTGACATACCTACCGCACTGGTATATTACAATATTTTTCTTAATGTATCTATTTTTCATATTGAGGTGCATTAATTTACTTCTTACTTACTTATTTTATCCAGTCATCCACTGCTGGATATAGGCCTCTTTCATATCCCTCCAGGTTTCTCTATCCTGGGCATTCTGCATCCAGTCACCAGCAACCGTCTTTCTGTCATCGGACCATCACGTAGATGGTCTGCCTCTACTTCTTTTGTCCTCACGTGGTCTCCATTCCAGGATCCTCTTGGTCCATTTTTGGTCCTTCACTCTGGCAATCTGTCCCGCCCATGACCACTTCAGGTTTGCAACTCTTTCAACTACGTCAGTAATTCCTGATCTTCTATGTATTTCTGAATTTCTCACTCTATCTGAGAGTCTGATAATCAGCATGACTTTTTCATGTTTATTTTACTTCAGAGTGAAGTGAAAACATAAAATCGGGAAATAGTGAATTCATAAAAGTTCGTAGACTGCAGTGGTCGGGACATGTAAGCCGGATGAATAATGATCGTATCCCCAAAAAGGTTCTTAATACCAATCCTGAGGGCAGAAGAAGTAGAGGCATGCCCAAGATAAGATGGTCGAATGACACAGAATAAGACATAAGGGCCATCGGAATAACAAACTGGAGGAGAGCGGCGTAGGACAAGGACGGTTGGAGATGAATTCTGGAGGAAACCAGGGTGCACACAGGTCTGTAGCGCCAATTATGATGATGATGAGTGAATTCAGAACCTGTTTATTGAGACTTTTGACGCAAGATTATTCCTTAACACACAAAATTGTCAACAAGAAATGTATATGTCATTTTGATTTTCGTATTTTATGAACACAAATGTTTAGAAAATCACACCACAGCAGTCTATTTTACACAGCTTTGTCAGGAACAAATTACGATCAAAAGACTTTTATTAAACGCTACTGCATCAACTACAATAATCTGAACCCCCAACCCACCATATTTAATTATTCTTAACAAGCACGAAAGCATATTCTCAATGAAAAGAAAAGCATCGGTTAGTGAAATCCTTACTTTAATCTCATTCAACTGATCAAATTTCTCTTCATGGAATTATATGAAAAAGATTTATATAATTTAGTGAAGCAATATACCTCTGTGAATTGTGTAGTTTTATGATGTGTTTTGTAAAAATGCTGTTATGTTTCCGAATAAAATAAAAATTAATAAAACAAATAATTTTTAATGATTAATGAAGTGACATCAAACATGTTCGACATTAAATTATTAAAATAATACGGAGTGCAAATAAACATGAGGTTGACATTGTTATAATAGTGTTCAATATAAAACATTTTATACAAAATATTACCAATATGGACGTACGTAATGTTGACACGCCATTGTGAATACGACACAATTTGAAAATTCCATTGAAAACGGTGGATTTAATAAGTCCTTGTCATATTATATGAATTTCCGACGTTGAACAAATAATACTATTATTATTATATAGTGATAATGATGAAGACTGTTATTGACAAGAACATGGGTGAATTTAATCAGAACTCTAACGGATATTTGACGGGTAATAACGTTGAATATGTTACGTCGTACTTTAGGGATAATATTATTTTTATCTCAAGCGAATATTTAACGCCCTCTCAGTGTTATGTCATACGAAATAATGTGACTCGATTTGGTTGTTGGAAATATATGAATTATTAATAATGTTGGTGAGTATTTTAAAAATGAGTGAGATTTGGCCAAGAATGACAAAAAATATCAAGATAATTTATTTATTTATTTATTCATACATACATACTTGACAAATAATATTCCCACTAGGTAAAAAACCTGTGCCGGGACTAAAGCATTTTGAAATAATGATACTTTTAACAGTGAATGCCAACTAACAAAACATACACAAAAATTAGCATACAATAACAAAATGAGAAATAATATTAAAAATATTTTTTTTATATTTCTTACTCTTTCATGTTATTTTTTATCAATTTATTTCTCACTAAATTAGTATTATTGTACCAATTTAACTAAAAGACTTCACGTTGCTCGGGTTGGTTGGAAGAAATTGCCTTATGGCAATAAACCTGCCTTTGTACACATGTACATAAATTATATAAATAAATAAATAATAAATAAATAAAAAAGTGCATTACAAATTAGAAAAAAAACAACAATCAACGAATGCCTATTCATAATTAAAACAGAACATATTAGACAAAAAAAAAAAAACAAAAATTAAATTTAAAGACAGTTTAGAACAATAATGGTATGAAAAAAGAAAACCACAAATGAAAACATTTTAGTCCGCCAACGTCATACAATCCCTGAGTTATTTACATCATATGTGTGGCAAATATTCGTTATAAAGAATGCTCTCCGTATTTTCCCGACCAATGTCGTAGAGCCAAATTTGCACATGCTTCTTAAAAAGTGTTTTCCTATTGACTGTCTTGATAAAGGGATCCAGGATGTTGAAGACTTTAGGTGCTATATAGGTATAGCTTCTTTGCGCAAATTTTGTTTTATAATTGGGAATATTGTAATTCCACGAAAGTGCTTATAATATGATTTAGGTATGAATAATAATAATAATAAGGCTGCTTTTACTAAGCAAGCATTCTAGGACACGAGTGCGAGTCCACTTGATCGCGATGGATACTTAGGTGCGAAGCCACTTGGTCGCGACTTACAACAATAAATAATGCAACTCGCTCGCGCGAGTCGCAATGCTATAGGATGTTTCGAAATGTGTACCATATGTATTCCATATACCTAAGTCATATCTATCTATCATATGTCATTTTATATGAATTTTAATAGGAATATGATATAATATTTCTGATTTGGAAACCCTGGATAGTTGGAGTTAGTTGCGAGTTTATTGCCATATGGCAATAAATTCGCCACTTGCGCAGGGTGAAAGGATGCGTGTATTATTATTATAATAAGAGATATTTTTTTCTATGTATTAACACTGTAATTAAGTGACCCAATAACTAGACTTTTGACATTCAGAAATCCAGCTGTTTCAGTATTTTACGGTCAGAGCACAATAAAGATAACATAGAAAAAATATATATAACCACCGTGAAAAATAAACTTTGGTTTTTCATTTTTCAGGTTTCCAAAAATATGTAAACCAACACATATTGTGTTGTGAAAATATTTGGATTATGAAAATATTAAAGATGAAAGTCAAAAATGTCGTGATTTTGTTGGCATTTTGTGTTGGGCGTGGAGTTTGCGACAGCAAAATGGAATCTACTAATATCGATGGAACATCTGGAGTAGTTCCGTTGCTGAACATATTAAAAAAGATAATGCCGAAATGTTCCACTTGTTACCACGTCATAACAGATCATTTGAACCAAGAATTGCAAGTTATAAGGGAAGCGAACAACCATTGCCCCATGTTTTCTTACATCATCGAAAATGTCACTCTATCAAAGCGCACTGTATGCGGACATGTGCTGATCATGTCAAAAAACATGTCTTCAATAAACGACTTGTTCGAAAGAAGCAGCCATGATTTCGTTTTGCCATATTTGACGAGGAACATTTTGATAATCATGTTTCGAAAGAATTTTTTTCCTATTCACAAATATGGTCATTTCTTCTCTGAAGCTGGGTTGGAAATAATGGAAATCTTAATTCAGTGCAATTTTACCGAGACATCAAGTTTATTGCAAGATAATCCTGTTTGCCTTAATAAACTTCAGATATGGGACGCGTTGCGTGCCAAGGAAGCGACAAACGAACTCTTAGATGGAAATGCGCCTTACAAAGAAATTTTCAAATCCAGATGCTTGTGACCTCTGATCAGAGAAGGCGATAATTTTACCGTTTCTCTCTTTAACTGCCCTCCGTTTGTTATAATAAGAAACGTCGGAAAAGATATCGTTATTGACGGCGTTGAATATCTGATTCTGAAAGAAATCAACAAAACCATTCCGCTTAAATTTAAAGTGGAAGTAAACAGAAAATATTTTAACAGAGACTCTGATACTGATAATATGGATGAAGGAAGAATTGAAATTGGTGTGTGTTCCCCTTGGCTATCTAATTTTGCCAACAAATCCACACATCCATCAGTTTCTTACACAGAAGTAGTTCAAATGATGTTTGTCCCAAATTCTTATGAACTGTTCCAAGGATTCAATGTTGTGCGTCCATTTACAAAAGAACTATGGTTGCTTTGGATTTTACTAGTTTTTTCCATTTCTATAATTTCAATGGTCATTTCTCTAATGTGGAAAAGGATGATCACAATCTCAACGGATAACAATAAACTCCTTTTCAATAATCCTTTTTATTCGTTTTGGACTGTATTAAGGATCGCCGCCTTTACGGCTCCACACAAATTTCCTTCCCTACAAGAATCTCCGATGAGGCACATTCTTATTTCGTGGATTTGGCTCAGTACCCTGATTGGTATAACATACACGGCAAAATATACATCATTCTCGATGACGGCTTCATTGTCTAAAGACATCAAAACTTTCGATGACATGCTGGATCAAGGGATCGGTTGGATCTACGGCGAGCCCGATACCAAAGTTCATTCAATGTTTTTGGATGGAAGTGAATTAAACTTAAAAAAGATCGCCAAGGGTGCGGTCTTTGTGACAAATGAAACTGATATGTACTCGGAACTGAGAAAAGGTATTTACGGTGTGATTCGTCACATAGTTTCTGACAAATTTTTGATCGGAGGCGATTTGGAAACCTTTAACAAGATATTAAAAAAGATGCATCCTTTGGAGCAGCACATTTTGACTCACTCTGTTGTTTTGGCCGTCAGGAAAAACTCTCCCTATACGTGTTTTATTAACAACAAAATTGACAAGTTGAATGAGGCGGGAATATTAAGTAGACTATTTAATAGACTACCCGAGGCGAAATTTTCCAGACTATCAGGCAGCGTTGTGCAAAACACGGAAGAGGCACCGGTGAAATTAAATCAAATATTGGGGGCAATGATGATTTGGGGACTCGGGTTGATTTTGAGTGGCGTCACTTTCGTTTTGGAGACAATTTGTTTTAAAGTAATAAAGAAATTTAAATTACAAAAGTAACTCTCGAAAAGAGTAGTAGTGTACGATACCTGTGTTGTATTAATCACTTTGAATTCATTTACTACCTACTATTTATTTATATTAACTAGAAAAAAAAATGTTTATTTTTAATTTGATTGAAATAAAACGAGTGGGTTGTGCCCAACGCTATACTTACACTATTAAGTCACTCTACAAAGTATTAAAATATTGTTTAGAAATTTTTGACCATTTTCATGAAAGGAGTGTGTTAAATTATTTTTTCTTTAAATATATTATTATTTATACTTGATAATTTTCCAATGCCATTTTATGAAAGTGATGTGCCATTTTAGCAATATAAAAAAAATAAAATTATCCAATTGTAAGTTTTTTGAGGTTGGGAAAACTTTGAATATTTGACAGTTAAAAAAATCAAGAAGCACTCACCAGATATCCTTCGAAATTTAATAGGGTCTAAGCAAGTATTAGATTTGCAAAATATTAAAAGAAGCGAATGAGTACTTTGTTCTATAATCGACGAAGTAGAATAAACACGCCGTACAAAGCACATAGTATACAACACACTCACACACACAGATACATTGTGATGAAACTTTCCGAATACAATCTCAGCATGATACATGTTGATAATTGTGAGGTATCTGGGTGATGTGTGTGAAAGAGACGGCATGCGAGTTGGCCTGTTGTCTGGTATGTATATAAGCGACGGACGACGGCAGTCGGGCGATCCGCATTTAACGGTCTTCACGTTTGGTACCTATAGTCGCGTAGTATTATATTGTATAATATTATAGCTACCATATTGTATGTTGTATTTAATATCTTGTTAATAAACTGTATCAAGTCAATATACGAGTTTATCTGAGATTAACCCAGGACCAGATACGATAATAATCTGCAATATAAATAACCTTAAATATTTCGAATTCATAACTCCCCACTTTATCCCATTGGGGTAGTGAGTAAAAAAATACAAAAAATAAATGGGAGAAGTGGAGTAGGAGAGGAAAGTAGTCATATACGGTTTGTTGATGATGATGAAATAAATAAAAAGTACAATAATTATACTAACGAAACATCCAAAACTAAATTGTATAAGCACATCAAAACCTTCTGTCCATAAATTATACACTTTGAAATAAAAAAAATACCATACAGATTCGAATCGTTTATAGAGACAAATGTAGGTATACATTAGATTTCACAGCGTAGGTGAATTTATTATATACCCATGTCCGCGGAATTTTCCGCACAATTCGTCCGTGCATAAAAACCGTATACCGTACCGTACCGGCAATAAATCAACCGGCCGGTAACGGTAACCGTAATAAAAGTTTATCGTTTCAGATTTGCAGACTGACTGAGTGATCTGCGTTCACCTTTAGACAAGGACTACACTTGTCTACTCAAGCGGATATTAACGGTATATCTATATCAAAAATATTTTCAAGCATCTTACCCATTAACACGATAATATAATATTTTTTTCTTTTTCATCTTTGGCTTCATTAACGACGATTGTAGCTACTAATCACTCGATATGGCATATTATAAAAAGAAAAATAGCACTAAGCACGTCAAAAGTAAAAATATATACATATATGATAGGTCACACGCAGGGTGCTCGTCACAGGTATATGTACATCCAAGTCATCAAGCCAGGCAGCAGCCGATGCAGTGGCCGTGATAAAATCACTTTCGCCATCATGATATCGTCGTACACTGCATTCGTGGACTATGTGTTGTACGGTTTGATGAGGAGCACCACAGTCACACTCAGGATTCGGTCTCATACCCCATTTATAGAGAAATTCCCCACATCTGGCATGCTTAGTACGTACTCTTTTAAGAGCACACCAGGTGCGGCGAGGGAATCCGAAACCAGCGGGCTGTTGAGTAGGATTAATGCCCCTGGTGCTGAGAGAAGCCAGGTATGTTCCCACTCTTCATTGTAATTAAACTTGGCAGCAAGTAGTTGTTCACCTGTTTTTACTGGTGGCTTCCTGGATTTTAGCCTAAGCGTTTGCAAGTTTGCTATGTCAGCATGGATAGGGAGCATCCGGTTTAATGTTATCATGGTCATCTCTCTCATCAGTGAAAATTTTCGTCATGTTTCAGGTGGTGCGATGTTGGCCAGAGTTGGTAGCCAGATCAAGGGCGTTGATTTAAGTGTTCCTGAGATAATTCTAATGCTGGTATTTAATTGGACATCTATCTTGTTTGTATGAGAACTGTTTAACCATGCCGGAGCACAGTATTCAGCAGCTGAGTAGACTAGATTAATCGCTGAATTTGTTATTTATAAGGGTGCATCAACAAACATCCAGCTTACTTTTTTCGTAAAGAAAAAGAAAAATTTTGGTAATTATTATGAGTTTGTGCTGGATTTCCAATCATAGATGCACACAACAATTTAAAATTACATGAGCTCATATCAAATTACATACAAAAATTACACATTGATATCGTTTTTAGTTTACATTAGTTTCATTCAATAAAATAAAATAATTTTAAATCCCCTCCCTAACGCTACGTAGAACGCTCCTTCGGAAGAGTACAATGAACCCTAATCCAAATAGCTAGTATCTCATACATGAGCGTTCGTGGCTTAGTAGGTTCGGCATATGACTACTGATCCAAAGGTCCCGGGTTCGATTCCCGGTGGAGACACAGTTTTTAATTGTGTTTTCAGTCTGGATCTGTGAGACGATTAACATCGTAAGTGTCCAGAATGCGGCAACTTGATATTGAGTGCATGTTAAATTAATATTTGACACAGCACTTATTCGAGAAGTAATATAAAATAAAAAATAAATATAAAAATTGCCACTTAAAAAAAAATCTAACGATTCTAGGTATTATTTTTTAAGGTTTAATATACCTAAAGATATTATGCCGAGCGCTGTTTGATTGCAGATTTTTTTTTATCCATTAGCGTTAAAATACAAATCCTCACGCCGTTTACCTATTTGGGGAAGGCAGAGAGAACCGAGCGCCAGACTCTTTTGTCTTGACAAACATGATAAATATAACTTATAGATGTTATTAAAAAAAATCAAAATATATTGTTACGATTTATAAATATTCGCGAAACAAAAGGTTAAAGTTGAAAATTATCATTTTGAGTTTCTGGTATTAAAGTTACTGTCATGTCGAAAACATAAGACATCCTTACCAAGAAAATTAGAATCACATTTAATTATGCTCGCATTGGTATTGCTCATGTTGAGATACACTGATCTACTTAAATAATAATTATATATTTTATAAAATAAATAGATGATCACGCTTGGCTAAACTGATCAACTTTTTAAGGTTAAGATCCTTAGCTTTTAACCATACCATACCATACGATCACGACATTTCTTTTGACATACACTTCTCGTTTCATTCACGTCCATGCAACGGCTACTACATTCTTCTATTATTCTTAGTTCTAGCGTTTTCATATTTCAAAATTCCATTTATGTGATCGTACCATATTTTCCTTGGCCGACCTATACTTTTCGTTCTTCTTTTATCAGCCTAATATACTTTTTTCTCATCACTCATTCTAGTGTCATCACACATTACCAAACATTTGCTCATAAAACTTTTCAAAAAGGTAAACATTATAATTGTGTACCTATATAATCTTAGATGGCTAATAAGTACTTCCCAGAATTTTTGCTATATACAGATCGATAGTGAATTGTATTTTGGATTAATTTGTAATAACTTTGGATTAATTGTGCCGGCGTCCTCAAAGAATTGAAATTAATGACAATTTTCATGCAGTTATTACTTCTCTGGGCTGAAAACACTGACTTTGCCATTTGGGAAGGAACAATTTGCCATTTGGCATTTTACTTGCCACTTACACAGTGTGTGAAGAAGAAATATTACCATTATAATAAATAAAAATTCAAGTTTTTAGACAGATCTTTTATTTAGTATTTTTGAACTCGATATTTTTTATTTTATGTAGTTTGTAGACCGGAATTTCTTGGTTCTCCATAATGATAAAAGATAAAAAAAATCATGTCGAATTGATAAGGTACCTCTTTCTTTAAGTTGGTCTATTTTTTTATTTAGTATATTTTCTTTTAATGTCCTTTTTTTAGTTTATTTCTCACTATGAAAAAAACAAATATACTGTCTTTTAATCAACACTTTTATTTTGAACGTTTTAACAAATGAGTAATTATTATAATAAAAAATAATTACTCATTTGTTAAAACGTTCAAAACAAAAAAACAAACGACATGTATTTGAAACGTATCATTTTATATTTAATTATTTTGAAGATCCATCATTCGAAAAATTATGAAAAAAATCTGTTTTTTAATTTTTACATTTAGATGTTGTAAAAGCAGTGTCATAATTTTATGCTAATTGTCAAAACAGGGCATATGAGAATTGTTATGATAATTAAAGGACGCAATGGTGACTAAAAATTTTACAGAACATTAACGGAATATTTGCCTACACATTAAAAAGTTGCTTAACAAATTAATAATGACACCAACGAGAGTCCTACGGACAAACAGTTTCCTGGTTTTATTATAATAGCTTCAACTAAATTTTGTTAAGTAACTAAATAGTTTTTCTCTAGCAGGGACGGACATATCATTAAGAATAATTTTATTTATAATAAGGTTTATTATAATAATGGGTTGGTCGGAAAGTTGTTCGCAGTGCTCAAAGTAAGAGCACTTTCACTAAAGGATTAAAAACAGCTTTGTTTCAGATAGCAACACAACATTAACCTATCAGCGCCCTTGGTATGATCTCGAATCATTAAACGGCGCTATACAAATAACTTATTATTATTATTATTGTTTCGTCTTTTTAAATGTAAAAATGAAAGACGAAAATTAAACCTCTATGTTAAAGCTTCTTTTCATAAATACGAATAAATTCATTAAATATTCAAACTACCGTTGTAACAATACTTACCAACCTACTGTACTAACTTCTTTGACCACGCGACGCACAATTTCAGACCTTATGTTCCTTCACAGTATACTAAACGGAAACATAGAATGCCATGAAATTCTTACCAATATCAAATTTAATACATCTACTCGCCGGACAAGACATACGTCACTTTTCTTCTCCAATATCTGTAAAACAAATGCTTCCAAAAACGCTCCGATTAACAGAATGATAAACTTATTTAACTCTTATGAAAAATACGCCGACTTAGACATATTTTTTGATTCACATATAACACTCAAAAATAAACTTACATCTAACATCGTGACATTATAACAATTAGGTACTGATTAATTTTATTTTTCCCAACCACCCTCAGCAATATATTTTCTTTTTCTTCTCAACTCATGAATCTGTCAATATATGTTCGTCTACACACACATGCACACCCTCTCTCACACACACACATACACACCCACACACTCACACTCTTTCTAGATATCTCTTTCACACACACATGTATGTATTACTCTTCTCTCATGCGCGCACCCACACTAATTCACACTTTTTTGTTGTATTATTTTGATATTAGGTATAGTACGTAAGAGGTACATGTTATTTTTGTATTATTATTTATTTAATTTTAATAATTGTATGCATGTACTGTGTGCTGTCCTTTGTAAAATAAAATAAAAATAAAAAATAAATACATCGCGGCATATCTCACAATGTGAGGTAACTAGCGACAGTTGAGCATAAACTTATGTAGCTTAATAAAAGGGAGTTTGACACATGCGTGTATCCATCCCCACAAAGCAGCTTCGTAACGCCTTAAAATACATAGGTACATACTATCACGCCATGTTGCTTACGGGGTAAGCATGGGAAACCGAGCGCCATACTTCTCTACTTTTGCACACATTCCTGGCTTCATTTACATTTATGCATCGTCTTATACATGCTCGTCGGTTTTTAAAGCTTCTTATATTTCCTTCTTTCAAAATATCATTCACATGGTCATGCCATCCCTTTCTGGGGTGGCCCCTGCTATGTACTCCATATTTTACACCCACGTTTATTTTTTTGGTCTACCGTTCATACTTCATTCTTTCAATATGTCCAAACCATCTTAGGGCATTTACTTTCATTTTATTTTTATAGCTTTCTTTATCTAGCATTCTCTCATCTTATATCGTTCTATTACATACTCTTCTTAGTGATCTCATTTCTACAGCATTTATTCTACTTTATTGCTTCTTTTGCCACGTCCATGTTTCACTGGCATATGTCAAACGTTATTTTGACTTATTTTGTGATGTTTAATCGGACATTACTGGTCTAATTGCTACGTTTATTCTATTACCTGCCATACCTCTTGTTTCAATATCTTTATCAGGTCTTCCATTCCTTTGAAACATACTCCCCAAGTATACATAAATATTCCTCTATTTGTTCTAGCCGTTCGTTCTCTACTTTTATCATACATGCAGTTATAGGTACTTTCAGTTTTTTTCGAATACCAACAAATTAGATTTACTAACATTCATTATCAGTCCGTTCTGCAGGCATCCTTCATACACTTTACCTTAAAACTTTAAAAATAAACATTTAGAATGGGTGGTGGAGCGATTTGCTGAACTATTTGGCATGTTTTCCTTTTTTACTTTTGAATACTCGGATCTTACGGAAAAAAAAATAAAAAGAAAACAAAGTGAGAGCACTATTATGAACCTCATCTCAAACCACATTTTGATTGATTGTGTACGGTTGAATTCGATAAATTATCTCTCAACTATTTGTTGGTTTACATCAATCAATGGTGTAAGCACCGGCTTAGAACAGTGCTTCCACCTTTTGAAGACGTGGAGTATTACAAAATCAATAGGTATTAATTTGTGGTGGACCATCCCTACAATGTCCACACATCACCACTGGCTTGTCATGGCTACCAACTCAAGCTGAACGCATAAACAATGATCCCCTCCTACTTTCATCATTCGGAATTTCTCCAGTCGCCGGGTCTAGACGTATCGCGTACTTTCCTCCACATTCTTATTACATAAGTGTGAATATAATAATTATTAAAACAAATTTTATGTAATACATCGATTGAAATAAATTTATATCAGAGTGAGTATAATCTTTTATTGCATGAATTATCAGTTGCACCCAATTGTTTGTAGTGTATCTATTATAAAGAAATGAGTTTAACCATACCCTTTGAACACGCAATAATAATTCTTTTAAATATTCTATAAATTAATTCATCATAATCAATATAATAATCAAAATAACCATCTCCCTAGAAATTATTATGAAATATTTCAAATCCGACCCTGCTTTCTAAGCATATATAATGTACTTAGGGAAACACTATGCATTATAATATTTATTAATCACAATTAACAATATTGCGTGGTCGTGTGTTAATTCAAATACTAAGTAACTTTAACATAAGTTGAAAATATGTGACAGGATAACACTTTTAGATAACCATATCCTGAATATTATTCACCAACTTAAAATAGCCCGCTTAAAATATAAGTTATAGCTTTCATCTTTCGCTTTCAACACAATGTGTCTTTTATCTTTGCTTACAAGTTTTTCCACCGCTAGATGGCATTGAAATACCTAAAAATGTCGTTGTAGTAAAATTGTATAATTTCGTTATCAAAAAGATAAGCAGATATTTTGTAAAGATCAGATTTGATTTTAATTTTGAGATGATATTAATGAGACATATCCTTAACAATCTCACATGTGGGGCTCACTTAGGATTGATTGTCTTTCCAATCAGCCCCGGGAAGGTCTGAGGTAAAGTCTAGTGCACTTGCCACCTAACACTGGCAGAGTGTATCCGTATTGGATGGCAGAAGAACCCGAAAATCTAGCCACCTTTTAAGACTAATCTTATATGTATGCAAAAAATATTTTTTTTGGATTTTGATAGTGACGTTGCCGACCTCCTTGGCCCTGGTATTCTGGGTTCGATCCTCAGAAGAGGAGAAATTTATTTAAATTAATTTATCAGGCAAATATTGTATCTCTGGGCTGGAAACACTGATTATTTGGAAAAAAATTGCCATATGGCAGTAAACTCGCGACTTGTGCAGGTGCAAGGAAGTGCTAATTATTGTTATAATAGGTTCCTATTGTTAACATAATTTATTCTTTGTTTGAAAATAAAAATCAATTGACTCTTTGAAAATAAAACAAAACTTATTTATTTTTTATTTAGTCAAACAGATTTTTTATAATTACAAAATATTTACAATAAATTCAAGTAGGTAATTAATTAAAGATATTTCAAATTAAATATTGCTATTTTTTCAAATATTTGTACTTTATCGATTCAATTATATATTTATATAAAATCGAATATATATTTTAAATGAGTGGGTTGTGTCCAACGCTAAAATCCTCACTTACAAGTTATTCTATAAAGTATTCAAATTTTGTATGGAAAATATTCATCATTTTCATGAAATGTGTTTGTTAAATTATTTTTTAATAAAATATTTTGTTATGAAAACTTGATAACTCTTCAATGACATTTTATTAAAGTGTTGTGCCTTTTTACCAATTTGATAATAAAAATATCAAATTTTATGTTTCCTGAGCTTGGGGTCACTTTAAAATATTTGACAGTTAACAAAATGAGAAGCACTATTCAGATATCCTTCAAAATATAATGGGGTCTAAGCGAGTATTTGATATACATATTTGCAAAATTTGAAAAGAATTGAATGAGTACTTTAGTCTAGAATCGATAGAGTAAAATAAACACGCCGTACATAGCACACAGCACATAGCACACAGCACACTGTACATAGCACACACAGAAACATTGTGATGAAACTTTCAGAATACAATCTCAGCATGATACTAGTTGATAATCTGCAATAAAAAATATCCTTAAAAATTGCGAAATCATATCTCCCCACTATATATCCCCTTGGGTTAGTGAGGAGTAAAAATATATATATCTAGTATTGGTTGCTACATTATATTTAGTACCTTCCTAACCAATGAAATAATACATCCTCTACAAAATTAATGTTCTGTTAGTACTATGATGAAAAATGTCGAAAAAATTTTGTTTTTTTAATTTGGGTGGTATTTTATGTTTCTTTTTATGTTTCGATTGAGGTGACTGCTTTTTTAACGATATGCCGTATTACACAACGCATCTTTAACAAATACCTATAGTATTCTGTGACACCATATATGATATAGTGACTTTAACTGACGTGGTTACAAAGTCCCTTTTCCGTTAAAGATGTAAAACTCGTTAACGTGATTATTACCTAACTCTTAACGGGCGCCGTTAACTGAACTTTATTAACTCGACGGTTAATAATGGAGATCAAGAGATTATCCATCTTTTGTATTTATTCAGGCAGGCAACCCCATCTGTAATATTATTGTTATTAAGTTTTCATTATCAACGTAAAAATATATCAGATCTGTTTTGTGGACATTCAAATTTATCTCCACAACACCGTTACACTTGTTTTAACAAGAATCCAGCGCTGAAATGTTTATGTAGATGCTTTATAGATATTATATGAAATTTAATTTCAAGAGAAACATATTTAGAGACGTGGATAAAACCAGAGAGGGTTGTGACCAACAATAAACTCCAAGCTTCACGTTGGAATAACTTTGTAGGGTTTTTAACTACTCACTTATTTTTTAACAGATTTTTAATTATCTCAATAGAGACGAAGTTGGAATATTTATTGTAGGAGAACCGGGAAATCAAGGCACCTACAGGGCTTACGACCTGTCATCGGCTGGTTTACGTGGTCACTTTATGCGCTTGCGCAACGTTCACCAATTATGCCTTTTTAATGAGATCCCTATCAATTCAATTTTGGAAGTTCTATGTATTGCAACACTGAAATTCTTTTCGCTTGAAAATAAGGAATTTTTACTATAGCCATCTATGGGTGAAATTATGAACAACAATCTTATTATTATTATTTTTTTTTTTTTTTTTTTATATTTATTTTGTTGTAACGCCATCTATTGAGAGAATTGGTTTTTTGTAAATAATGAAAGCCACAATTCTTATATCTGAGGTGACAATGCATTTTTCGCATAGAAGTCATCAGTCAGTAAATATCTTTGACTCCCGACAGGGAAAAAAATCCAATGTTTGCGCATATGCAATAATAAAAATATTCGATTACTCACTTATTATTGTAAAAAAAAAGTTTTTTTTCAGCTTAAAGCGGGTATCTACTTTCATGGTGATATCCTCTTTTTATCGAGTCTCTGTGTATACACAAGAATCCTTTGTCTGTCTTTTGTTCAAAAAATGTCTATTTGTTGATGATAATTTAAGTTTAAACAAAAATTAAAATTGCATCTTACATTCTAAATTGGTTGTTTTCGATTTGTTGTTTGATATGTTTCAATTGTATGTATTCCTCATTTTTCATTTATTTTCATGTACTTATTTCCTTTTTTTTATTTGAATATTTTATTTTATTTTATTCTATTGGGGGGTATACACAGATGAACAGATTACATTAATATAAGTATATATGCAAGTGTTACAATATATAGCTAGGCCTGCCATACAATATCCTACAGTTATTTATTCTAAACACAACAGAAGAGAAAAAAATATAAATAAATAATGATTAAAAGATGGTTAAGGATAGTGGGATAGGAAAATGACGGGGAATGTCAGAGGAAAGCTAAAAGAGGGAGAGCAAATAAAGTTGTACAGTATTCATACAATAAATGAAAACAAAACATCTATATATTGTTATCTCGGATCAGGTTGGATAATTCTTTCATATACCTGCTATACGGATTATGAAATATGTCTAAACTATTGAATTTTTTGTTAAATATTTCGCAGATACGAGGAATGGTAGAATATTTACGGTGATTAGTTGTATAATTTGAAATATAGAAAAGATCATAGATTTTAAAATTTGAAATATGTGTTTTGATATGTTCCATTTGTCTGTATTCTTCATTTTTCATTTATTCCCTAACTTTTTTAAATGTAAGTGATTCCCTCATCAAGCACAAGATTGCAATTTTTTTTAATTACTATAATAGTGAATTATATATTTATGTGTATATAAGGGTACTTAGTATAATTTTTATCTTGCTTGACAAATGAAACTCTTTGTTGTTGCACTGAATATTTAATTATTTATAATTATTTACAGGAAACGACATTTAAAGTTTCTTATTCAATTGTCAAATTAAAATACAATATTTTTATCAAAATTTATTTCACATGTTTTCATAGGTGTTCGAATTTAGAACACCTACAATAAATCCTTTTTAAGAAAGTACTTATTAGGTATTTTCTTTACATCTCCCCCCCTGGAAAAGAAAATTTGAAACAAAATTTTCACTGAATTCATTCGTCTTCCTCGGTTTTTAATATTTCTTCTTCATCTAGTGTAGGAACTGGAATAAGTTTTGTAATGTGAAATAGATTGGATTCCGTTTTTTTGTGACCTGTTTCTATTTTATATATTGAGTTTGAAATTTTTTTAACGATCTTATATGGTCCAATTTTCAGTTCATCTAATTTCTTCCTGTTTAGTTTATTACCATTTTCCACATATACCATGTCTCCAACCTTAAATTCATATTGTATGCGATTTTTGTCGTATAATGTATTGTTGTAGTTATGTGATCTTATTGTATTTTCAAGTGCTGTTTTTCTATCTATGATCCAGTCACTATTTGATTTCAGTTGTTTTAATTCATTCGGTAAAATTGTAACATCTGTACCATACAAAAGATAAGTTGGTGAAAATCCCGTGACTGAGTGATTAGTTTCATTATATTTATTTACACATTCTTGAGCTACTGTTGTCCAAGCTCTCTTTTTTCCTTTTTCATTTGATTTGCATCTGATTTTGTTCACCAATGTTTGATTCAGCCTCTCGTTTAGTCCATTTGAGAATGGTGCATTTACTGCTGTAAAAACCATTGGTATTTTCCTGTCATTTAAGAATTTCTTGAATTCTTTTGAATTAATTCCCGAGTACTGGTCAGTGAGAAGCATGCCAATGTCCTCCGTTTCTGATACATTCATGACTAGTTTTATAAAATCATTTGCACTCTGAGTTTTTGATGTTAGAGTGAATGCATATCTTGAAAAGTGATCTACTAATAGATGTTGATATTTTTTGACGATCGAGATCCTCCAAAACCTCCAATTGTATCTATAGAGATTATTTCGAAAGGCTTTGTGGCTGGGCCTAGATGAGACATCAAGCCAAATTTGTTGTGTCCTCTTGTTTTATTTTTAATACAAATTTCACAGCTTCTACTAATTTTTTTTATATTTGTAATCAAATTTTTGGCTACATAGAGTGGACTAATCATCTTTTGCATTTGACTAATTCCAATATGGCACAGGTTTTCATGTATATTTTTTAACAGTTTGATGCTAAATTCTTCTGATAAAATAATTTTTTCTTTTTTTCTGACCTTTTTTAAGAATATACTGTGTTTTTCAATAAATTTCCTTTTGTTATTTTGTATATTTTCATTATTTTTTTGATCTGTTAGAATATCTTCCAGTTTAATCAAGTTCACAACTTTTAACTGTTCGTCTGTATTTTCATTCGGATTTAATACTGGATTTCTGCTTAAACAGTCTGCTTCCAACTTTTTTTTTTCTGGAGCATATTTTATTTTAAATTCATATTGCGATAAATAATATGCTAAATCACCCAGTTCTTCATCGGTTCTAGATTTTAGATTCATGTTTTCTAGTGGCTTGTGATCTGAATAAACTGTAAACGATTTACCTATCAACCAATATTGCCAGTATCTCACTGCCTCTTTGATTGCCAAACATTCTAAGTATATTGCTTTTTTTTCTTTTGTGCCTCATTCAATTTTTTTGAAAAATAAGCCACTGGTTTTTCTTTTCCATCAGGCTGTGTCTGTTTTAAAATAGCTCCAACACCTTCTAAAGAAGCGTCTGTATAAATATTGATTGGTAAATCTTGATCGAAAATTTCCAGAACTGGTTGGGAACATAATAGGTTTTTCATCATTTCAAATGCTTTTTGGCATTTATCAGACCAAACGAACTTTTGATTTTTCCTGAGTAAATTATGCAATGGATCTAGTATTATTGCACTCTTTTGTATATATTCATGGTAAAAATTGATTTTCCCTAGAAATTGTCTGACATTTTTTTGAGTTTTTGGAATTGGAAAATTTTTTATTGAAATAAAATTATCTTTAACTGGTCTAATAGAATTATTTTGTATTATATGACCAAGATATTTTACTAGATCTGATGCAAATGTGCATTTTGTAAATTTTAACTTGAAACCTTCTGTTTCTATAGCTTTCAATAACTGTGTTAAATGGTTTAAATGTTCGGAAAAAGTTTTAGAAAATATCAAAATGTCATCTATATAATTAACGGTAAAATCATTAAGTTTATGTTTCCTCAATATATTACTTAATATCCTCTGAAAAATTGCCGGAGATGTCTTTAATCCAAAAGGTAGACAGGTCCATTGGAAATGTCCTTCTTGTGTTACGAATCCTGTTTTTTTCCTATCTTCGATTCGAAGAGGAATTGACCAAAATGCAGAGTTTATATCCAAGGTTGAAAAGTAATTACAATTTCTCGTTTTTATCATTAGGTCTTCAATTAATGGAAATGGTTGAGCTTGAGGCATTACTATTTTATTTAAGTCTCTAAAGTCTATACACAGTCTGGATTTTTTATTTTCCTCTTTTTTAAATGCCAAAGTTACAGGTGCAGCAAATGGGCTGTAGGATTCTTCTATCAGCTTTCGATCTAGTAATTTTGATATTTGTTCTTCTATCTCTTTTTTATTTTCTACAGTGCATCTGTAAGGTCTCTTACTACAATATTTGTCTTCTGTTAAGTCTATCCTCGCTTCATATCCATCAACGGTGCCAACATCGTATTTAGTTTTGGCAAAAACTGATATATGTTTGCAAATCAATCTTTTTATTTCAGATTTTTGATATTGATTTAAATGGTTTATTTTTATTTCAATATCTTCCTTTTTTACATTCTCATTATTATTTATTTTGTATTTTTTGGTATAGTTTATGTTATTTTCTATACTTTTTAATTCATTATTATTTTTTTTCGATACAAGTAGAAGTTTCTTCTACGTTGTCTTTATTTTCAGCAGAAATTTTTTCTACTATATTTATATTTTCAGCAGAAATTTCTTCTACTTTGTTTTTATTATTTAGACTCTCTTTCTGAGTTATTTTTAAACGAATACATTCTTTTTCAAATAAATCTATCCATTGTATTGCATTTGAATTTTTTGTTGTAAACTTTTCAATCATGAATTTTTCTGATATTTGTTTTGAATCTTGTTCTTTATTTTGTTTTGTATTCTCTACTAATTTCTCTATTAGTATTTCTAATGTACTGGTATCTGTACCTTTTTTAGATGCAGTAACATGTTGTTCTTGATTCATTTCTTCTAGATATTGATCTTGAAATTGTAAGTTATCATCCTCATCTATGTATGTATTTTTTAGTTTTTCTGTCATTTTAATCCAAACTCGTCTAACTTGGTATCTTTTTTTTAAACTATTTTTTATTTTATTATATGTAGATGTTTTGGTTATTTCTTTATGATGATTAACTGATTGTAGCTTTTCTGGTATTGAATACACTTTATTTTCAGTTGTTGTTATTGAAGTAATTGAAAAAATATTTGATTTTTCATCATTTTCATCACCCGGTAATAGGGTAAATTCGAAACATAATTTCTCCATTTTCAACTACAAAATGTCGTTTTATAAGGGTACTTAGTATTATTTTTATCTTGCTTGACAAATGAAACTCTTTGTTGTTGCACTGAATATTTAATTATTTATAATTATTTACAGGAAACGACATTTAAAGTTTCTTATTCAATTGTCAAATTAAAATACAATATTTTTATCAAAATTCATTTCACATGTTTTCATAGGTGTTCGAATTTAGAACACCTACAATAAATCCTTTTTAAGAAAGTACTTATTAGGTATTTTCTTTAAATGTATTATAACATTATATGTTAAATAAATAAATATAAAATAAATTAAAAAAAGCAAAAAAAATAATGTGGTCTGAGCAGACTTTGTGATTTTCTCAAGTTGTTTGCTGAAAACCTAAATTGATTTATGTAATGAAGTGTTTTATTATACGTCCAATTCAGTAACTTTTTGAACTAATATAGGAACGTGCTAAAATTTTAGAATTAAGGTTTGAACTTAATTTCGTATTCTGTAACTGACGTTGTTCGTGTAAAAAAGAGCCGCGTAAAAATATAGGCTTTTTCTTAAACGGAATTCTTCATATCGGGAAGTAAATAATTTCAGGGTTTTATTTGTCAGTCAGGGGGCACTTCCAATTTATGTAAATGATCATCTGCCATAGTTGAATACTCACTAGTAGAATATTCATTACACAACCTTTCCCATCAGGAATATTGCCTACACAAAGGGAATATTTAATGTCAGATGCTGTCAAAAGATCCCACAGAATCGATTATCTTATACTTGACGACCTTGGACAGAGTGTCTAGTTATTCTAAGATCAAAACGAACACGCGAATAATTAAGCACGCGTTCTGAAATCGATCAGTTTCGGAGTATATCTGTGATATTATACCTATTTTAATACTTAATTACTAATTACTTCACTTAGCGCCGGTCTTATAAACGTCCGTTAGTTAGATTTCAGACCAAACAAACCCAAATTTGATACAAATGCTCTACATTTCGTCTTATAACAATCCGTTAGTTCAATTTTAGTAAAATTATACCGATAACCTTTACTGACGGTCGGATCACCGATTAAGCGTTCGTTAACGATAAGTTATGGAAGGATTGAGTTTTACCAAACTTGTTTTTTTTTATGTTGAGGTACATTTTTAATATAACGAATATTTTGAAATATACTTTTTTATATTTTTTGGATATTTATATTGAATTGCTTTTTTTTTCGGTAAAAAATGTCGGCCGACAGTGATTTTGAATAACTAAAACGAATTTGATTACAAGTTTGTGTTTGACCAAATATTTTATTATTTCAACATGACATTGATGACACTCAATTTCGTTTTATTTTAATTATATTTTTTACTAGCTTTTATGTCCCGCCGTTGGCCAAGAATGTAAAATTGTGAAAGAAAAAGCAATCGTTTTTATAATATTGTCACCCAATTATTTTGCAATATCAGACTATGAAAAGTGGTTTGAAATTTGATTGAGTTTAAGTATTGTAAAATGTTCAAGTGATGGCCACAACCCATTCTTTTTTATATATTGCTATAAAGTGTGAATGAAGTATAATATTTATACAATTTCTGCTCGCATGGACTATGCGTAATGGTTTTAAATATGACTGTTTATCAACGTTGTAAAGAGATTGGTTTGGCCACAACCCCCATTTTTAAATATTATCATCGAAAACAAATTGTAATGTGTACCTATTGAAAATTTAGTAATTTTGGATGTTGGGATGTGGTTAAAATTTGATTAAACAAACGTAGGTACTGAAAAGATCTAGTATTGGTCACATCCCATTCGTTTTTATATTTTTTCATCAAGTGTGCATTATATTTTTGCTCAATTTGACTGAAAGTCTTCATTAACGAAGAAGAAGAAGACTTGAACTATAGTAAATAGTTTTTAATTTGAATATAAATGTTGTGAAGAGTTCAGTAATGGCCACAACCCCCATTCTTTAAATATTAGGTGTTGAAAATTATTCAAAATAGGATGATATAAATGGTTTAAATTTAATTAAACAAAAGTATTGAAAAGATTCTAGTGCAGGTTATATCGTCACATCCCATATCCCATTCATTTCATATGTATTTTCATCAAGTGTGCATATCGTTAATAATATTTCTGCACAATAGACTATTAGACTTAAAACTAACCCAAAAGACTAAATAAAAAAGAGAAAAATAAGTATAAGACTATAAGAAATAGTTTGTATAAAAAACTATTCCAATGGTCTACATAAAATAAGTAAAAATACATATACCTAATAGAAGAATTAGACTATTGGAAATAGATTGTATAAAAGCTCACCCAAAGGTCTACAAAAAAGAAGAAGAAGAATATTTAGACTATTGGAAATAGTTTGTATAAATACTGACCAAAAGGTCTACATAAAAGAAAATGAATAAGACTATTGGAAATAGTTTGTATTAAAACTCTCCCAAAAGTCTACGTACTTAAATGAAGAAGAATAATAATTAGACTAAAGGAAATAATTTTTATAAAAAAATGACCCAAATGTATACATAAAAGAAGAAGAAGATGAATTAGACAATAGGAAATAGTTTGTATAAAAACTGCCCTAAAGGTCTACATAAAATTAAGAAGAAAAAGAATTAGACTCCAGGACCCGCCGCTTCAGGCCCTTCAGTACCTCCCGTCCCTTTAATCCCTCATTACGTCCCTTCCCATCAGGCCCTTCAGTACCTTCCGTCCCTTCAGGCAGTTTTATACCTCCCGTCCCTTCAGGCCCTTTAGTGCCTCCCTTCCCTTCATTACATCCCGTCCCATCAGTCGGTTAAGAAAAGTTTAAATCCAGAAACCATCCTGGAAGAACCGCGAAGAGATGAAAGAACCTTCTTTTCCCAGGATGCTCTACTTAATAGGTAAAATGACTAAATACACGAAGAAGAAGAAAAAAGTTTAAACCCAGATACCTGCGAAGAGATGGAAGGACAGTTGGACCTTCTTCTCCCAGGATTCTCCAACTTCATAGGTAAAATGACCAAAAATACACGATGAAGAAGAAGAAGAAGAAATAAGTTTAAATCCAGATACCTGCGAAGAGATGGAAGGAAAATTGGACATTCTTCTCCCAGGTTAGTCCACCTTCAAAGGTAAAATGACCAAATAGACGATGAAGAAGAAGAAGAAAAAAGTTTAAATCCAGAAACCTGCGAAGAGATGGAAGGAAAATTGGACCTTCATCTCCCAGGATAGTTCATCTTCATAGGTAAGATGACCAAGTACACGTTGAAGAAAAAGAAGAAAAAAGTTTATATGCAGAACCCGTCCTGGAAGACCTGTGAAGAGATGGAGTGACAGCCGGACCTTCTTTTCCCAGGATACTCCCCCTTCATAGGTAAAACGACCAAATACACGAAGAAGAAGAAGAAGAAGAAAAAAGTTTAAATCCAAAAACCATCCTGGGCATACGCTCGACAATTCACCAAAGTTTCATTATAATCGGACAAACGGTTGATAAATAAATAAATAAAATAATTTTCCTATAGGAAATCAGTATAGGTATATTATTGTTGATTTGTAAGTAAATAGTATTAGGTAGGTACCTACCTACAACAACCTTCTAAATAAATTCGATTCCTAACAAATTTTATTTGAATATCACATTCTTTCTGTAGCCATGGAAACGATTCGAACACGTAAGTAATATCGAATGGTTCGGATACATTTTTTGAATATGTAGGTACCTACATTGGTTTGTTCGATGCCATAAAAATGAAAATTGTCAGAAAAATCAAATATTATTTACAAATTATGCAATTTTATTATGCCTATATCTTTTCTAATAAATAACACATTTTTACAATATATGTCTTAAAACTTGCCGTAATGTCTTGTGTTTCATTTTATTATTTCATAATTACATTTATTTCAAAGGTTTATTATTTTCAAGAACATATTCATTCGGTGGGAAAATGAAATATTGTATGAAAAGATATTAAAATGGCGGCGTTTATGTACAAAAGGCTTACTTTAAAAATAAGTTAAACATTATAATTATACCAAATATTCACCATGTTTTTCACTTAAACGCTAAGTTATACTTCAAAATATATTTTTTTTGTGTAAATACCTACTTCTAACTTTTAAACTAACAGATATTTGCGTGCAAAATGTACACTTTTTTGACAGATATGACTTGGAAAATTTTGTATGAAAAAAATAATTATTTAAATATTTTTAAAATTCAGCATTTTTATCGCATTCTTTTTAGCGTGACACTGCATCAGGTATACTGGTACATGTTCGCACTTAAATTAGATTTTTAGATGCTCTTGGTTTTTCAGAAGGCGTGAGACAAACACACACACACACACATACACACACACATACACTAACATTTTGATTGCTTTATTACTTTAGATTTAAAAAAAATGAATGAATAAATAATTGTAACTAGTACCTACATATGCATTAAGTTTTTTAAATTTCACTTTAATACCATAAATAAGGCATAAATGCTTGTGATATAAGTGAACAAAATCAGTTGAGGCGAGATTTGAACCCGCATTCACTGAAGCGGGTTCAAATAGATAAATAATAAAGGATTATCACCATTTTTGATATTGTTTGAAGTACGCAAAAAAATAAACATTCTCTGTTTATATGGACAGAGTTAACAAAGCGGCTTACTATGACCGATGCTTTAGTGTGAGTGGTCCTATTAAGTGGAATTCATTGCCTCCAGATGTCCGCAGTGCTCAAAGCAAGAGCACTTTCACTAAAGGATTAAAAACAGCTTTGTTTCAGAGAGCAACACAACATTAAACTATCAGTGCCCTTGGTATGATCTCGAATCATTAAACGGCGCTATACAAATAACTTATTATTATTATTATATATTGCAATGACAGCACCGCTTTATCCATTACAATCCATTAGAGTCCATTACAAATCGAATGAAAATCCATTATAGTTTAATTAGACTGTAACTGTCAAATAAACTGACAGTTAAAATAGTTTTATAATATCGCCGATAGTAATACCTACTTAGGAACATCCATCCGTTAGTAAATCGTAAACATACTTACGAATATTTGGTCTTTCGTTTATAAGACCGGCCCTTACTATATGTTTTTGATTTTTCTTGGTTTATTGTCCTTTGTGCTATAGGTGAACGTAATCGGTCATGGCAGGATTCGAACGCGCGACTACTGGATTACTAACCAAGCGCGCAAACTGTTCTGCCACCACCCATAAACTAAACATGATTTAACTGTGAACAAACATTTAGGAAAGTTTATTTGACCGCTCTGATAATTAATTAATTGAGTAATTTAATGTATGCTGGTGAAAAATCGATTACAAATTAATGTTATATCCGAGGAAAACTTTGAAAACGGTGTCCTTATTTTTTTTTATAACCTTTGTACTTTTTTATAATTTTTTTTATTTATTGGTACAGTATAATGTTAAAACCTACAAATATTTTACACGAAATGATGAAAAATAAAAAAAAGATGAATAATTTGAAAAATTTGATTTTTCATTTTTTTTTAACTCACTGGTAATAAATTAAGAAAGCGATATGCAGAACATGTTAACCTTAAAAGTTTTATAGTTTATGATTGATGCTGGATCGAAAAAATATTTACCTACATACATACATATTACATATAAATAAATATACAATATGTACACACGCATAAACTTACTAAAATAATATGGCTAACAAAAACCGCTTGCTGAGAATTCTATGTCCATAGAGTATAAAATTGAGAAAAATGAGAATGAAAATTAAAAAAAAATATATTTTGTTCCATTAACATTGACGCGGTACATTGACGAAATTGACTTTGCACATTGATATGAGAGGAATCAAATTTTCAATCTTCAAGTATTGGATTTTTTTAGAAACTGAGGTGTGTGATACTGGGACAGTTTTTAATATGATTGGGACCTTTATAAATGGTTCAACGTATTTATTCAGGTCACAATATATGCTCCAACACTTCCTTCCACCAACAGTCAGCGATAGAGGCAATGAGACTCGTGAAAATTTTAATCTCAGGGTCATGTTTTAATCGTGAATATATATGAAGACAAAATGAATTTAAACAAATTAAATTTAATTAGTTAAATGAATATGAGAGGTATGATGTACTGCATTGGGAAAACAGAGAGAAAACGCACTTTGAGATATTTACATTTTATTGTATAAATAAAATATTATGCATGACTCTAAAATATCAAAATTTGTTTGGTTAATAATGATTATTTCCTATAAGAGGAAAGTGAAATTGAATACAAAAATGAAATTTTAAATATTTGATATAAAAATAACGTTAACGATTGAAATTTACATACATCATGAATCTATATCGTAATCAAACCTAATAAAATCTCTTTCATATCACACACAAAATCATGATTCCAATTTATACGAGGTTCAAACATAATGGATTCACATTCATATAGTTTCAGACATTAAATCATAAAGATAAAACTCATCATACAGCTATGGAGTAAACATTTTAAACAATATCGACTCGCAGCATTTTTCGCAGCAGTTCCGTTCGATGACCAATATCTTCAAATGAATCCGGTGGTAGAAGATGTATTTAAATTTTGAAATTCTCGTTGACTATTTGGATCTTGATCCCTCTATGTTACAATAAAAATCCAAGTGAAGAAATCTGTTTGTGTCCTTATTAATTTTTGACTACGTAGAAGATTGTCACTGACAATTCATTATACATGACTCCTTTGGCATCATATGTTATAAAATTTTAGATCAAGTAGAAATATTTGTAGTACATTTCAAATGGCAGATTGAACTACTTGTTTTATGTTCCTCGAAGTAACACTAATTCTAATCAAAATGAGTTTATCAAAAGGGCTTGTAACTTCTATAATGTCAACCTCTCAGCCAGTATCACACATTCTGATATATTCACCGCTAGTAATAACGCATACAAAAATTCTCTCTATAAGTGCATAGCATGAACTCGTATGTTGAATTTTTTTTTTTTTTTGTTAGTTATTTTTGTTTTTTCTAATATTATCTTTTGTATACTTTTATTTACATTTTGAGTTGTTGTTTGTAACAAAAATATAACAATTTAACTGTCATAATCTTTTTCCCATCCTTTTCCTTTCCCGTCACAGGCAAACATACATCTTAGTTATATTTAAATTTATGATGTTTGAAATGTTTTATATTTAATATCTGTGGACATATGTAATTGGTCTGTTTGTTTTTATTTTATAGTGTATTATTCCATTTTAGTATTTTAAGACTGTATTTGTCCCTAAATAAATAAATAAATAAATAAATAAATAAATTTCATCGTTATGTACGTCCAGGCATGGTAATTGCAAAATAATATCCAAAAAAATAGGTTTCCAATGGTAAAACAAATGAAATTACATTCGAGTAATCCAATTGCAAAATTTGTGAAAAATTATGTTCATCAGAGTGTCTGACATTTATATCAGCATCTAGATTATGGAAAAGAAAACAGGATTATTGGTTTGAAAAATGATCTCTCGCAAAACTATCTTGTCACACGAACACATAAAACAAACTTACCCCAAATTCAGAAATTTACGTATATCGGCCGCCATTTTCTACACTGGCCGTATCGCTTCGATAGGTGTAGGCAAAAAGAAAGAATTTGACATAAAACTTACTGATCATTATAAAAATATTGCCACTTGACAAAATCAATTTAGTGTGTTCGCAAAAAAAAAAAACTAGAAATTCCCAATTATTAACTTTTCCCTATACATAATTTTTTATAACATAACAAAACATTTTAAAAAATCAATTAAACCATCATTTTTTTAAATGAACATATTATACTCTAATCCTCAGCAAGCGAAGTGTGTCTATGAAAATACATTTTATTGTTTTTAAAATCGGATGAGCGTTAATGAGCGTTACAATTAGTCATTCATTGACTACGAGGATTAACTAGGAGAGTGATGTAATACATAATAGATTACGAAACCATTTTTATTATTTTTGAAAATTTTTAATTAATCCACTTGTTACGAAATACGCTTTTCAAAATGCTGCTCCCTCTATCCGTTTAATGCTCTGTATGTTAAAAGTTTTAATTACAACGGAATTAAAATTTATTTCTCTTTCAGCTTTTGTTGGGAAACTTTATCCGATTTAAATAGCTTTTTTTCGGTGCCTATGCCAGCATCTAGCTACTTATTTTCATTTGCAATAATTCTCCCAGATGTATTCATTAAAAGTAATGACATGATGGTACTGTTTAATAAAAGCCATTAAAACTGAATGAATCAATTCAACATTTGCCAGTAAACCTGTTAAAATTTCCGGGAAAAAATTTCATTTATATTATTTCTAATTATTTATCTGTAACCTTGTGTACAACTAGTAATATACAGGATGCTAGAAGTACCAGAGCACCGAGTGTTTTTATTGCGACAATTATCTTACAAACGCACAGCAAAATTCGACGCTCGTTCGCATGCAACGTCTAAGGCAGGGTTGTTTAAAAAAAAATAACGGTAATAATATAGTTAGAATACTTTGATTTCATGAAATTGTTCAAAAATGCGTCGTTTGACGGCATAAGATTTCAATGAAACACTAAGGGCCGAATTTATAAACAATTCTCAAATGGTGACTCTGAGAATTCTCACGTAAGCACTACTCAAACGAATTTGAGAACTACTAACAATGTCCTATTAATAAACAATACTTTGAGTTTACTCAGTCGAGAACAACGTTTGTCTATGAGTTGTATTTTTTACTTGATATAACCAACACATTTAGGGCCGCTGCGTTGGGATTCTGAATACTTATTGCATAGACACGTGCGCACTTTTTATAATAATAATAACAACTAGACATGGGATGGTGAATTGACAATATATTATAACAATGAATCTCTTAAAATATAAAGAGAATTCCTAATTTTTAACAACCATGAATATAACCAAAAATATAAGTAAGTACATAGTAAAAATAATAGATTACAAATCTAGCAATAAAACATACAAATAATAAAAAAAACTATGGTTGTGGGTATTTATGTATATTTTTACTATGATGGAAAAAAGTACAAACAAATTCTTACATCTATAATAGTATAAATATTATGTAATCAAATGTATATGCCAATAAAAGAAGGATCATATAAAAAACAATCAAGGTAGTTTTACAGAAAACATCACTATCCCTATTCAATCTCTGAATTCAACACATCATATGTATTTATGGCAAGTATCAGTCAAATAAAAAACCAATGTTGAAGTAAAAATCAAATAGATATTATATAAATTGGAGCGAAAGCCGAAAATTTAACGAGATGCAATACACGAAACTGACAACCGTAAAATATATAATGGCGAAGTTGTGAACACGCATATTATCATCTCTTTCACTCGGTATAGCTCTGTCCCGTTCCGTCTCTCTGAGTACCTAGTTCTCCAAGGCAGGTAGCCGGGCGACTTGAGCATTCGATATATTTCTATAGACTGCGCTGCAATGCTTAAGTACGCGTTTACGACATAAGCATTGCATATTGTTTATTAATACGATTTTGAGGTGCTAAGCATTGAGCACATACTATGTAAGTACGTTTTATAAATTCGTTTTGAACTCAAAGTATTTTAACAATACTTTTACTTTAATCTTTGTTCGGAAAACACAGCCTAAGAAACGAGTATTGACAGTGTGAATCTTCTATTCATATTCGTTGATTGTTCTTTTTGCAAATGAGATTTTGTACACACACGCACACGCACACACACACACACACACACACACACACACACCCTCACACACATAAACACACACACACACACACACACACACACATAAACACACACACACACACACACACCTAAAACAAAATTATAATATAATATTATAAATTGTCTCACTTTTGTTGATATAAATAAAAATCTCACCCAAAGACGGGTAGGATAAAGCTTCATACAAACCGTTTCCGCATATGACAGAAGGTGGGAGTTATCATAAATGTGTTCATAAATAAAAAGGGTTTTTGGTATTAAAAATAAAAAGAGTACAAAAATGTTTAAGTGGGTGATTAATCAAGCTCATTTAATAAAACGTATCACATTCGCGAAAGTTAAGCACAATGCTCCCGACTGCTTTGTTTTTACCATCCAGTACCGTGGCATAGCATGGCGTAGTATACCGTGCCATGCCTAGCCATTCCCAGGGACGGATCCAATAAATGTCCGAATGGTGCAGTTGCGCCGGACGCAAAGGAATCTGAAGCGTCAAAGAAAGATATAGGTGAAAATCAAACGGAAATAATAACCTTGACACGATATCTTATCGCTACATTGAAAACTACCTGCGTACATTAGAAATTTGTGAATAAGCAAAGAATTGTTTTTATTATTTAAAATGTAAATATGTCGCGACAAAGAAACTTTAATCAAGAAGAAATTTTATTTTTTATTTTTTATTCCTCTAAATTAAAAGGATAGAAAAATATATATTATTGTCTTTCAGTATAGAAAATATTGGGCAAAAAACCACAAAAAATGTATTGAAAACAGAGGATCAGAAAATAACCATATATTATATTAATAAAAAGGAAAATCAAACAATTGGCGTAACTATGATGAACAAGCGTGAGGCGTGACTATGATGCCTATGATGAACAAGCGTGGGGCGTGACTATGGAGGCTACGATGAACAAGCGTGAGGCGTGACTATGGAGACTACGATGAACAAGCGTGAGGCGTGACTATGATGACTATGATGAACAATCGTGGGGCTTGACTATAATGAACAAGCGTGAATTGTAGACAATATTGATGACGACTGTTGTAGATAGCAATACTTTTTGGGGAGGATGAAAGGTTGGACAGCTTTTTTTTTTTTTTTTTAAAAATGAATATGTCCTAGTTAAACAAGTACATATACATATTCCTACGTTCCCTAAAATAAGCAAATAAATGCTTGAGCCATAGGTGAACGAAATCGGTCGAGGCAGGATTCAAACTCGCGATCACTGGATTACTAGCCCAGCGCGCTGACCGCTCTGCCACCGACCCATCTAAAGACCCAGCTTTGTCACATTTCAAATTTAAAAAAAAATGTCTGTACCCTTCTTGTCAAGATCTGTAGTTTTGACGATTAATATTATTATTAATGACCGATTTTCAACGGAAGGTGGGCGTTTTATTTATTTTTAGCATGCCGGGCGCCGAGAATCGCAGACCCGGCCCTGTCCATGCCACGGTACAAAAGTAATAAAAATAATCCCGATGGTGTGCCATTTTTCACACAAATAAACATTTGTTTTATCTTAGTGGAGCATGATATCACGTTTCTTCGCTTTTCTTCATAAAACGCTGACACCGGCTAAATTGGGCGGGTTTCTCCCTTAACCCGTTCGATCCGTGTAACGCTTTGAATTTTAAATAGAAGTATATTTTGACGAGAAGCACGTGGGACACGAGCATTAAGAGGGTCAAATTCAAGAATAACACATCATCAAATACTAGAAAATTAATAGGTATAAAATAAAAAAATATTCAATTTGGTTCGTATAGGAAAAAAGTAAACAATGCTGATGCGTTGGTACGATCACATAAATGGGATATTGAAGGATGAAAAAATAAAAGAGTGTGTATGAAAGTATGCATGAACGAGAATGAAGCGAGGAATGCATTCCCAGACAGAGAAGTCTTGGTATATCAAATAGGGATAGACAAAATCTTAATCGAACGACGGGTTGGAAAATTGTGAGTTACAGATTAGAATGGATTGTGTCGTACGTTCAGCAGATCGATTTTGGTTTCTTTGTACTGCTTTTTAGTAAAAAAAATGCATTTAATTCTTGATGGCGTAACATTATTGTATCCAAGCATTTGATTTTTTTTTATTTCCGGAAAATTACATATTAAAATATAAATATAAACATTATAAATATAAACATTATAAATATAAACATTTGGTATTACATTCTATTTTATTTTATTTTATCAAGCACAGATACAGACATGAATTCCCAAATATTTCTGCGCATGATAGTTATACATAGTTAAGTACATATTATAATGAGTATTGTGATAAGTTATACAAGTTTCCTACCTACACTACACTATGCAGTGTAGGTACCTACGGAAGGTGCAGTGTATATTTTATATACTTAATAAAATTACTTTGTTGCGGGTGGAAATTACACAGTAAGTTTAGATTTGTTGACTCAAAGATTATACACAAAAATAAAACAAATGAAACATGAGAGATAAACATAAGATTAGAAAATACACCGCTTTAGGTAACGAGATTAAAAGATTTTGGCATTCTCGTAAAATTTATTTATTTATTTATTTACGGCAAATTGCCTTTTATACAAAAACAACAATTAGGTACACACATTGAAATACAAATGAAAACTTAAAACAATCATAAACTACTATTACTAAAACAGTAAATATATAAAAAAAATACAATTTGAAATAAAAGATATAGGTATAAAATACAAAAGTCATTAAAATATACAAATAATCATATACACACTTTGAAAAAGATATAGGTATACTTATACACATTGAAATACAAAAGTCATTAAAATATACAAATAATCATATACACACTTTGAAAAAGAGAAAGAAAAAGAAAGAGAAATAACAATTATAAAAAAATATATACATAAGTATACACATTGAAATACAAAAGTCATTAAAATATACAAATAATCATGTACAAATTTTGAAAAAGAGAAAAAATATATATATAAACATATATATATATATATATATATATATATATATATATATATATATATATATATATATATATATATATATATATATATATATATATATATATATATATATATATATATATATATATATATATATATATATATATATATATATATATATATATATATATATATATATATATATATATATATATATATATATATATATATATATATATATATATATATATATATATATATATATATATATATATATATATATATATATATATATATATATATATATATATATATATATATATATATATATATATATATATATATATATATATATATATATATATATATATATATATATATATATATATATATATATATATATATATATATATATATATATATATATATATATATATATATATATATATATATATATATATATATATATATATATATATATATATATATATATATATATATATATATATATATATATATATATATATATATATATATATATATATATATATATATATATATATATATATATATATATATATATGTTATAATATTTTTATCTCGGTTTTCCCGTGTCAGTAGGTCTTGACTAAGACCATTTGTCTTCCGACGTATCTTTCGACGACGACGGGAAAACCGAGATAAAAATATTATAACATATTTCACCCGTGAAAACATCAAATATAACATATATATATATATATATATATATATATATATATATATATATATATATATATATATATATATATATATATATATATATATATATATATATATATATATATATATATATATATATATATATATATATATATATATATATATATATATATATATATATATATATATATATATATATATATATATATATATATATATATATATATATATATATATATATATATATATATATATATATATATATATATATATATATATATATATATATATATATATATATATATATATATATATATATATAATAATCATACAAAAAATACTATATAATAAAATAACAAGGAGTTAATATAAAAAAATAATAACAATAGTGTAAAAAATTAAAGAACTATAAAAACAAACATATGGGTACAAATGTACTTAGAAAAAAAATATAAAGTAAATAATAAAACAAAATAAAGCGTTAACAAAAAATATAATATGTACAATACACGTGAAGTAGGCAAGCAAAAAAAATAGAAGAAAAAAAATGTAATGCAAAACAACGCTAGGCAGGTACCCGCCGTCTTTAGCCAGTAGAGTCATGGTATAATGTGGCTGTGTGTGTGTGTGTGTGGTCGTTAGTTTAGGAGCTATCGAAGTGGAACAGGGTCGGTGCTCGGCTAGATATGCCGGTGCTTGTAAAATGACCCATAATAACGGGGGTGTCAAATTTTAAATTTATTATTATTTATTGTACAATTTAATCAAATCAGAAAATGATAGAATATTCGTGTATATTCGATAGAATATTACCGTTCATTATTTCAGCCACTGGCATTACTCCAAAATCGTTAATTCGTAATTTAGAAATTATAGATTTATCGAAAAACTTAATAATAAAAATGCAAAAGACGGTAATAATGAATACATGTAGAATCGTTAAAGATTTTTTAAACGTTAATATTCGGGAATCAGTAGGGTTGTTAGGTAGTATAGAGACCTTTTCAGAGCCTAATCCTTTGATATGTTAAGTATCTGGATGGGTGAACTATTCCCAATTGAAAGCTTGATGATGCGTTTTTTGCATTTTATTTTGCTCTTTTAAATAATTTACAATTTACGCATTGATCTGCTAATTCTTTTGAGGAAGTGTATAATGGTAAAAATAATAATTGAGTGTTATTATTTGTAGTGCTTAATTGTTATTAATATCATTAGTAAATCGGCCAGCGACGTATAAAAAAATAATAAAAAAAGTTTAATAAAGCTATATGGAATACATCACCTTACTAGACCTAGGTCTGTTCTGAGGTGATACTATTTTTTACTATTTATTTATAAACGAGTTGGTTGTAGCCAATGCATTAACAAGTCATTCAATAAAGTATTCAAATTTTGTATAAAAATATCAAATTTTAAATTTCCTAAGCTCGAGGTCACTTTGAAACATTTGACAGTTAAAAAAATTCAGAAGACCTTTTCAGATATCCTTCAAAATCTAATGGGGTCTAAGCGAATATTAGATATACATATTTGCAAAATATCAAAATAATCGAATGAGTAATTTAGTCTTTAATTGATGAAGTAAAATAAACACGCCATACATAGCACATAGCACACACACACAGATAGGTACATTGTGATGAAACCTTCAAAATACAATCTACTATGATACTAGTTCATAATCTGCAATAAAAAATACCCTTAAAAATTCCGAAATTACGAGTATAAGTCCTAGCTATATCACCTTGGGTTAGTGAGGAGTAAAAATAGTATCACCATGATTAACTGTATATTTGAAATGGAATGAATTTAATCGTTCGTTTATTGGAGGGTTTCGGCTAAAATATGCCACGTTTAAATTTTCCAAGTATGAACGAATTGTTTGTTTTTTACTTCTACTTTCGACAACTAAAGGGACCAACTAGGTTATCGAAAGTTTTGTCGAAAGCAGACCTTGCAAATATTGGTGATGCGAGCTGAATACAAATTACTCCCGCGCATGGTGTTAATTTTTGTTGAATCAAGAGTTCAAGGCTTCAAGAAAATCAAACACGCGGTTCCCACTTCCATAATGAATTTTCTTATACATGTTTTTTTGTTAATAATGCGGTTAATAATTTGAATTGATTCTAGGAAATGATTTAATACGTGTTAATTCGATTCAAACATTCAGAAACAAGCTCAACACACATAATTAGAACAAAATGGTTGTATAAAAGTACTCATACTATTGCTTGTTTGCTGGACTATCTGCGAGAAGTTAAATAATTGAATTAAACTTCAAACACGTTTTCAGCTATGCGCCGAACGAATCCCTAAAATTCAATGACAATCCCAAATAGATAATTTGTTGTAAATTCTGTAAATTTTTGTAAAACCTTCTCGTGTACGCGCTGAACAAACCCACTAAGTTTCATTTCAATACCAAACATTTTTTTGTGATATCGAATAAATAAATAAATTATAATGCATTAACCTTCTCCGGAATGAGCTTACCCCCGGCAAACTTCGTATTGCCTGTATAATTAAAAATGGTCCTTCATTACCACCCGTCACTTCAGATCCTTCAGTACCTCCCGTCCCGTTAGACCCTTCAGTACCTTCCGTCCCTTCAGACCCTTCAGTACCACCCATCCCTTCAAGCCCTCAGTGCGTCCCTTCCCTTCAGGCCCTTCAGTGCCTCCCGTCCCTTCAGACCCTTCAGTACCACCCTTCAAGCCCTCAGTACGTCCCTTCCTTTCTGGTCCTTCAGTACCTCCCGTCTCTTCAGGCCCTTCAGTATCTCTTGTCCCTTCAGAAACTTCAGTACCACCCGTCCCTTCAGACCCGTCTCTTCAAGCCCTCAGTACGTCCCTTCCTTTCTGGTCCTTCAGTACTTCCCATCCCTTCAGGCCCTTCAGTACCTCTTGTCCCTTCAGAAACTTCAGTACCTCCCGTCCCTTCAGAAACTTCAGTACCTCCCGACCCTTCAGGCCCTTTAGTACCTCCCGTCCCTTCAGTACCTCCCATCTCTTCTGTTCCTCCCGTACATTTAGGCCCTTTAGTACCTCCCTTCCCTTCATTACATCCCGTCCCTTCAGTAGGTTAAGAAAAAGTTTAAATCCGGAAACCATCCCGGAAGACCTGCGAAGAGATGAAAGGACAGTTCATAGGTAAAATGACCAAATACACGAAGGAGAAGGAGAAGAAGAAAAATGTTTTAATCCATAAACCATCCCGGGCATACGCTGGACAATTCACCAAAATTTCATTGCAATCGGATGAACGGTTTCCTTCTTTTCCTGTTATCAGGACTCGACGAAACTTGTGCTTCATTACTTCTGAAACCATCCCTTCCTATTAACTAAACAAACAAACGAGTGGGCTGTGGCCAACGCCATACTCTCCAATACCAAGTCATTCCACAAAGTATTCAAATTTTGTATGGAAAATTTTCAACATTTTTATGAAATGAGTTTGTTCAATATTTTTTTATTTAAATATTTTATTATGAAAACTTGATATTTTTCAATGCCATTGTATGATAGGTGATTTGCCTTTTTATCAATTTCAAAATAAAAAAATCAAATTTTTAGTTTCCTGAGCTTGGGGTCACTTTGAAATATTTAACAGTTAAAAAAATTGAGAAGCACTATTCAGATATCAATCAAAATCTAATAGGGTCTAAGTGAGTATTTGGGTCTAAGTGAGATTTACCTTAGTCTTTAATCGATAAAGTAAAATAAACGTGCCGTACATAGCACACTTCACATAATACACGGCACACACAGATGCATTGTAATGAAACTTTCGGAATTCAATCTCAGTATGATAAATAATTTAAATTGGATTATATGGTAAAGAATTACTATCGCTGAAGTGAAAAATGCAGAGATTGATAATCCCATGACCAGATTTTGACCACATTGAAATGGGACCAATAGGAAGATACCCCCTTTCTTTTGAAAAAAAAATCACCGAAATCGAACTACGCAGTAAAATGTAACTGTTGAACATACATTAAAAAAATAAAAACAAGTTTACGTCGAACTCTCCGTTTTTAGATGTCGGTTAATAATAAACGAATCTTTAATGAATTCCAAAAATTCAAATTCACGTTATAACGATTGTACTGCAAACAAAAATAGGAGGTATGATACAATTTCAAAACTAATTGAAAAGTGTTTGCGGTTACGAAGCCGGAGTTGAAACGAGCCGATCCTTTCCAAAGAACGAAGAACGGTTTAATCGTTCAACCCACAACTCGTTAATCATTCAACCACCGCTCCCACTATCGACCGACCGACCCAGCTCGTTAAAGCATCGATTCTAAATAATTAATTGTGAAAATTATCAATATTTAATAGAGTCTAGACAAAGAATCTTTCTCTCTCTGATATAATACAACAATTCCTGTTCACAATTATTGTATCGTACTCTTGTTAATACCAGACGATAATATCAACGGTGAAATTAAATGAAAATAATCTATCTAATTTATATACAGATGGGGGTATATCTATGTAGTGCCTAGTGGGCAAACATCCAATATTTAGTTGTGAGGCCAATTCGCTCTAGATTTGTTTTAAAAGCACAAAACTAACAACGGTATTTAGCGGCGGATCAGCGAGGTGGATTTGATAAATCCAGGTATATTAAACCTTTCCAGGTCTGAGGATAGATTAATAATAATTATAAAACACTTATTGAGATAGAAATAGTATAAAAAGTCTCAAAGGGACCATGCACAGCTATGTTACGAAAGGACAAGCCCCCAGCAGCTGATTATCAACACGATCCCAATAACTAAACCTACATACTAATAATACAAGTCGGCGAACAGCTGTAAAAATACGATATATGAATGATGCGATAGTGGAGTTATTGGCAATCATATTAAAAAATCATGGAGCTCAACATAATGAAATTTTGGATTTTTTTGTTTAGTTGGTACTTAGATCTGCAAATCGTCAATAAAAGTGTCAAGATAATTGCCGATAACTATACGTACCCATGTTTTATAAAATTCTACAACAATTTTGGTTGTTTCATTGAAATTTAACTCCATCATACAAATATTGTGAACGATTTTAAGAATCAAAGTATTTTTAGTATATCTGGCGTATAATACGAGAAGAAGATGTAACTTGCAATTGCGGGGAGGTCCAACATGATAAGCGTCTTCTTGTCTGCCGAAACATGGTACAGGGATGTAACGAGGAAGACTTGATTGTGGCAATGAGTGAGCTGACCCCAAGTAAATGGGACAAAGTCTAGGGCAAAGAAGAAGATGGTGCATCTTATAAATTATATAAGACAACATTTAACTGTTAAACGAATGTTACATAAATTAATGTTGGCAACTACCCACTCTTTTTTATTTAAAAATAGAAACTCTTTTATTTATTTATTTATTTATTTATTTATTTAAATCCACAATAACCATACATAAAAAATTACAACAATACGACAGTGAAACATAGAACAAAAAAATTTTTTTTAAAAATTGACAATTTAGTATAACATGTTGGCACTGACAAAATGAATACAATCTATCAGTACCAACATCCAGTGGATAAGAACTATTCCACTAAGCAGTGCTTGTGTCGGAATAGCTTTACAATTCATTTTAACTGACACAGTCTTTACTTATGTAACCCATTTATGTCTAATATATAATTATAACATATAAAAAAAAATCAAAAATACAAATTATAATATAAGCTATAACATCACGGTTTTATAATCATTTCATAAATTTAAAAAATATATCTTCAATGTTCATTCTACCTTTGTTGAGAATCCAAGAAGATAGTTTATTTTTCATAGCACTTAGTGATTTTATATTATATATCTCAGAACCAATCAATTCTTTTGTAAATATGTTTAAAATACGAGGCAAAATAAAATCAAAATGTTTTTGAGCAAACGTGGTATGAGCTCTGGGGATGGGTAAAAGTCTGTGTCTAATATTGTAGGAATTTTCAACTCGAGTATATTGTGTTATATTGAGCTTATGTGAGTAAATGATTAATTTCTTGAGGTATAGCTGACGAATATCTAAAACTTCAAATTCAAAAAATAATGAATTAGACGGATATCTAAAAGGTTTTTTATTAATAACTCGAATGATACTCTTCTGGGCTATTTCAATGGGACTTAGTGCGGTTTTATACGTTCCTCCCCAAACTATGATGCCATAACATAGTATAGATTGAGCAACTGCATAATAGATGAACTTAAGGTCATCTATTTTAAAAACATTGCGAATACGTAAAAAAAGATAGATTAGTTTTCGAATTTTTATGGAACATTCCTCAATATGCTTTTTCCAATTTAAGTTATTGTCAACAACAACTCCTAGATACTTGATCTCGTTACATTTTTCCAGGGGGGTACATTGACAGAAATTTTTGTAGCAATTGTGAACTGTAATAGAATGTTGATCCAAAGGTTGTCCTCGTGTGTCAATACTGAAGGTCATAAATTTAGTTTTTTTTATATTAAGAGATAAGACACTGTTATCTAGCCATGATTTAACTATATTGACTCCCTTTTCTGCCAATACGTACGCTTTTTCCCATGTGTCACTATTGAAAAGTAGTGCAGTGTCATCTGCAAAAGTAATAATTTTTCCTCCAATTTTAAGAAAACAGAGATCATTTATGTAAATTAAAAATAAAAGTGGTCCAAGGGTACTACCTTGAGGAACGCCATAATTTATTTGCTTTATGTCACTGGTTGTGGTTCCAATTTGTACAAACTGGGATCGTTTTTCAATATATTCTTTGAAGAATTTTAATTCTGTTCTATGAATTCCCACGTTTTCTAACTTTTTTAATAAAAGTTTATGAGAAACCGTGTCAAAAGCTTTGGCTAAGTCTAAAAATATTGCTATGGTTTTTCTATTTCTATCAATGTTACTAGCAATATCTTTGATTATTGACAGAAGAGCTTCGTCCGTACCCTTATATTTCTAAAGCCATATTGATTTTCTGCAAGAATATTGAGCGTTTCTAGATGTTTTGTAAGTTGAAGGCTGACACATTTTTCAAATATTTTTGATAAAACACTCAAAATGGATATTGGCCTATAGTTGTTGGGATTTTTATGGTCACCTCCTTTATAAAGTGGGATTACCCTAGCACATTTGAACGCCTCAGGAAACTCACCATGTGATAAGCTACAATTTAGAATATGAGTTAATGGTTCAGCGATTTGATTTTTTACTGATTTTATTATTTTGGCTTGTATTTTATCGTATCCCTTAGAATTATCTGTACGAATATCTTCAATATACTTAATGGTGTCATCTTTGGTTATATTCATTAATTTAAACTTTGCGTGCGTATATTTTTTCCGTTCATAATTTTTAAGAATCTCTTGTTCAGTTTTCTGTGATTTAGAGAATAATTCAGTAGCTAGTTTATTACCTATACCTGCAAAATGTTCATTCATACAGTCAGCAATTGGTTTATCTCCATGAATCAGAGAATCGCTTATAGCAATTGATTTAATAGTTGTTTTGTTTGAGTCATTTACATTATTTAGTTCTTTCACTATCTTCCAGGCAGTTTTTGAAGAATGATCTTTTTGTAAAATTGATTTGTAATATTTTTCTTTATGGTGTTTTATGATTTTATTACATATATTTCTGTATTTAATATAATATTGATAGAAAGATTTATTATGAGGATATTTTTTAACCTCTAGATGTAATATATCTCTTTTTCTGACACAACTTAGAATAGATTCATTCATCCATGGTTTAATAGGTAATAACTTGGGCTTTTTAGCTTTAATTTCTGTACTTTCTAACAAATGTTTTTCTAAGATCAACATAAAAATTTTCAGTGCAGAGTTTGTGCATGTTTCATTTAATACGTCTGACCAATCTGTTTTTGTAAGAGCATCCATTAGTTTATTGACATTTGTAAATTTTATTGATTTACTTGGAGTTTTGTCTTTAGCGTGTGTGTTTTCTTTCTTAACAAGGCCACAGATAGTGCTATAGTGATTTGTTATGGTAGATTTCACCACTGCTGCAACAACTGCTAAGTTGGATTTAACATAAATGTGATCAAGACACGAGTGAGAGATGTTGGTTTCTCTCGTCGGTAGATTTATAGCAGACAATAGTCCTAGTTCAGCCAATGCACATTCGTACTCAAGTGACTGATAGTGTTTCGATCCAATTGTGTTTATATTTATATCACCGGCTAAAACTATATGTTGATACTTAGAATTTTGTTTGATTAAGTCAGAAAGTGATGTTATGAAAGGTTTAGTATTCACAATATGAGGCGACCTATATGTTATTTTTGATTACTTCGTTCATTCGAGTGTGGCATACCTGATTCAAAAGTAAATAAATATTGGAGTTGCAGTGTAAGAAGGTATATATGTAGGTATATGTATGGAATATAGGTTAGGCTTGTAGTAAGGGAGGAATCGGAGAGTATAGGGGTACGAAAAGATAAAAAAAAACACCTTGAAAGCGCAGAAGTTGCAAGCGGGAAATTAACGGAAATAGTTGATGCAAGTTGGCTGGAAAAATAGTACTCTACAAACGATATTTATCGAACTCTATAAACGATATTTATAGAACTCTTCAAAAATTTTCAGTAGCTAACCACTAGTTTATTTATCCGATTTTCGACACAATATCTTCATCTTGTTTTAGTCAAAGGCCACTAGGGCTTGTTTGTTGCCTTTGGTGATGCGGACTCCCAACTGTCTTTCCACCTTTTGGAGGGTCTTCAGGCATCTTTTTACCCTCTGGTACCCTCTGGTATATTTTAATAATGAGAAACTGATTATTTTGAAAATAAGCTGAATAACACCATCGCCATCTATGAAGTAACGAAGAAACCTTTTTGTTATGCTATCTATTGAAAAATTGGCAACAGTTCTTATACACGAGGTGACAATGCTCTCGCACAGAGGTTACCCCTGTACCGCGCCAGAGTCATAAGTCCATTTTTAGCTTGTTTACTTGCTTGTACCGATGTATATGTAAATCGAATATTTTTATAGTTGCATATAGGTAAAAATTAGATTATTCCTTTTCCGGAATCAATATTTTTTGCCATATTTTTAATATCTTAATAGAGACGAAGTTGTAATATAAGGAGAACCAGGAACTCAAGCTTACGACCTGTCGTCGGCCGGTCTATGTGATCACTATATGCGCTTGCGCAACGTTTATCAATTATGCCTTCATATTGATTTCCCTAATCAATGTTTTTTGTAAAAATAATTCATAAATGTAGAGAATTTCGTCGAGATGTGTTTGTGTGTATGGTGTGCGCCGTATTCCGTATCATTTTTTTGTCTTCTCTACAGTCCAAATATTAAGTTCGATGACTTTATATTTACATCATATTATGTGTAAAGTGCATAGATCTAGAGCCGATTAGTTTTTTAAAGAGAGCAGGCCAAACTAAAAGTTGAATTGACTATATATTGATATCATACATGTAGAGTTCTTAACCTCAGAGCAATCAGTTTACCATAGATATGTGTTAATTTCTTGTCTAAGATTTCATCTGTCAAAAATTTGAAAATGCTCACACGGAATGGAAAGATGACATTTTTAAAATTTTTGATTCTATTGAAATACACTCTTCACAAATACATTCAGAGATTGTCAACCTTTAAAAAAAACTCTTGTTCATTATATTAGGTGTGACATTGCATATTTCTATGAAAAATGTATATGACAGAAGTAAAATGACAATTATATTTTTGTACTCTTTTGAACTTTGAATGTTATAGTATTCTTCTGCATCTTCAAACTGTCTCTCCATCTTCCTTACGGAGTAGGCAGAGAGAACTGATCTCTACATTATTATACCTTGATATTAAATCCATCTCCTCATCAACACTTATGCATCGTCTCAAACATGGTTTTTTTATTGTTAAAGTAATTTTTCCCACCAATTTCTCAATATGTGTTATATATAGAATGCATACCATGAGTTTCGTGACAATGTTTTTGTATGTATGGTGTATTATGAAAAATTTTGTCCACTGGAAAGTTATATTTGTTTACGAATAAAATAGAAATATACTTCATAAATATCGCTGAAGTGAAAATTGAAGAGTTTGGTGATTTTCTAATGGATCCCATGATCAGATCTTGACCAAAACGAGACCTATCGGAAGATACATCCTTCTAATAATAACAAAATCATTAAAATCGTACAACGTGTTGAAAGTTTATAGCTAAACAAATGTATGGCTACCGCTATACAGCTCACTACAAAGTAAACAAATTATGAATGGAAAATTTTCAGCATTTTCATGAAACGAGTTTGTTGCATTATTTTTTATATAAATATTTTATTACGAAAACGTGATAATTCTTCAATGCCATTTTATGAAAGTTTTCTGACCTTGAGGTCACTTTGAAATATTTATCAATTAAAAAAATGAATAACACTGCTCAGGTATCCTTCAAAATTTAATAGAGTTTTAGTGAGTATTAGATATAGAAATTAGCAATATTCGAAAGAGTATAGTTTTTTTAAACTGCGTATAAAAATGCAAATATATACAACCTGTGAAATATTATAATAATATATGTACACTGCTAGCCCTAGAACAGGTTTACCTAGTTGGGCAGCAGTTATCTTTTTTTATTTTTTATTAGCAGTTAAATGGTGTGATAAAAAATAAATAAATAAATAAATAGTAAATCGAATATATTTTATTAATTGCATATACGCAAACATTGGATTTTTTCCCTGTCGGGAGTCAAATGATATTTTTATTGACAATAACATTTCAATAGAGACGAAGTTGGGATATCATAGACCTCATTTATAAGGACTGTTGCTTTCATTGTTTACAAATAAACTGATTTCTCAATAGATGGTGTTAAAAAAATGGTTTCTTCGTTACCTCATAGATGGCAATAGTATAATTTCGTATTATTCAGGTGAAACGTTTATAATATACATTATTCAAATATATAGAAATTTCAAAAATTACATTCATAAGGAAACTCAATAAAGGCATAATTGGTGAACGTTGCGCAAGCGCATACAGTGATCACGTAAACCAGCCGATGACAGGTCGTAAGCCCTGTAGGTGTCTGAGTTCCTAGTTCTTCTATGATATTCCAACTTAGTCTCTATTGAGATTTTATTGTTAATAAAAATAAATAGTACATATATTATCACATAGTACACAGCACACACATACAGATACATTGTGATGAAACTTTCAGGATACAATCTCAGAATGATACTTGTTGATTTTCTGTAATAATAAAATAACCTTAAAATTGCGAATTCATAATTCGTTTGTGTATACCCTTGGGGAAATGAGGAGTGAAAATTCACGTGATAACATCTATGTTTTAGAAGTCCGTTAAAAATCCGCTCAATTAATTGCAGATTAATCAGCTTGTATGTACGTATGCATTGTATTTTGTGTAAAAAAACAACTCAGGTAGATTTTGAAAAGGAACAACATTATATTATAAACATAATTAACCTTAGGGAAAACCGAGCCTATTTGGTATTTTTGCAAAAATAAGGACCTACCCGCATAAAATATTGTAACATCGCCTTTATTTCCCTTCAGATTTTATCAACCACAGAATAAATTACCACCCCCTTATTATAATATTTTAATCGAAACCGATCTAAATAAGAAAATTAATAATATTACCCCTTTTCTGTTTTGAACTAAACGTGTAGGCAGCCATTGAACAGGTCGAATGGAACTAAAACTTTTTCACTAAACTTTAACACGATATCGGCCAATCATAATAATTCGGTATAAATTTCTTCTTTTTTTGACTCGTGTGAAACGAACTTTTTTCAAATAACTTTTTTAACTCTTGTCTGAAAAACGAAATTTTCAAATTTTATAATCGAATGATTAAGAATAATTAAATAAATAGGCCCGGTATTACAGTCGGCCCTCAACTCATTGAGTTTGTTAAACTCAAGATCAATGTTAATTGGAGATTGAATCCATTTCCGTATTATAGTGCAATATGAAATGTCAGCCTATATCTTCAATTATAGACATATTTTACTTTTTCTGTGGTTATTATCTGTCAAATTTTAAATAACCTCAAATAATACTTTAGATGGGCCGGTGGCAGAGCGGTTAGCGCGCTGGGCTAGTAATCCAGTGGTCGCGAATTCGAATCCTGCCTCGACCGATTTCGTTCACCTAAGCACAAGCATTTATTTGATTATTTTAGGGAACGTAGGAAGATGTATATGTACTTCTTTAACAAGGACATATTCATTATTTATAAAAAAAAATACGAACTACAAAACGGGACGCTACGACTTGAAATATTATTGTTTTATTATCCAGCATGGTAAATTTAATTTTTTTCACCAAAATAATGCTTTTAAATGCCCATGTTCGTTTCAATATGGCTGTCAGTTTGTTTTGTTGTGTGGCGCCACCGTCGATACAACTAACGCCTCTAGTGATAGAACACTGAAACTACACTCGTTGCTTAACGCCTCTAGTGATAGAACACTGAAACCACACGTGTTGCCTAGCAAATGACAGTTGACTCACCGTTAAGTTCTTAATCCGCCAAAAACATTGAGTTAAATATTTGTCGTTTTAGTGACGTATTAGAGGGAAGATTAGGTCTAAACGGACACTGTAATACGCTATATTTTTGTAAAACTTGAGTGTTGCTCTTGAACTGAGACTGGAATACCGGCCCATAAGTACTCAATTTACAATTTTGCCTTAATTACAATAACGTATGTCCGAAATAGACGGAATCTAGAATTTAGATCACACAGCAGAATTAAGGAAAATTGCGCTGTGAGTCACCTGCTTAGAATAGTGCTTCCATTCATTTGTATTATCATCGTTTTCGAGTGTCCAGTTAAAGTCGGGTAGGTAATCTAAAATACAACAGTCAACAATAACATCTCATATAGTTGGGCAATGAGGTTGTACTGTACCATGGAATTTCTGTCAAGTCCATAGAATTTACAAGAAATGTGAATTCGAACATTCTAGAACTATCAAACTATCTATATAAGTTCGTTTTTTCATTCGCCCGCCATTGTTCCCTTAGCTGTCAGTTCGTACGCGTCAGTCAATATTAATCAGCCGATAATTTCAATTTCATTGTACTTCAATTATATTATATTGTTATAAAGAAAAGTTGGTATTGTGAATAAAATTGTGAAGTTCAGTAAGTAATCTCTTTCATTCAGTTGACCTAAAACATTTCTTTGTATTTGTATATTTAGAGGGAGTTGTTTGTTAAGATTCATAAATCAATTTATTGAACACGCCTAGTAAAACCTTCAAATAATATTTAAAATTCACCACCCATACTAAATGTAGTGCCTTTTAAAAAGAGACGAGATTGATGTGTGGGATACAGGCCCGTGTCGTGATTCCTTTCAAAAGGTTATTTCATACCCGCACACCTGTCGATGTTCAACTCAAATTGTGGGATGTGCCTTGATGGTATGGATGAATAAATGAATAAATTATCTATTTTCAAATTTGTATACAAATTTTATTTTGACGAAATATTCTTTAATATAAAAAAAATAAAAATATTATTATTATTGATTATCAGATAAAACGATCAGAGAAAAATATCTGAAATTTAATTCAGACAATGTGCTTTTTTTGGTACTTGGCACTTTTTTATCGCGAAATTTCTCTTTTCATGGCATTTTAACACGAGGCTGGTGCTTTATGCGGGCATTAAAACAATATAATAACGTTGTACGTGATAAAGAAAACGTAAAAAAATTCACCCTACATAGTCCTACTTTATACTTTCATACGTACATACACACCCTTTTCAATACATTCGTTTGGTTGTCTGTTAGTAATTTTGTGTTGTTTTGAAACGATGTTTTTTTATTTAAATATTTAATAGATATATTATGAGCCGTATAGCATCAAAAACAGCAATCTCTTCTCGGACTGATTTCAAACCAATTAAAAAAACGTTTTTCTTTTAATTTGCCGCTGTTAGAAACTACCGTATACCTTTATTTTCACACAATTAAGTCTTAATTATATAAAAATAAGGGTATAAAGTAGTTTCTGCAAATTAAAAAAAATAAAAAAGCAAATTAAAAAAAAAAGTTTTTTTAATTGGTTTGAAATCAGTCTGAGAACAGATTGCTGTTTTTCATACTATACGACTCATAGTTCCTTTCGTAATTTAAGCTAAAAGCTTGTATTTAGGAAAGCACCAGCTCTTTGATAACATATTAAAAATACTTAAAAAAATCTGTAACCAACAAAAAAAACTGTTTGTGGCCAACGCTAAACTCCCCCCTAACAAGTCACTCTACAAAGTATTTAAATTTTGTATGAAAATTTTCAGCAGTTTTATGAAATGAGTTTGTTTAATTTTTTTTTTAATATTATATTATGAAAATTTGATATTTATTCAATGCAATTTTATGAAAGTGATAAATAAAATTTTTAAATTACAAGTTTTCTGGGCTTGGGGTCACTTTGAAATAATTGACTGTTAAAAAAATGAGAAGCACTATTCAGATATCCTTCAAAATCTAAGCAGCTTTAAGTGAGTATTATAACAAATTTGAATAGAATCGAATGAGTACTTTAGTCTACATATAATCGATAAAGGCAAATGAACACGCCGTACATAGCACACAGCACATAGCACACACACATACACACAAATACATTGTGATGATACTTGCAGAATACAATCTCAGCATGATTCTAGTTGATAATCTGCAATAAGAAAACCCCCCACTATATCCCCTTGGGTTAGTGAGGAGTAAAAAAAAACCCTATCAAAAACATAACAAAAAAAAAATACAAAATAAATAACACATATAAATGAGAATGAACCCAAACTGAAAATGATTGGAATATTAGGGAGAGCTTTCAAATTGATTTGAGTTTATTTTTGAATCCATCGTAATTTTTTTTCTGTTCTGATTGTCATTTATACTTTTTTGCCTTTATATATAATGTTGAGGCTGTTCGAAATAGGGGAGTCGTGTCGAATGTATTATTAGTATATTATTGAGGATAGAGAGAAGTTGAAAGCGAGATGTAGACTTCTTCTGCAAACCAATCCACAGGATTGAGACTTTTGATGATTGAGGTAGAATAAGAGAACCAAACGCCAAATACTTGTTGAATTCTGTAATTGCCTCACTCATATCAATAAATTGTCTCATAAACGCTTGTCCGTTATTCAAACTTATTGCGTTTCCTTCTTTAAGGATATTGTTGTTTGGCCAGCATCTTTCTCTCGTTCTTTTTCATGACATTGAATCATTAAACAAATTTCTCAGCGATCAGATATCGTGTTTTGAATATAAGATGAAAAAAATTCCCGTCAACTCGTAAGTAATATAACATTGCATTATGAAATAATGACAATAAGCGAATATCTCGTCTATCAGATGAATCGATTTTTATCAAAGGTTGGAGATTATATTATCATCTACCAGATATCCTTGTATTTGGATTGTGAAACGTAATCAAGTATATATTTCTCAGCTACTAGAGATTTTGTTTAACATTTTTAGCAGAGATTTTAGTTAAGATGTACCTATTGATCAATTTTTGTTTACAAAAAAAAAAAAATTTCACGATATGGGTACGTACATTAAATTAATTTCTCTTCTTTTAAATTAGAAAAATAATCTTAACTTGTACCTATAAACAAATATCTTCATTATTAGAATACATGGAGCATTTAAAATGCGTATACCACTGACTTAGTATTGAATTATGAAATGTGTTTAAAAGACATTTGACGAATTTTTTTATCAGTTATAAACTCGTAAAAAGAACAACAATATACCCATTTAAAACAATAATTTCTGCAGAGTACGAAGGACGGTGTGGATTGATATTTTTCCAATAGTTTGTTATTGTATCGAAGATAAATGTGATAATCATCTTGGCTAGTTATTTACTGTTTTGTTCATAACATATCCGCCATTTTGACGTAACATTATCGCCTTTCCGAGTGGTGAATTCTGCCATAAAAATAATATCCCGCCCTCTGGGGAACGTATAATCCTTTCGGTTATAGGGAGAATAAAAAAGCGATAAACGGGTACATTTATACAGTGGCTCGAGATTTTGATTCGTAAATTCATACATATATTGTAGATACTAGAATGTATGTATGTATGATTGTTTGTTTGTATGTATGTATACGCGGTGGAATCGCCTGAGAATGGACCGTATTCCTTTATTATGCACGGGTACAACACCTTTGGTAGGTACCATTGAATCAACATTTATTTACAGTAAAAAAATCTTTTTCACCTTCGGTTAGGTTAGGTAAAGATAGGTTAAGTTAGGTCAGGTCAGGATATGTTGTTTGGAATTTGGAGTATCCTAGGTTCTACCTTGCAAGTTACACATAAGGTGTTAGTCTTCTTTGAGTATTGCCTGGCTTATCGCGAACAAGGTCTCCGGTCAGGTTAGGTTAGGTTCGATTAGGTTAGGTTAGGTTAGGTCATGTGATCTGTATATGAAGGTGGAATATCCTGCGAGGAGGATGTTCTGTCCTTCAATCTCTTCGGTGGTTTTCCTTTATAATTATTAGAGTTCTACGGTATAAACTACTGTTCTTCTACACATCCGTCTTCTTTTTCGCCTCTTCCCAGTTCTACTAGTGTCGGAACTTCTGGTTCACAAAATCCATGTCTTGTGGCCCCGAGTTATCCGGCGGGGCAAGTCAGAGAGCGGAATTAAACCATCCATGAAATGGATAAACATGAATGGTTTTTATTCCGCCAGTAAACCAGACTTGTCCTCCAGAAAAGGGTTGAAACTAGACTGCGAAATTAACAGAGTATGTCAGGTTCAGTGGCCAAAATTTATGCAAGGATTCTAGCTCAGAGAGTAAGACAAATAATAGTCCCATTAAAACGAATAAATTTTCGTAGAACGTCAAATTTAGTTTGGCTCTTATCAGTTGTATAATAAATTTATACCTACGCTATCTCAATCGCTGTCAAAATCAAACGTACGTATACGTTTACAAAAAGTGAAATATAAACCTATGTATATTGGTATAGGTATTTCTAACACATCATAAAATAAATGGTTCGGATCTCGACTAGATTGATGATCGTATAACATCATAGATGGCATTACATTTAAAGCCGAGTAAAAGGATGGAGCAATGTACTTCCTTTCACGGAGTTTTATCAAATTTTACTCGGTCTAGTCCTTCTTCCATCAATACATACAATAAGATTGATTAATGGCGTTTGAATGGGGCCATCACTTCTGGTCGAGTTGACCCAGAAACCGCCGGTCTCGGCCCCCTGGCTGGGAAACTGGGCACTTTGTATGTGGACCCAGACACGGAGGCGCCCGAATTCATTCGTCTGCCACCCCTGGCATGTCCCGGCCGCTCCGAATGTCGCATCATTTCCGAAAATATAAAAATAATGCGGGACTATTGAAAATATACGACTAAATTGGCATGCCGGGGAAATGCGAGAATTATTTACAGAAAATTTAGACGAATACAATTTATTGGTAACAAGGAATATAAATAGAAGGAATCTAAATATATCTACAAATAAGTACCAAGTAGGTATCTATATATCGGAAAGGGACGCTTGGTTGCGGCCACTTGGGTGCGACGGACACTTAGGTGCGGGACACTGAGGAGTGGGACACTGAGGTCCGGGACACTGAGGTCCGGGACACTGAGGTCCGGGACACTGAGGTCCGGGACACTGAGGTCCGGGACACTGAGGTCCGGGACACTGAAGTCCGGGACACTTGGGTGCGACGGATACTTAGGTGTGGAGGACTCTTGGGTGCGAAGGAAACTTGGGTGTGGAGGACTCTTAGTTGCGACGGACACTTGGGTGTGGGGAACTCTTGGGTGCGACGGACACTTGGGTGTGGGGAACTCTTGGGTGCGACGGAAACTTGGGTGTGGAGGACTCTTGTGTGCGACGGACACTTGATTGCGTGTGTGCGATTCACGTTTTTTTTCAGCTTATAAATGAAGTGTTTCGTACTGATTTTAGTAATACGCTTTAGTTAATATTCAAGGTTTTAGATAAAGAGATATTTAAAATGTTATGAGAAATCATTTGTAAAGTATAAAGTAAAAAAGCTATAAAAAAGTATAAAAAAAACTTCAACAATATAAAACAGATTATAAAAATTCAACAATATAAAACATATTTTTAAACCTAACCAACCTATTCATACCGAAAGTTATAAAAGATAGGCTTGGGTAATATTTAGTGTAGAGTTGCATTATATACTGTAAAATAATAGTAAAAATAATAGTATTATGTGTGAATATTTCTCAACATATTAAAATCTAGTTAGGTTTTTGAATAGAATAAGTCGCGAGCAAATGGGCTGGCACCCAAATGTCCGTCACGATAAAATGGACTCGGAACCAGGTGAGCTCGCACCCAAATGTCTGTGGCACCCAAGTGACCCGCACCCATGAGGCTGCAGCCAAGTGTCCTAGGCCGTCTACATATTACATTATAATATTTTTTTTTTTTTTAAAAAAATGAATATGTCCTTGTTAAACAAGTACATATACATCTTCCTACATTCCCTAAACTAAGCATAAATGCTTGTCCTATAGGTGAACGAGATCGGTCGAGGCAGGATTCGAACTCGCGACCACTGGATTACTAACCCAGCGCGCTAACCGCTCTGCCATCCACCCATATACAACAATGTTAATACCCAATAATGTTAATTATAATTAAACGATCCGGATGCTATTTTCCCTGTCCCTATTATACCATAAAAAATAAAACATTAACGTACCGTACTGTACCGTACCGTAAAAAAATAAAAAATAAAACCTCTTTCTCTCGTCTATATCTTCTCTATGATTTCATCTGTCCAAATTTTCAAAATGCTCTCATGGTCTGGAAAATCGAGGTATTTTTATACTGTTTAAAACTTTGATACAATTAAAATACACTCATCAAAAATGCATTCAAGGATTGTCAATATTGCCATACATACAAACACATCACGACGAAACTCATAGTGTGTGTACTCTCTACATGATACCCGCTAAGAAATTGATGCAAAAAAAAATCGCTTAAAATTGTGAAATCATGACTCTCCACTATTCTGTAGTGTAGAGAGTAAAAATTGTTATGTATGTTATCTATGTATGTAGATGGATCATTAAAGTCGATCGTTGTATGGAAATAGTTAAACAAAAAAATATACGAGAGAGCATTTCCTCTTCAATCTTATTCTAGACGTAAAGCACAGAGGTCACTTTGTAGACAGTAGATAGGTTGGTGACATTATTTGTTTCTTTATTCACCCACAGATGTCGCGGGTTACGTGATGACTATACAAACGACGTTTTATTTCTGTGTTTCTCAATCTTGCCTAAGAGAGTTTTTTTCGACATCAAATCGATGTTGTTGTAATTTGGTTTTTGACAATTTGTGTATTTATTTTATATTGTGTATTTCATTTGTGTATTTATTTTACTACTTTAACTTGTTTTTGTTTTACTGTTTGTTCTTTATTTTTTTACTTATTGTTTGTTCTAAGATTTTTTTTTTAAATTTATTTTTTTATCATTATTGTTTTTTAAATTTTGTTATTCATATTTTTAGTATTTTTTTTTCTCCATTATTAATTTTACTTTCATATATTTTTATTTTATTTGTATTCTTATATTAATTTGTTTCATATGATTTTAGAAATACACATGTTTGTTTTTTCTTGTTAAACAAATTTTTGTAAATGCCTTATACAACGCAACGGAAACAAAAAAAATAGGTTTTTAAAAGAAATTATGCGCATTAAGTATCATGAATTATAAAAAGTTTGCACCGTCAACATTATAGGTACTCAGTGAGATTGTGATTTAATGAAAAACGGGTGGGTTGTAGCCAACACTTAACTCTCCACACCATAAGTGTTCATTTTTTCTTCTTGAAAGGTTGATAATCTCTAAATGCTCTAAATAGATTCTTAAACAAATATATGATTCCCAGAGGACAAAAGTTTTCACAATACACCAAACACACAAAAACAATGTCACGAAACTCATAGTATACACTTTCTGTGTGTTACCTATTGAGCTATTTATGTAAAAATTGCATAACTAGCAAGATGAGTATGGATGAGACAGTGTATCAATGTTGATACACTGTCCCATATGTGTCAAGATAGAAGAATGCGTTGTTCGGTTTTCACTGCTTACTCCTTGAGGAAGATAGAAGTGGAAAGTAAAAAATACACTTGTCCATAGAGACCAATGCAATATCAACATGAAGACGATCTCTCAATTTTCCTTTACAGAATCTATTTTATTTCTGTTATATACATTTTGCATACAAATATGAAATTTATTTCACATTGATATGGCAGACCATAGATTTATTTCTTTTATTTTGACAATCCGTGAACACACTTTTGATGAGTGTATTTTTGTTGTACCAATATTTCCAACAATATAACTATCGTTAATGTTAGGAAAATAACTTTGTGGCGACATTATAAATTATTTATAATATCTCAATTTTCCAGATCGTGAGAGCATTTTGAAAATTTGGACAGATGAAATCAAAGAGAAGAAATTTACGGACATCTATGTATAGAAAACTAATCGGCTCTAACTTTATCGACTTTACACATATGATATCAATATTAAGTCAATTGGACTTATAGTTTGGGCTGCAAAGAGGACACAAAAAAAACAACGTAAATGATGAATTCTTAATTCAATCAATAATTTCTTAAAACATATGCTGTTGGGGAGCGTGTTCAAATACTGCTCTTGCTCCACTTTGTATAGTCCAAAAAACTTTTTTGAAAATTATGTATAAAAAGAATTTTCGCTATCCCACTGAAAAACTGTATAAAGAGACAGGTATATTCAGCCCTAGACAACTGTTTATCATGCAAGCGTTGTGCAAGTTTTTCCTAAATAAAGATACAGCTGCGAGATCACAACAAAATAGATTGACTAGAGGCAGTGTCTCTTTCAATTTCCGTCCAGACAGAATGAATACATTATTTGGTCAGAGAAATTATTTTTACGTAGCACCTATCATATTTAATGATCTTCCAATTTCAATTAAATCAATAAAAACAATTATAATTTTCAAAAAACAGGTAAAATCCTATATTATCTCAAATTGTGTAAATATGCTTAATATATTCAACAGTGTTCATATTATTAAATAATTTACCCACTAATTTATTCAGAATGTATGGTCACACTAATACTTTGTATAAATACTTGTAAATGTGGTATATAGTGAGTCTAGAGTTATGATGTATATAATTATTGTTGCAGTTATCGTCACAGGTACCCAACTGTACTTAACTGTAGCTTAGTATATATTATGGCTCTGGATTCATTGTGTTAATTGTTTTTTTTTTGTATTTTATTAATTTATGTTTCATTTTATTATGGTTTTATATTTTTTTCTATACTTTTATGTTATGTTATATACTATTTTTAACTGTCTTTACTATTTATGTAAAATTATCGACCTCAATACAGGCCAGCCCTAGTGAGGTCGATTATTATATATTATCATTGTGACATGTAAATGTAAAGATATATTAAATAAATAAATAAATAAATAGAGAAGAAATTAAAAGTTTTCTATGGAAAACTAATCAGCTCTAGGTCTATGCACTTTACGCATATGATATAAATATGAAGTCGATTGGACTTATAGTTTGGGCTGTAGAGAAGACATATAAAGGATAATCCATTCATCACGACGAAACTCACAGTGTGCACTCTCTATATGATACGCGTTGAGAAATTGATGTAAAAAATACGCTTAAAAATTGTGAAATCATGACTCTCCACTATTTCATAGTGTGGAGAGTAAAAATTTGCAATAGAGGAATTATTACCCTTGATAATGGAGAAAAAACTAATTATGTAATGAAATTTTTACAAATGGTTTAAGAAACAATGTCATTATGGAGGTATTCCCATTCTGTCCGAGTGAAATGCGAAAGGAATCCAAAGGAAAGATCACTTTTCTTCGTGTAACCTCCAATTTACAATATAATGAAACAATTTTCCAGCGCATCTTGAATGCAAATGTTGCATTTCTATGTTAAATCGTTATGGAAACTGGCAGAGCGGACAGAGCAAACCTTTTACTTTCACATGAGTTTGTCGTCATTTCAACGGTAAGGAATAAAATACTGCGCCATGTATGGAATCAGACCTTAGTCTAGTGGCAACATTGTATCATTGCCATGTGTAAAGACAATTCCATCAAAGAAAGACGCAAACGTTTGCCATCGAGTGCATGACAAACGTTCGAAGTAGTTTGACATAGTAAGAAAAATCAAAACGAGTCCTTTTCCAAGATAGGGTATCTATCGAAAATATATCGTTTTTAACATTAATAATCTCTTATTTTCTCTTCAGCTTTTCAACTGCGTTGTTTGGCCTCCACGATTCCCAGTCCTGGGTACACTGCTTCCGCCTCCCTCCAGCATATCTTTTAATGTCATCAGACCGCCTTTCTGTGAGTCTACCGACGCTTCTTCGGCTTGTTCTATATTAAAAACCTATTATCGTTAAATTGGTAATAAGTACATTCAATGCCACCTGCCTAAGAGTCTATAGTAAGCTTTAAAGTTAATTTTGAAAATCTTTTCCCTAAAATCACCAAAAGATACGTATTTGAAATAAAGAACGGTTTATTTTAACACCTTTTATTCTTATGCGTGAGTTTTATGAAATTTGAATTTGTTCAATATTTTTCTTCTTAAATAAATTCTGATGTATTCACTTCTAGTAATGATAGCTACAAAAACTTTATATATAGATGCATAGCGGCGTAAACTTGTGTATTGTTAAAAAAACTGTCCTTTACTTCAATTTATGTTTTTATTCTATTTCATAGCAGTAACAAAGTTCATCCTTCTCTCTTCCCTTTTCCTTCCCATTCTTTCTTGTCACAGATCACAGGCAAATAATTGTCAACTATATTTTTTGTCACAGTATAGGTATTTATGTAAATATTTAATGACCATTAATAGTGGACAAAAGTAATTGGTCTGTTTTTTTGTTCATTTCATAGTGTATTTTTTCTGTTTATTTAATAAGACTGTATTTGTTCATTAAATAAATTAACTAACTAATTAATATGAATAAAAGGTGTTTTGATTTTTTATTGTAAATAAATAAAACCTTCATCGTCTATGAAGTTGGTTTTTACTTCAATCGAAAGAAAATATGAAAATCTACTAAACGAGTTGTTTACTCTTTGAATTTCTCAATTGATATTCTTGTTATTAAAGAAAAACCATTAAATTTTATCTTTTCTTCACGAAAAATATTAAATGTCGCAGGTTTGGTGATATATTATTTACTCTTGTTTAATATATTAGTAGGTAATAAATGTGCATATTTGTGTACATCCCGTATGTCCAAGATCATAGGCGTTAACAAGGGCCTTAAGTTCTTTGGTATCTTTTCTCCTTTTTTATATGTCGTGTTAAGTGACGATTTAGTCTAAGGGTCGTATTACAAGAGTTATTTGAGAATAATGTAAGGTAAGGTCCCGTACTGCAAGAATACTGCTTACGGGACCTCAACTTTTTCTTACATTATTCTTAAATAACTCCCGTAATACGACCCTAAGTGGTACAAAAAAGTTCCTCCCAATTCCTTATTGATAAGTTGTAACATGAAATATTACAAAAATTGCCAAAACACATACAGTAAGAAGTCAAAAAAAAGACAATCATATTTTTTTAATTATGATTTAGTGCAAGGATGAGGAAATAAGAAATCTTTACACAAATATATCAACGAATTAAACAATTTATTTATAATTACTCCATATACCTAGTTTATATATGTAGATTCACATATTATGATACCTACTACAGTCAATGTTCTCCTATACATTTGTGTCATAAAATTAAGGGGGGGGACTGCTGCCAACGTACCTATTTTTCATTTTGATATACCATCATTATTTATTATTAAATAGTTTTGAAAAAAATAATTTAAATAGTTTGGGTATTAATGAACAAAAATATACCTTAACTTTTTTATAATGTTCTGTATAAATTCTTGTGGAAAAATAATGGCATACCCCGATTTTCAACGTTTATCATATATTTTTAATAAACTATAAGGCGTAGAGTAATATATTTTTTTTTAAATTAAAGAAGACAAAAATATCTAGAAAAATATGATATGACGTTGCATAATGCTTCAGGTTTAGTAAATAAACCTAAAAAAACATTTATTTTCCATTCAGCGCCATTGCGTAATAAAAGTTTTTTTTGTTTATTTACTTAACCTGATACGTTAATGCAACGTCATATCATATTTTTCCAGGTATTTTGTTCTTCTTTAATTTATAAAAAAAATATTGCTCTATACCTTATATTTTTTTAGAAATTTAAGATAAATGTCTAAAATCGGGGTATGCTTATTATTTTCCTACAAGAATATATACAAAACATAATCAAAAAGTTAAGATATATTTCTCTTTATTAATATCCAAACTAACTAGGTTAATTTTTTCAAAATGATTCGTTTAGTAATAATGATGGTATATTAAATTGAAAAAATAGGTACGTTGGCAGCAGTCGCCTTCTTAACTATACCTGATCCATCTCAATGTTTTAAACATATTTCTGCAAATTAACATCAAACATAATTAAATGTCTATATTGTAAATATTACTTTTTATCTTATGTTAACTATAATCATGTTTTGTCTTATATAGATTCATATGTCATACTATTTACTAGTAACACACCATTGCTCATGTACCATAAGTTTCCAACCTTTGCCTACTTGTATGATGAACCATTTACATTGTATTCGGCTTTTTACTTTAGTTTCTTTGTAGCCTGTGACCATGTAGGACGTCAAATAAATAAAATTGATAACTAGTCAGGTAAATAAAATTGTTGAATAACAAATTAACTGTTTTATTTAAATTACATTTTTTAAATAATTCCACCAAGAATTCGTCACGTTCAATTCGTTAATTTTATAGCCTTAAAAATTGCTAATTCATAATTCTCGACTTTATCCCGTTTGGTTACTGAGGAGTAGGTAAAAAGTGCCAACAGTTAACGATTGTTAAAAAGTTGCTAAACATTTGCACATGGCGGCACTTTTTTCTAACAACGAAAGCATTCCGTTGTCCTTTGCACCGAGTAAACATAGTTTAGGTACAAGTTGGTATTAGGGGTGCATAGGAGGTGGGTGGTTGAAAGGAAAACACACCCAACTCTGTGCTATGCTTGGGTACTGTATCCATATAGTTACCTTGTATCTCGGGTGCACTCAGTCGGTCGTTTCCCTCAAATAAGTTACAATCAAAGATGCCACAATCGATTACGAAATGTAAGCGGATGGAATATGCTGTACGTAAAAACCATCTATTTTAATGAAATATAGACAGAACTGAATGGTAACTACGGGAAAAGGCCTTCTTTCGACGGGAAAATCTGATTGAATAGCCCACACAAAAGAAAAAAATATTCTTCTTCTTCCGCTTTAGTTAGGACTGTGTCCTGTTATTATCGGAGCCTGCTCTTGTGAGGTGGACGTCCAGCTATCCCTCCATCGCTTGGGTGGTCTTCCAGGGGGTCTGCTGTTTGTTATCTCTCTATCCGCTGCTATCCTCTCCACTCAATCTGGACCTGCTCTCCCCACATGATCTCTCTAGAATCGTCTTCGTGCTCTTCGACTTCACATCGCACAATATCTTCGATTTCACAGATTCTCCTTATTTCCGAGTTCTTTACTCTGTCACGAAGTGTAATGCCTGATTATTTAATTTGCTATAAAAAATATGTACATTGTAATACCTAGTACCAACATAACAATTTTTTTTAACAATTTTTATATAAATTGAATATTGTGACGACATCGCTTCATACAATTTGTATAGCAGTGGCCTATACATTATACATAATATCTAAGAAGACTTAATAGTTTGATACTTAATATCCAAATATACATAAGTACCATCATGCTGTTTTCATATTATGGTTAGAAAAAACAGACTGACCTCCATACTTTCCTATCCTGACATACATAACTACATGTTTTTTGTAGAAAACAAAATATCTTGAAATATTTATTAATTTGTGTTTATGTGTTAATAGTTTGGAACGTATTCTTCAATTATACATACTATTGCCATCGACAGTTGGATTTCATGTGTTACATGCAACTAGTATAGTGAATAATCTTTTAATTCTCTATAACGAATTTGATACCTTTAATTTAACGTTTTTGAATAAAACTATGTCATTTCAATATTTGAAGATTCAATAAGGTTCCGACCTTATTAAATCTGTATATACGGGTTTCAAAACCGAAGTGAAGCTTAATAATAATTTTATTATTTTTGTTTTATTATATTTCATTTATTTATTTATTTATTAATATTTATATTTAATATTTACACATAATTTCCAACCTCACTAGAACGATATATGTTACAAATATAAATGATACAAGCCAGATTAACTTCATAATTAAGATGAAACAAGGTTTTTATACCCAAGTAGAGGTTAATGCGCTGGACTATCGATCTAGTATTATTATTCAAATTTGTAATATCGAAATCTATTAAAGAATTTTCTCAAATATTAATTATTAAAACATTCCGTATACACTCCAACAGGTTTGATTTCATGTATATGTTTGAGTCTCAGTTCTTCAACAATACTCGCCTTGTAATGCAAACGAACATTGGCCGCACTCGAACCCCTGGGAGTCTTCACTTCACCTGCGCGACTCTTATGGCCCCCTGATACAAAAATGATAACAACTATTAGACCAATGCCATTTTATACAACTGTACTAAGTTTTCACATACTGTAAAGATGTGCAAATACCGAGATATAATTATTATAACCGAGCAGTTTACAATACAGGTACATTTTACTTTTAGAAAACTCAATGGTATGGAGATGAAGATGCTTAGATGGATGTGCGGCGTCACAAGAAGAGAAAATAATCCGTAATGAATATACGAGAGGTAGCCTAGGTATACGCGAAGTCTCCACTGGTGGCAAGTAGACTGAGGTGGTTCGGACATATTCGAAGAAAACCACCAGATAATAAATGTATGTAACACTGCACTGGACTATCGAGTTCCTGGCAAAAGATCAAAAAGGTGTTCCATAAGACTATGAAAGAACCTGGTGGTGGAGGATATGCGGGAACGTAATGTCTCAGAAGACAATGCTTAAGATAGGTCGAAGTGGAGGAGCGCAGTAAGGAAAGCGAACCCCAACACCATCTACAATAAAGACTAAGGAGGAGACTTCAAAATTAATGTATGTCAAGATGGAAAAATGATGTGTTCGGTTCTCTCTGCCTGCCCCATCAGGGACATGGCGTTATGGTATGAATGTATGCAATATTATTATCTTTCGTACAATTCGTCCATACAATTCATTTCATTTATTCATTTATTTATTCATACATATACATAATTGACAAATAATATTCTTAACTGCAATGCCCCACTAGGTAAAAAAACCAGTGCCGGGGCTAAAGCATTTTGAAATAATGATACTTTTAACAGTGCATGCCATCTAACAAAACATACACAAAAATAGCAATCCAAATATAAATAGCATACAATAACAATAATACGTAAATCCTTCGTAAATTAATAAGTTTCATGATTTCTCGTGATTCTCCTTATCTAAACTCTTGGCTTAGTAAAATAAAGAAACTGCTATAAAAATATTAAAATGATTATACTTAATTAAAATATATAAACTTATGTGATTAAGACGTCGTTTAGATCAGAGAATTCCGATATACAGATGCAATCAAATAAGTCTAATAGATTCATTCGTACAAGATATAGATTCATTAAATAAGACTAATAGATTCATTCGAGTACAAGATATAGATTCATTAAATAAGACTAATAGATAGATTTTTAATTATCTCAATAGAGAAGAAGTTGGAATATTAACTGTAGGAGAACCGGGAAATCAAGGCACCTACAAAACCAATTCTCTCAATAGATGGCGTTACAACAAAAATAAATAAAAAATAATAAGAATGTTGTTCATAATTTCACACATAGATGGCTGTAGTAAAAATTCCTTATTTTCAAGCGAAAAGAATTTCAGTATTACAATATATAGAACATTCAAAATTGAATTGATAGGGATCTCATTAAAAAAGCATAATTGGTGAACGTTGCGCAAGCGCATAAAGTGATCACGTAAACCAGCCGATGACAGGTCGTAAGCCCTGCAGGTGCCTTGATTTACCGGTTCTCCTACAGTAAATATTCCAACTTCGTCTCTATTGAGATAATTAAAAATCTGTTAAAAAATACCTTTGACTCCCGAGAGGGAAAAAAATCCAATGTTTGCGCATATGCAATAATAAATATATTCGACTAATAGGTAGAGTTATTGGTAGAACGGTTTTATTGCGTTTCATGCTATACAGATTGCAGAACATTATCAAAGATAAACGTGTGGGTTATGGCCAACGCTAAATTCCTCACTCCATAAAGTATTGAAAATTTTTATGGAAAATTTTCAGCATTTTCATGAAATGAGTGTTTTCAATTATTTTTATATTTAAATATTTTATTATGAAAACTAGATAATTCTTCAATGCCATTTTGTGAAAGTGATGTGCCCTTTTTGTAATTTGTGTGTTTTTTTTACCAATTTGAAAATAAAATTTTTAAATTTTATGTTTCCTGAGCAAAAAAAAAATTTAAAATTTGACGTTTAAAAAAATTGAGAAGCACTATTCAGATATCATTCAAAATCTAATGGGGTCTATGTGAGTATTAGATATACATATTTGCAATATTTGAAAATAATCGAATAAGTACTTTAGTCTATAATTGATAAAGTAAAATAAACACGCCGTACATAGCACACAACACGCAGCAGGCAGCACACAGCACATAGCACATACACACACAGATACATTGTGATAAAACTTTCAGAATACAATCTCAGCATGATACTAGTTGATAATCTCCAATAAAAAAAATAGCCATGAAAATTGCGAAATCATAACTCCCCACTATATCACCTTGTGTTAGTGAGGAGTAAAAAACTTGTATTGTTTTTCATACAACTAGCGGGTAGTGCTAGTTACATCTTGGGATATTACTAGTCCAAACTTACCACATTGTCTAAAAACAAATCCACTTATTTATCTAATCATGGAGTGCCACTCCAATTTGCTGAACGTACAACACTATCCATCCCTATCCATAACAAATACCGACTTATTTATTATTAAAATAAAAAAAAATATTGTAACCTATACTTTCCTAACCAAACCTAAGAAGTGTTCGGCAGTAGAGTGTTGTGAAAGGGATGGATTCAAATTAGTTAACGGGAACATATTGATGAGTGGATTCCTTACCAAAATTGGACTGTATTTATAAAATTTTACATTGTATTTATTGATTTTCTTATTATCAATGTTTTAGGGTAGCTACCATACCTCAACTATGCGGACATAAAAAAGTGATGATGTTTTTTCTTCTTACTACCCCAAGAGCTATGAATTCCCAATTTTTAAAGTTATTATTTTTATTGCCGATTATCAACTAGTATCATGCTGAGATTTTATTTTGAAAGTTTCATCACATTGTATATGTGTGTACTATGTACTTTGTACGGCGTCTTTATTCTATTTTATCGATTATAGACTTAAGCACTTATTCATTATTTTGAAATTTGAATATCAAATACTCGTTTAGACCCTATTAGATTTTTTTATTTATTTATTCGAAATTTCTATTCTTATAGAAATAGTACAGTAAATAATGCAGTTATTAATAATTTATTAATTTTACACTTCGTATAAAGTAAGAATTTTGTTACGAATCGGAATTTTGAAAGGTATCTGATCGGTGCTGCTCATTCTCCTGAACAAATCCAACTGTCGATTTGTTCAGGAGAACTTTGTTCTCTTAACATATCGACAATGTATCAAGCCAGAATACGCGAGAATTGTATGGAGAGGTCTACTTTTTTCATGGCTTTTCCAACTTTGAAGTCAAAAAACACCAACTTAGAGGCTTCGCAGCATTTATGTTCCATACACGGATTTACTCAGAATTCGGAGTAGAACATTTCGTGTGTCTGTGTGTCTGTGTGTCTGTGTGTGTGTGTGTGTGTCTGTGTGTGTGTGTGTGTGTCCCCCCCCTTATAACTTATGATCCGCTCAATTTACAGAGCCCAAAATTTCAGAATATATAAACAGTTATAGGCCTACAAAACTTTTATACTCAGAATTTTGAATTTTTGTTTCAGTCAGGGGTTATCAACTTTTGAATTTTTATTTTATTTTTCCATATATCTCAGAAACCATAAAAGCTAGAACGCTGAAAATTGGTACAAACATAGAAAAATAAAAAATCTCAAATTAATTTTTTCAAAAAAATTCCAGGGTTTCTCAAACATTTTTTATTAAGAAAAATATTTTTTTTATGATAAATTTATGAGTTTAACTGCATATATTTCCAAAACTTATACAATTATCGAAAAAAGCCGAAACACCCCAACTAGATAATTTAATTTTCTATAAAAAATATTAACATTGTAGTAGAAGATCTCAATTTTTTTTAACAATTTTTTTAAAAATTGAATTTAGTGACGACATCGCTTCGTACATTTTGTATGGCAGTCGCCTATACACAATATGTAAGAAAACTTAATAGTTTGATACTTCATCTCCAAACATATATACCATCATGCTATTTTCATATTCTGGGTAGGAAAAAAGGAACTTCCTCCATACTATCCTATCTTGACATACATACCTACATAATATATGTTGTATAGAAAACAAAATATCTGAAAATATTCAATAATTTGTATTTATGGGTTTATAGTTTGGTACATATTCTTCAACTATACATACTATCGCTATCGACAGTTGGATCTCATGTGTTACATGCAACTAGTTATATCAAATTGGGTAAGGGAGTAATATAAAGAACATATTAACAATATATTTTTTAAATAAAGTCGTATTGAAAGCTGGACAAAAAATGCAACATACCTACATTATAATACAAATATCATTCACGAATTCCGTTAAAATTTGTGAAAAATATGGATAAATATTGTGAAATCAAAACCCGTCACGAAGATTAATAAACACACAACTTTATCAAAGAATAATTTATGGCGTTGATATTTTTCTATCATAAATATGAAATACATTCATTTATGGATTTCATTTTTATAAAAGGTTCGAATGTCAAGTCATTTTGTAATATTTCCCAAGAATAATAAATTTTAAAAGGCTCTTACATATATGAAATACTACTATTTTTCTGATTATTGTATGTGGGTTGAATAGAAAAATATAAACATCACTGGTAAGACCTCATTAGCTTAATAGCAACATCAAATTAAATGTACGACTGTACATTGTGTGTGATTTTTTTTCAGGAAAAAATGCGACGTAATTTGTTGAAGTTTTAAGAATGCTTTACTAAAATAATATTGGTAGGTAATAACAAACGCGTTTCTACACCCTGGACAAGTAGCGAGTTTACTGTCGCATAATAATTTCTTCCTACTGTCCTGTATTTCCAGCCTAGAGAAGCAATATTAACGTTAGAAATTAATTGAAATAAATTTCTCCTCTTCTGGGGATCGAACCCAGGATGCCCTCACAGAAGCTAAACGGCCTACCAACTATAGCACATTATTATTTTTCTTCTGGTTCGCGTACCACTCCTACCGGAGGTTGGCGACCATCCTTTGGAACTTCTCTCGGTTCTGGACCAGCTTATGAGGGATGACGAACCGCTATTTTTTTCTGGTGCCCTGTCAGGAAGCCCTGAAGTTGTCGATCACCCTGTCTCCACAGTTCTGAAGCCCGTCCACTCCATAATGCTGTGCAGCCAGGACATTTTTTTTCCTTCTAGCCCCTCTATCTTGACTTTCAATATTATGTAAGTAATGTATTTCTTTTGTCATTATGTGTCTCAGATAAAACATCTTACGGACATGTAATGTTGATAGGCTCGATTTAATAAATATCTGATATTTTTTATTTATTGTTATATTTAGGTAATTATATATTATAAAATTACCAAATAATTCTGCTTTAAACAATATATAACAAAATGACAATGCTGATACGATATCGATAGAGTAAAAAACTTGTGCTCGAGAGAAGAGTATCGTAATTACGCACAGAAGAAAAATTTTACTTGTAAGATTATGTATTGCAATAAATTTGACTTTTTAATGCTGTTTTCAATTTGTTTTGAAGTGGGCAGGTCATTGTTTAATAATATTTCCTTAAAGGCCAGTGATTTATGTGTTGCATGTGTACTTTTATTTGGTACGTTGATTTTGAATTTTCTTCTAGTTTTTCCTGTTTCACTAGAAAAATTTCAGGATGGTTCTGCCTGTGACAGCATATATAATTGCAATCATATCTATTATTTTTTTTAGTGTTGGGACCGTACATAGATCTGTTATGCAAAAAAGTATTCCAACTATCAAGCTTCTCCAGTGCGTAGGAGCAAGATTTATTTATTTATTTATTAAGAGAAAAAAATATAACACATCACACAATCACAATATTTCTTATAGAGAAGTTACAATGTAAACATAGGCGTGCAAAGAGAATAAGGTAGAGATAAAAGTAGTGAAATATAAAAAATCAATACTTATTGAAAAAACTTATGAAGTATTAAGTATAGTTTGGAATACACAAGAATGACATCACTCATATAACATCACTTCCTCAACAATGCATTCCAGCCATACCAAGGTCCTAAGAGGTTGTATCAGTGATCGTTTTTACAATTTCCCTTTTGAATATAGATTCAGATGCAATAAAAATGTCAATATGGTCATTAAATTGATCATTAAAGTGTTTACATATTCTATAGAGCGGTATCCTGAATCCTGCATTAGTTATCGGAGTATTTGTGAAAAAAAGTTGGCGCTGAATTTGCATACTATTTAATTGAATGCAATCGAATTTACTATGGAATATCTAATGTTATATTTTTAATAGTGTTAATGCATCAAATAATTTTCTTCTGTTGGCAAGACTAATCTTATTATACCTTTTAAGTAAATCGTCGCATTGGATCTGAAGTTCATGACTTCTGTACGTACTGCATACACCTAAGGATTTTTTTTGTATCATTTCAATATCACAAGAATACTTCGCATAATTTGGACTCCAAATAACACTTGCGTACTCAAGTCTACAGCGAACTAAAGAGGTGAAAAATATAAGAATTATAATATTACAGTGATATATAATTTAAAAAATGTTTTCAGCAGGGAATCTAACACAAGACACTGGCACAGAAACCAAAATCTGGTTTGAATGATATACTTTGTTTCGCACACGAACAAATCAATAAAACAAGATTTGTTTACAATTAGACGACTGAGAAATAATTCGAGGAACCATTCCAATTTTTAATTAACCTATAACTTTTCAAATAAAACTAGGTACTAGACAAGAGGAAAGTAAATATTTATTGAAGCTATAAAAGCTTATATTGATAGCTCACATCCCAATGTCTCATAGCTAAATATTCAATTGATATGATCCTTGAATGAAATCATAAATCTATTTTATAATATAATAGGTACATACATATATCTTGATATCCAAGACGTATATTAATAAATTAGCATTTAGATATCCAAGTTTACAGTTGTATGATTCATGCGCATCAAAAAGCATTAGATAATAATATTATTACGTAAACCAAATACATTGTTTTCGTTGATCCACATATTAATTTTAAACAAATATTATTATATTTTCTTAGGATCGATTGATTTTACATTTATTCACATAACATTTCTGTACAATAATAATATTATATTACGTAATAATTTCCAGCAAAGATTTTCAGAAATAGCCAAGGTTGACTTTGATTATCAGACCTACATAATATTTTACTCTCTACTCTTAGTATTTATTTTATTTATTTATTTATTTTATTATATACCATCATACCATCACGGCATATCCCACAATGTGGGGTAGCCAGCGAAAATTGTATTTATTGTAAATGTCCTTAATAGGGCATTTACAATAAATACAATATGAATACAACAATGTAGGCACAACAAAACAACAATAAGTGTAAATACATCAGTAACATCATAAAAATGATTCTACTATGCCTAAAATAATAACTAATAAACAAATACTGTATGAAAAGTAATGCCATGAAACCTGGGAATCCACACTATCTACGGAAGATGTGAATATAAGTGCTTTAAAATTCCATGATACTTTACAAAAGCACATAAAGGATTCTAGCTGTGTAATAATAAAAGTGATTTTCGTAAAATTAAACCTTGGATCACACATGGACTAGTGGTTTCTATAAGAGAAAAAGAAAAATCATTTAAACTTACAAAAAAATTTCCACTTAATGATATAATTATCTCTCACTTTAAAATTTACAGAAACAAGCTCACGGCATTAATTAAAACTACAAAAGAAGAATTTTACAAAAAAACGGGTTTCAAACTCTGGCAACGACAGTAAAAAGATTTGGAAAACAATAAATTAAATAATCGAAAATAAAATAAAACCAAATGATATCTCAAAATTACAAATTAACAATAATATAATACAAGTTTCTGAAAACCCTAAACAATGTGCCAATGTTTTCAATGATTTTTTTGCGAATGTCGGAAAAAATCTTGCAAATGAAATAACCAACAACATAGATAATATCACCTTGACCTCAGGAAACGAAGCAGAATCAATTGAAGATAAGTTAGAAAAATTTGCAATAGTATCTGAACAAGAAATTGTAAATATAATAAAAAACCTTAAAACTGAATCAGCACCTGGTTTCGATGGCATTACGGTTGAAAACTTAAAAACATTTACAAAATTTTTGAAGAAGCCGATTACACATATAATAAACAACAGTCTCAAAAAGGGAATATTTCCATCTATATACAAAAAAACGATTGTTACACCGATTCATAAATCAGGTGACTCCAAAGAAATTAGTAATTACCGACCTATATCTGTACTATCAAATATATCAAAATTTTTTGAAAAAGTAACTAAAAAGCGAATTTTAAATTTTATTAGTAAACATAATATATTAAGTGACAAACAATTTGGATTTCGTGAAAAAATAAGCACACAGGATGCAATCATTGACCTCACAACAACAATATATGAAGCTTTAGACAAAGGAAAAAAATCGCTTGCGATATTCATAGATTTAAAAAAAGCTTTTGATAGCATAAGTCATAAAAAACTTCTTTATAAACTTGGTAAAATCGGAATTGCAGATACAGTAATAAAATGGATTGAAAGTTTTCTGTCCTCTAGAGATCAATACGTAAAAATAAATAATACTCTAAGCGTACCGAATACAAGTGATTTTGGAATACCTCAAGGCACAATTTTGGGCCCTCTTTTGTTCATCTTATATGTAAATGATATATTTAATTTGACAATATCAGGAAAACTTGTTTCATATGCAGACGATACGGCAATTATTTTTCAGGCAAATTCATGGAATGAGCTTGAAGAAAATGCTAACACTGATATAAATTTATTAAAAGAATGGTTTGACAATAATATATTGACCCTGAATATTGAGAAAACTTACTATATACCTTTTACCATAAACAAGAAAATAACTCCCATTACATTAAATATTAAAATCCACTCAAAAAATTGTTCTACAAAAGTATTGACATGTAAAAATAACGATTGTCTATGTATAACAAATAAAAATGAAATTAAATATTTAGGAGTAATAATTGACAGTAACCTTAAATGGAAAACTCAAATAAATAATACTATAAACAGATTAAGAAAGCTTATTTACATATTTATCAACCTTAGAAACATTCTCAATTTAAAATTACTTAAAAATGTGTATTACGCTTTCGCCCATTCAATAATGCAATATGGCATTGTTGCATGGGGGGGGGCGTATAAAACATCCATTTTGCCTCTAGAAATTACGCAAAGGTTGATAATAAAAATTATAAATAAAAAAACATCTGACTACCCAACTTTGCAACTATTTCGTGATTTTCAAGTGCCATCTTTTAAAAATATCTATAAAAAAATGTGCTATTTCAAATACATAAGGACATTGGAAGGTCGCACCATGCCTTTGTACGTGTGGCGAGTGATAGACATAATATAGTGGGTCAACTGTGTACCCCATTAACACATACAAGTTTTGCACAGCACTACTACACGTACAATGGGGTGGTGTGGTTCAACCAACTTGAAACAGATTTGAGACTGGCAATTGAACATAATGATTAAAAAAAAAAAATAAAGAATAAATCAAACTTATTATTTGACTGATATGTAAATTATATTAACTTCTTTTTGTATAGATAATAATTATGTATGTATAATATTTTGTGTATTCTGTATTAAATTGTCTCCTTTACACACGAGTGCTTGCACTCTAGTAAAGGGTAAATATGTTTTGTCTTACTGTGAATCTTTTCTATATAGTTTGTTTGTTTTATATTTTGTATATGTTATTGTAAACTTAATAAAAAAAAAAAAAAAAACATATATAATAAAAAAGTAGTTAAAGAAGAACAATATAAAACAACATAATACAACATAATAAAGGAAAATAAAGAAGAAAAAAATAAACAGTATTACATATTCTATTTAAACAACAAAAATAAACAAAGCAAAGTAAAAATCAAAAATTATAATATGCGTTAAGCATCCTTTTGAAACCATATATAGTGTGTACATTAAATATATCAACAGCACTATATTGGTCTCCAAGGCGGTGCAAAATCTATGCATTGGTGAGTTAATAATAAAGTTTCTGTAGTACCTATCGTACGTTTTACGTGACTATTTTTTTACTTCATGTACATTATTATGTGTATAATGGCAGGTTTATTGCCACAAGGCAATTTACTCCAACCAACCAAAGCAACGTGAGACCATAAATGTAGTGGTAGGTACATTAAATTTATAACAATAAAGCAGACAGAAAGAAAAACACGTAACATTCTTCTTCTTCTCTTCTTCAATGGCTCTACAGCCCATATCGAGCCTTGGCCTCCAGCAACTTCCTCCTCCGACCTCTCCTGTCACCCGCTGCGACCCTCCAGATTGGCACATTCAGAAGCTGGGATGCGTCCCTCCCGATATCATCTCCCCATCGCAGCCTCGGTCTCCCGACCTTTCTTTTGCCACCTGGGTGCCCCTCTAAGACTCTTTTTGGTACCTGTGATGATGGCATTCTCTGAACATGCCCGGCCCATCTTAGCCTGCTTAGTCTTATATGTTCAGACAGTTTGGGTGCTTTGTAAATGCTGTACAACTCATCGTTGTGTCTAATTCTCCATGTTTGTCCATCATTCACGGGCCCCAGTAACATTATTAAATGTAAAATCACAGCATCAAAGAAAGGAGGGAGGTAGAGGTTTTCATTAGTTTATTTATCGAAATTTTGATTAAATCCATTTGAATTTGTAAATATCGCTATCGATTTTAGAGAAACCAACAGTAATATAATCGATGGAGTGCAAATTGAAAGAGTAGACAGATACATATACATATCTAGGCCATAGCGTGATGCTTGCCAAAGAAAATCAAGAGGCAGAAATAGAGAGAAGACGTGGCCTTGCCTGGGCAGCTTTTGGGAAATTATCATACATTCTGAAATCCCGTAAATAAGCTATTCGATGTATGTATTCTCCCAGTGCTTACTTATGGAATGGAAACGTCGATCCTAGCAAAACGAATAATGCACAAGCTGTTAGTGACACAGAAAGCTATGAAGAGAAAGTTGCTGGGTATTTCAATAAGGGACAGAATTCAAAATGTCATGATTAGAGAATGAACCAAAGTAGCCGATGTAGCGGAAAGGGTCGCTGGTCTTAAGTGGAGCTGGGCTGGGCATATTGCCAGATGCTAGGATTCACGATGGACCAAAAAGATCGTAGAATGGCGACTGAGAACAAGCCGAAGAGGCGTCGGCAGACCCCAGGCAAGGTGGTCTTATGACATCAAGAAATGTGCCGGAGGGAGATGGAAGCAGTGTGCCCAAGACAGGGACTTGTGGAGGATCAAGGGGGAGGCCTATGTCCAAGAATGGAAAAGACAGGCTGAAGAAGAAGAACAGTATTAAAATATTATTTTGATGTAAACTGTTCCTTCATAAAACAATATGAAGTTTATTTTTTCCTGGCATTGATTATTCCCACATGGTGGTGGAGTCTGCTTTTTGATTCTTCGCCGCTACTATGCTCTGTCCTGCGCATCTTCTGGAGAGATATTATTGCAGTTTCTCATGTCCTGTCTGATCTTAATAATAATTATACTTGGGTCTACCTCTGGACTTCATTCTCTGGATATGAAGGGCTTGGATAAGTTTTCTTGCATAAAATAGAGGTCTCCTACTTGTATGCCTGAATCTGGGCAGCCTAGTTATTTGTATTATATTTTTTCGGTGCCATATTAATCTTACTTTGCATGGCATAGGCTTCTTTATCATAGCACACCGGAACAGTTCCTCCACTCTATGCACTCAGGTCCATTCTCTGATGTTTCTTAGCAATTTATTTTTTTGTTGATTTAACAAAAAAATTGTTAAATCAACAATTGTTATTGTTTTAGCCGTTCTTGTCCATTTTGTAGCATCAGATGGGCAGTCTCCCATCTCTTGACAAAACAGCTACTAGGAAGGCAAATTTGTTGAAAATGTTGTATTTATGTATGCATTATTGTATTATAAGATGAGTGGTGGCAGAGCGGTTAGCGCGCTGGATTAGTAATAAAGTGGTCGCGAGTTCGAATATTGCTACAACCGATTTCGTTCTCCTGTATAACAATTACATGCTAAATTTAGGGAATGTGTGACGATGTATATGTACTTGTGTATGGCTCTTGGTTTTCTCTACCTACCCCAATAACAGACACATGATGGTATGTATGATGCCTCTGTAAATTTTGTATTTATAGTTTTTCCGCTTTTAACTAAATTACTTTGTTACAGCGGAGTACGAACGTTCCATACTTCTGAAACCATTTTGCTATATTTTATTTACAATAAATAAACACACAAATAAAATACTTAGATTCAAAAGTTAAAGAAAATCATCACGCCTTTGTCCGTTCGGAAATACAGTCTTTTTCTTGAAAATCCAATCGAATATGAATCCCTCGAGGGAAGCCACGTAGAAAAGTAGAAGCAGTACCTACCGGCCCTGTCCCATTGATGACGGGGGCGGAGGTTCGACTCCCAGAGGGACGAGAGAGTAAATCGAAATCCTTCGGTAAAATTATTTTTATTCATTATTATTATTTACTTACTTGTAGAGGATTGTGGGAAAAAAATATCATGCAGACAGTCCCATTTCAATTTGAAAATAATTCTAACACTTTTGTGAACACGCACATTATTATGATCCTTCTTATAAATAATCCTTTTAATAAGTAAATAAATATATACCCCCAAAATGTTATGATAGGACATTTTTATCGTTTACAGTTAAACATTTTGATAGAATTTGTATCAATGAGCTTATATTATGAAATATTTGACAGATAAAAAAATTGAGAAGCACTATTCAGATATCCTTCAAAATCTAATGAGGTCTAAGCGAGTATAAGATATACATATTTACAAAATTTGAAAAGAATCGAACGAGTACCTATTTAGTCTATAATCGATAAAGTAAATTAAACACGCCGTACATAGCACACAGTACACAGCACACACACAGATACATTGTGATGAAACTTTCAGAATACAATTTCAGCATGATACTTGTTGATATTCTGCAATAAAAAATAGCCTTAAAAATTGCGAAATCATATAGGACCAGACACCAATAGTACAAAAAAATATTGAGTAGGTACCTACAAAGATACTTGAAAAATACCACCACCCAACCATACCATCTCGCCATTTCTCTATTCAGGGTAGGCAGAGAGAACCGAAAGCCACACTCATCTCTCTTGACATACATTTCTCGCTTCATTCACGTTCGTGCGTCGTCTCAAACACGCTCTTCTGGTATTCTTACTTCTAACTTCTTCATCTTTCAAAATTCCATTTATGTGATCGTGCCAAATTTTCCTTGGCCGACCTCTACTTTTCGTTCCTCTTTTATCAGCTTGATATACTTTTTTTGTCAGACGGTCATCACTCATTCTTTCTATGTGGCCAAACCACCTTACTTGATAAAAATATATAAAAATGTATGTAAAATTGTGTATTTTTCAATATTTTATATCTTTGAATTAGTAGGGGTATTCGTACTTATGGTAAGTTTTTACATATTTTATAATTATACGTGTTAAAAAGGTCCTATAAAAGGCAAAAGGATCGTTCAATTATATGATAGATCGATGTATCGCCTGTGTAGAGGCAATCGGTATAGTATATAGCTTAGTACGGAAGTAGCCGAACGCAGGTTCGTGTATCTTCGTAGCATTAAATTATGTACCTATATACAGGGATAGAGGGAGGCCCTCTTCGATAGTTCGATTTAATTCGGCTCTCACGTATTTATTTGTGTAAATATTATATTATTTTTACATTTATATCTTAAACTAATAAAGTGTTATATATTTTAAATACGCGTGTTAATAATTGTATATTGTACAATATTAAAAAAATCGTTATTATTAATAACGTCTGATTTCACCTTTATTTCTTAAATAGTTTACTCGTTCTGGACACTTCGACCATTCTGTGTCAAGGAGAAAATACAGATTTTTAAAATTTATTTTTACTTTTTTAAAAATAATGAATATGTCCTTGATACAAGTACATATATACATCCTCATACATTCCCTAAATTAAGCATAAATGCTTGTTCTATAGGTGGACGATTTGGTCGTGGCAGGATTCGACCTTGCGACCAGTACTAATCTAATCCTTGGATTACTAATCCAGCGCGCAAACCGCTCTGCTACCACCCATCAAAATCAGGCAACTAATAAGTTCTATGTCAAATATTGATACAACACGAATCTAATAAATAACTAGTTCTGCCATATTCTGAGACTTTAGCGGTCGATTTACTATTCTCCATTTAACTAGGTATAATCCGATGCATAAACGATTTTTTGTACTGCAGAAACCTGTATATGATTATGGTCAAGTCTCAAATAGTAAGAAAGACCACAGATCCAGACTGAAAGCTAAATTAAATACCGTGTTTTGCACTGGGAATCAAATCCAGTACCGTTGGTTCAGGAATCAGATATTTGACTAATCGAGCCACAAATAGTGAAGTGTATTGAAAATGTTTTATGGTAAGTATTGGAAATTAACATAATAAAATATGCCACTTTGGCTCGATAATAACATTATCTAGGTTAGCTGGGAATGATTGAGTGGTAAAGTTTTCCTTTCAGAACTCCCCACTTGGCCGGAAACTTTGGGTCTGAGAGTTGACAGTTTTGAAAAATCTGCGAGATCAGCAGTTGTTATCTAACCAGGTAAAATCTCTGACCTTTCGACAAAGTTTTGGGAAAACACCGCCGACTCTCTTTGTATATGGTACACCTTCGTCTATATAATGCGGATCTAAACTACACATATTAGAGTTTTATTTTTTTTTATTTTTCGCTTGTTTGCTGTTTGACGTTTTATTTACTTGGGGTCTGTCAGTTTTTCGGATCATTCACGTCAAAAGTTGGAAATTGTTTATAGCGTACAACATGATATTTTATTTCTGAGGAATATTAGAGATCATTTTTTGGTTATAAAATACGCGAATACATTATGAGTAACTTTAAGAGTTACGTTATTTAAACATCGTCCGACATGGAATAGCATACATTTAATTAATTTTATTATATATATGAATAGAAAAACTACATAATTATATGTGTAAAATCAAAGTAATACATATATGTATTATAAAATATACGAATTTGATATGACATGATATGGTTCATGAATACAAGTCAGGAAAAGAACATTAGCTTCAAAAGACTTGAGTTATTTGTATCCAAAGATTTTGATCAATTCTCCGCCAAACACATAAAGTCGATAAAAGTCTACGAGCTTCAATATTTTATCCATAATCATAGATTTTTATTTCATTTATTTATATAATTTATGTACATGTGTACAAAGGCAGGTTTATTGCCATAAGGCAATTTCTTCCAACCAACCCGAGGAACGTGAAGTCTTTTAGTTAATTTGGTACAATAATACTAATTTAGTGAGAAATAAATTGATAAAAAATAACATGAAAGAGTAAGAAATATAAAAAAATTACAAAGAGAAAAAAAATGAAAAGAGAGTTTAAAAAAAAAAGAATAATAAAAATAACACTGATCATAGCAAGGAGAAAAAGGAGGTTACGGAAGGATATAGAAGGAATTTTGGAAGTATTTGACTAATAAAGTTTTTTTACTTTACCTTTAAATATTTGAATGGATTGAGATGACGTTACTTCATCACTTAGGCCATTCCATAGTCTAGCAGGTCTAGCTGATTGTACTTGAAAAGAGGAGCTGAAAACTTCTGTATTGTGAATGGGGATAGCTAGTGTAGTACGTTCAGCAGATCGAAGGGATTAGTGATGAGCAAAAGTCTTGCAAGTCTTGCAGTCTTGGTCTTGGTCTTGCATTTTTTGCAAGACCAAGACCAAGACCAAGACCACATACTTCACTGCAAGAACAAGACCAAGACCAGGTACGCAAGACCAAGACCAAGAACAAGACCATGCTTGCAAGACCAAGAGTCTTGCAAGACTTAAATGCAAGACTCTTGCGGTCTTGCATTTTTTCAATATGTTGACATATTACTCATAGAAATTGCATTGGAACGACAGTAAATGACTTATCCAACTGTCGATTCGTTTAAGGGAATGAAATTCTCTTGAAGGAAGAGGCAGTTTAAATTCAAGATACGCGAGATTGTATGCAGGGTCTATATTTTTAACGGTGTTTCCAACTTTGAAGTCAAAAAACACCAACATAGAGGCTTCGCAGCATATATGTTCCGTAGACGGATTTACTCAGAATTCGGAGTAGAACATTTCGTGAGTCTGTGTGTGTGTATGTGTGTGTGTGTATGTGTGTGTGTGAGGGTGTGTGTGTGTGTGTGTGTGTGTGTGTGTGTGTGTGTGTGTCCGTCCCCCGTATTAACTTTTGACCCGCTCAATTCACAGAGCCGAAAATTTCAGAGTATATAAACAGTAATAGGCCTACAAAACTGTTATACTCAGAATTTTGAATTTTTGTTTCAGTCAGGAGTTATCTACTTTTGAATTTTCACTTTATTTTTCCATATATCTCAGAAAGCATAAAAGCTAGAACGCTGAAAATTGGTATGAATATAGACAAATACAAAATCTCAAATTTAATTATTCAAAAAAATTACAGAGTTTCTTTTTTAATATATTTTCTATGACAAATTTATGTGTTTTAACTGCATATATTTCCATAATTTTTAAAAATATCGCAAAAAGCCGAAACACCTCATTAGCATTGTAGTATTACATCTCCATTTTTTTTTTAACAATTTTTATAAAAATTTACGACATCGCTTCATACAATTTGTATGGCAGTCGCCTATACACAATATTTAAGAAGACTTAATAGTTTGATACTTAAATCTCCAAACATACATACATACCATCATGCTGGTTTCATATTCCGGGTAGGAAAAAGGACTGACCTCCACACTATCCTTTATTGACATACATACCTACATGTGTTGTATGTAAAACAAAATATCTTAAAATATTCAATAATTTTGATTTTTGGGTTTATAGTTTGGTAGGTACTTATTCTTCAACTATACATAGGTACTATCGCTATCGACAGTTGGATCTCATGTGTTACATGCAACTAGTAGTATTGTTTAAAATAACATACAAAGATCGAATTTAATGACATCATTTTATAAAAATGGTATAAAAATAATTTATAATTTAAATAATTTTGTTTCATTGTTAAATGAATTCATAATAATAAATAAGTGTAGTTACCAAAATGTTATTTCTAGGTAGGTACTTCTTTAAGAATGAAATTTACATATCGGTTTAAAATACAAATATTTTTTATACTATGAACACGTGCGTGTATACACAGGAAGTCAACATCTCAGATTCAAATTGTCTCATATTACGTTTACGTGATGCAAAAATAACTCTTATCATTACTAGCGCAAATGTCATATTTGACCGCGGTGTGTAAAAGAATAAAATAATATTATTCTTCGAGACAATAATTTTGGCCGATGTAAACAAACGTACTCAGAGGCGTTGCAAGTGTAGGTACTTTACCTTGTGCATAAAGTAAATACAATTAATTATTTTATTTAATGTTTTCCAAATTTCGATTTGTTCAAGAGAATTTATTTCTATTAACAGACCGATAAAAGTTTCAATCGAAGATGTGCGAGATATGTATGCCAGATCTATATTTTTCATGGTTTTTTCAACTTTGAAAATACCATTCCTATGGAGCACGTTACAACTATTTAATTTTAATACGAATAATACTGCCGAAGGCCATTTACAATTACAATTATACACAATACAAATAAAAATATTCATCACAGTCAATTAGAAAAACATAATAATGTACCTATTTATTTTATCGATTGAATGAATATGCAAACAAAGCATTAAATATACATATAAGGGACACACACAGACACACTAAGCCTCTAAGTTGGTGTTTTTTGACTTCAAAGTTGAAAAAAACATGAGAGATATAGACCTGGCATAAAATTCTCTTAATACTGACGATTCATTAAGATAAATATATTCTCTTGAACGTGTCGACAGTTGGAATATTATGTATCTATGTATATATGGGTATGTATGTATGCATGTATATATTTTTAAGTGTTTAGATTTTCTTATTAGTATGAATACCTAAATTTTGTATTTTTGTAAAGTAATCCTTTCAGAATACAATCTCACCATGATACTAGTTAATAATCTGCAATAAAAAGAATACCCTTAAAAATTTCAAATTCATAACTCCGCACTATATCACCTTCGGGGGTAGTGGAGGATAAAAATATTTCACATCAAACCATTGATTTTTTACGTTCATATTGCCAATGTCAAAAGCAGTGGTTCAACCATGTTAAGTAAAAATACATAATATCTACTGTGAAACAATATTTAATAAACAGTAAGTACTTAAGGCAAACAACACGTACTCTAATGATGTATTTGTAAAAGAATGTAATTTAATTAATATTATATAGGGCGCCCATAGAAGAGGGTACCTATGTATATACATACATAAGCAATATAGAGGTATACTCTTTGACAAAAAGAACCTCAATGACTTTCAAACTTAAAAATCTAATGAATTACGTATGATTGTTTGACCATTGGATGATCACTAGTAGGTACATACAAATTTAAGAAATCTTTGTATGAAGTTAGATTGAAAAAGCCAATTTTCTAAAAGCATAACATTTTTTCCACTTTTAATAATAGATGCACATTATTTTAATTAAACAATAAAAAAATGATTAATTAAATTTACCATACAAGGAAATAAAATAAAATCAATTATAAATAAAAAAAAACACGGCACTCGGCTCTGAACGAGCGGTATGTATGTCAAAGAAAGGATTAGTACTTCTCTTGTGTTACGCCGCCGTTAGACAAACATAACATTTATGATTGTATCATAAAAGTATATGTTTGCATGATTTTGCACGAAATAAGACATTTTGAATCTGGCACGGTTCATATTTTAACATCCTGTGTAGGACGTAGGTATATGTTTCTGTGCGAGTTTTGACATGATATAATATTATACCTACATAAATATCTATCAGTCAAGTAAGTTGGAAGGTATATTCATTATTTCACGAGTTGCATGTAACACATGAGACACAATTTAAGAGTACGTATCAAACTAAAAACACACATTAATAAATATTTTAATTTTTTTTTATTTTCCAACAACAACTGTCGATTTGTTTAAGGGAATTTATTCTCTTAACATATCAAACGATGATACGCGAGATTTGTATGCCAGGTCTATATTTTTCGTGTTTTTTTCAACTTTGGAGTAAAAAAAGTCAACATAGAGGCTACTCAGCATATATGTTATATAAATAGATTATTATTAGATGGGTCGATGGCAGAGCGGTTAGCGTGCTGGGCTAGTAATCCAGTGGTTGTCAGTTCGAATCCTGCCTTGAACGTTTTCTTTCACCTATAGCATAAGCATTTATGCTTATTTTAGGGAAAGTAGGAAGATACATATATATGTACTTGTTTAGCAAGGACATATTCATTTTGTATGTAATGTTTTTTAACATTTTTTATAAAAATTGAATTTAGTGACGACATCTTTTCATACAATTTGTAAGGCATCTCAAAATTTAACAATTATTGTAATAAAAGTTTAGTGACGACATTTCATAAAAATTGTGTGGCAGTGACCTATACACAATACCTATATTATAAGGCAATGAAATATAATATCATTGATCTAAGGTGACTAAATAGTTTGATACTTAATCTTCAAAATAAATACATACCATCAAACTGTTTTCATATTCTGGGTAAGAAGGAAGGACTGACCTCTCCATACTACCCTATCTTGACATACATACCTACATGTTTTGTATAGAGTACAAAATATCTTAAAATATTCAATTGTTTGTATTTAGGGGTTTCTATTTCTGTGCGTATTCTTTAACTAAACATACTATCGCATGTCTGATAGTTTCCTTGTATTTATTTGTATATTATTATAATTTTAGGGAGAGGACTTAGGTATATAATTATTGGCATCAATGTTCATGACTAGAAAAATATGTTGTTAGATATTTTCATAAGAATAATCTTTGAAAAATTTATTATATTCAGACAATGATTTTAGTTTTGATTCACTTCAGCTTATACGTTATGGATCTTAAATTCTTCAACATGTTTGTATTTCATTTTTTATTTTTATAACTAGAATAACAACATTATATGAAAAGTTATAAAAATACAGAAATTTCAAGACGACATATAAACGATATTTCATAGTTTGGTGATTTTTTTTTTCCAAAAATTGTAATAATTTGATCTTAGATTATATATGTTTGATAGGTACCTAAAATTATATAACATGTTTACTTTAAGGAAAATTTAGGTTTTATTAAAAAAAATCGAATATGTACCTACTTTACCTACTCATAAAAGTGCAAGACTTGCAAGACTCTTGCTGCAAGACCAAGACCAAGACCAAGACTATGTATGCAAGACCAAGACCAAGACCAAGACTATACTTGTAAACGCAAGACCAAGACCAAGACCGCGGGTACAAGACCAAGACCAAGACCAAGACCACCCCGGTCTTGGTCTTGGTCTTGCATTTGCTCATCACTAGAAGGGATTGGCCGTGACTTGACAAGAAAACGACGTTATTTTTTAAATATTGTGGTGAATAGGGATCATAAATAGTCTTATAAAGTAATGAAAGAATGTGAATGTTACGACGATCTCGTATCTTTGGCCAACGAAGTATATTTCTACAAGCCGAAACATGATCATATCACCATGGTTCCGAGTGCTCAGATCTATAAAGAGAGTTACAATATCTATTATTTGTTCAAGTAATCAATTTTTTCATTGTTGTTCATTGGCTTGTTGTTGATGTTCATTAAAGTCTGCGGTGAGAGTAGCGATTTAACTTTGGTCTAAGCGAAACTGTCTAAGCGTCTGATTATAGTCGAGTTGCAATTGATAATAAATTGTAGTGGGAGCAGGCTTGTTTCAGTTACCTTTGCCTATTCTATTGCGGATATCGCTTTGTGCACGACTTTTAACACGTGAAAATAATCATAAACATTTGTATATATCACTATTCACCACATTACTTTCTCTATTCTTATATGTGAATTCAGAACCAATTGTTCGTCGTACATATATTAATTAAACGTTGAATAGAAATGTAAGTAAAGTACTCGAAGTATAATACTGTGTAGTATATTGCTCGCTGCACTTTCAAATTGAATAAATTCCAAGTGGAAATCTATTCACAGGATTAAAACTATTTAATTCTGCAAATACTGATCCGATTGACTTCAGTGGATGTTGGGGAGTACTTGGTACCTATCCGCTATTCACTAAAGGAAGTATACCGTACACTGAGTTAATGAATATCCGTACACACATTGAATAACGTCTTTGTGTACAAACAATATAAGATTATGTATATCAGAAACTCATAATTGAATGGATATACAAAGGTATTTTTCTATTAAATTCTAAGTAAATGATGAATATCTCAGATAGAAATTTTATATAGGAAACCAACAATGAAGAAAGGGTATTGTAGAATTTTTCGGATGTTATAGTATCAAATGTTTTCCTGTTTGTAATGTTGACACCTGCAATTATTGGCATTTGATGGGAATACGGATTGGTAAATAAACAGTTAGATTTATAATCTACCGACCGTTGATGTAACAATCAGATGGAATCTACAATATTATGGCCTCTTGAGGTTCGATTAATCTATCAACAAATATATCTATTGACAATAAACTATCAAGTAAACGATATTTAAATAAAGTTTGTATCTATCGTTTGATAGACAAAAACTTATATTGGGTAAATAATACACATTAAATAATACATCTGATTTAAATATTATAATAAATTAAAATACATTGTGTGACAGTCAGTTTAGGTTGAAAAGTAACCTTCCTCTTTATTATTTTAAAACCATAGCAGCAAAAAACAATATAAAAATTATAGAAATAAAACAATGATAAATGTTCCACATTTAAATATTTTAACACATCGAATCCAACAATAATAATTTTCCATAGATTACACAACACTCCTTCCTTTAGTCTTTTCCAAATATGATTCTTATGTCCTAGCATTTTTATAAACAAGTATTATTAATATTAACTTACATTTATATATCCAATTTTATTATATTATATTTAAAGTAAAGTCTTATAAACTAGCATTTTTAAACAATCTTATTCCTATTGCACTAATCACATAAATCTATTTGGTTTCTTAATAACTCTCCCATATCTAGAGGTTTTGACAATTTCATGATTTTCATCATTGTTGATAGTTGGAAATGAAACATACTTTGTATCATTATTATTATCATTTATATTGACATTAATAGTATCTTTACTACCTTCCCTATCCACCTTTTTTCTTAATAAAAAATGGTTTCTTCTAAAAAGACATCCATTATTATGTTTAACTATATAAGATCTAGGGGACTGATGTTTTTTAACTACATATGACTGCATCTTCCCAAATGTCTTTAATTGTATTTTTCATTAATACTTTTTCTCCCGGCTCAAATTCAACTATTTTCCTATTCCTTGTTATATTATAGTGATCCTCAGTGTTCTTTTTAATCTTGTCAAAATCTTTTTTAACTATTTCAAATTCGATAACTTTTGGTTTTAAGATCTCTTTCGACATAGGTAGAGTGCTCCTCAAGATTCGACTCATAAGGAGTTGACTAGGGGAATACTCTAAATTGGCTAGTGGAGTTGTTCTATATTCCAGCAATGCTTTATGAAGATCTCCATTCTCAAAATGAACCTTTTTTAATATATTTTTGGCAATACCAACACCTTTTTCTGAAAGGCCGTTGGATCTGGGGTAATGAGGACTTGATGTACTAATAGCAAATCCCCATTCCTCTGAAAATTTCTTAAACATGGGCACGAGGTCACGTCAGCCACAACAAATTCTATTTCATGATTACTTGAATCTATTTCATTAAAACAGTTTAGCTTTACATACCCTTTTGTTATTATTTTATGACCGCCATACGATACGACCGTTATGTTTTTCTTTGAACTAATTAGATTAGTACTTAATTTTAACTTTTTATAAATATACAATGGTAAAACATTAATATCTGCGCCTGTGTCAATTTTAAAATTTATACATACATTATTTATACAAAGTTTACATACCCAAGACCTTTTTAATTCATTAAGATTATTTACAGAGTCTATTTGCAAGAAATTAACCTCATCATCCTCATTCTCCATCTCCATTTTATTCACATTTTTCTTATTAAGACATCCGTAACTGAAGTGGTTTAATTTTTTGCAAATGTTACATTTTTTTCCATAAGCAGGACACTTCCCATAACAGTGCATTGTACCGCATTTTTTACATTTAAATTTTCTTCCTTGTTTGACTTCTTGGGTTTTTAAATATTTGTTTGTTGCATAAACTTCGTTTTGTTCTTGTTTTACGAGCTTGTCCGTACTACATTCTGATTCTTCTTGGATATATAGTCGTTCTTCCATCATCTCCAGGGTATCATTTGGATTTTTTAATAGCTGTGTAATCATATTTTTATCGGAAATACCCATAACAATTTTATCCTTAACAATCCTTTCTTCGTAGCTGCAACTGCATTTGCTGCATTGAAATTCACACATTTTTACTTGCTTCTTTATTTCCGTAACAAAATCCTTATACGTTTGTCCCTGTTTTTTCACAATATTATTTAATTTGAATGTTTCTAATGAAACATTTGCCTTGGGACGGCAATATTTTTCAAACGCGTCCACCACGTGTTCTAAATTGTCTTTGAACTTTGTTTCTAGGTTATTGTATATGTCCAATCCTTTATCATCTACTGCATATAATAATATTGCAATTTTTAACTCCTCTTCCTTTAATTTTTCTTTACCAGACGCCTTCATATATATATAAAATCTTTGTTTCCAAAGCGGCCATTTTTCTGCCCGGTCATCTGAGCCGAATTGGAATGTTTTTATATTTATCTGCTCCATTAAGTTCATAATTATGACACCGTATAATAATTAATATTATCACTTTTTTTTCCTTTTTTATATATTTAACACTGTTAACACACCTGACACCATGATTTAAATATTATAATAAATTAAAATACATTGTGTGACAGTCAGTTTAGGTTGAAAAGTAACCTTCCTCTTTATTATTTTAAAACCATAGCAGCAAAAAACAATATAAAAATTATAGAAATAAAACAATGATAAATGTTCCACATTTAAATATTTTAACACATCGAATCCAACAATAATAATTTTCCATAGATTACACAACAATATTAACGGTCAGTTTACACAATATTCTATATCTCTCAAAAACAACTGCATAGAAATAATTTCCCAACATTAGCTACACTACAACTGTTTAGGATATTTCATAATTGTAATGTAAAGTAATTTGTATAGTTGTAAAATAAACCAATTTATAGTATATAATTAAAAGAAAATACTCTATGTATGTTTATCAGTTGATAAGGGCCTAGTCAGCCGGAACGGTCATCCTTTTATAAGGAAATTATACATGTAGAACCATAATCATTATTGTTTGATTAAAAAACACCTAGTATAATGGAGTTCTACACATTAAACACCGTCAGTATTGACAAATTAAAAAATACAAACTTATTTTTTTCTTAAATTATATTGTTCGGATGAGGGAGTGGATCAACTCTGAAACCGGTTAGCATAGGGAGTACTCAAAGATGGTGAAAGCAAGGAAGTTTTAATTTTAATTTATTAGTTAAAAATGTGCCACATAGAATAAGTTGTGAAGCATCAAGATAAAGCTATAATTATTTATACAATGTGTATTCAAAAGATTCATTTGTAATGTATTTTGAAACGTTCACTTGCAGTATATTTTAAAACATTTATTAGGGTCGTATAACAAGTGTTATTTGATAAAAATGTAAGAAAAAGGTTAGGTCTCATACTGCGAGAATACCGCTTATTATGTAAATACCGGAACAAGAAAAAATGTACGGAGTTAGCTCAAATCGTGTTTTTCATGCGTAAATTCAGAAAATTCGATATGAAAGAGTATATATTATATTGTTTTGAAAAATTGATTTAAGTCAACCAAGTATTTATAACAATTTTAACAAATTAAATACTGCAAAGAATAGTTTTATGGTATAATAAAATTATAATTACAAGTGCCTCCTAAAACGAACTAACAAAGTATGTTATTGATATTTTGTATTTTCGTACGTTCTAGCTACGTCTGTTTCTTGTACGATATTAATAATGAATTTACGATTTTCGAAATGCGCTGTCTCAAGTTGTACAGAAAAAAATGAGAATCGATTGAACAAACCGGGCAAGATATTTGGTCCATCGCATCGGTCAAGTATGGATGGATAACCCTTCGTCCATTTTCCTCTCTGACAAATCTCTTCATATAAAACTTAAGGCCAGGGACTTAATCAAATGGAATCCTATATATCTTGATAGCAAAACTGTCGAACAGCCATGTAAGTGTAGGTGAAACCCCTTGTTTTCAGCCAGGAATACTGCAGATGCAGATGGCAGCTCTCTTGAATAATGCCGTGCGGTTATTCAACTTTGTTTTGCTTAAATTGGGTGTAATATGAATTATAGGCGATCGATAGGCGACCCAAAATAAAATCAAAACCGACGGATTTCATTTATGTTTTCACTAACTAAAAGGCAGCTCCGCTAGCGTTGAGCTACTGCAAGACCAATACCAAAACTTGTAATATTTTTGCCGGTCCCTATGGGCCGTGTTTTTAAATCATTCTCAGTACTTACTTAAGGCATTGCTCAGTTTAACAAAACGTAGGTATAGATTTTGTCATGCTAAGCATTGAGGAAACTCCATTTAAGTTTTATAAATTTGACCTTAGGATTCGTTTTGTACTCACCACTATTATTTATTTATTTACCTTTTATCACACCATATTTATAATGACAACAAAAAGGAGATTCCGCTGCCCAACTAGGAAATCCTGTTCTAGGACTAGCAGTTTACAATTTTTGTTGACAATTAAATGCAATTATGAACCAGGTGATTGTTCCCATTCCACACAAAATATGTACACATCTCAACTATTGAGTATAATAATATCATGATTTCGCAATTTTGAATAGTATTTTTCATACCAATTTCTTATCAAATAGGTATTATAATATCTAGAGTGCATACTCTGAGGTTCATCATGCATGATGTTTGTGTGAGTATGGCGTACTATCAAGATTTGTGTCCTTTACAGCCTAAACTATGAGTTCCATAATCTTCAGAGAATTTTAACATAATGTGGAAGAATTATTGCCCGTTGGTTATTTCTGCCAGTCCATATTTACTAGTAAATACATTAGTAGCAAGTAAATTATAAAAAAAATGAAACAAAAACAAAAAAGTAATTGAAAAATAAAATAAAAGTAAAATATAACTAGCAAGTAATTTACAGAGAAAATAAATAAGTTTCTTCGAAAGACATACCTTTCTTTATCAACAATTGTGGAATCGTGGAAGTATTTTATTTTATATTAGATAATTCTAGGGAAACTAACAGGTAATATATCAAATATTAATTTAACACGCACCCAATAACAAGTTGCCACATTCTGGAGGCTTACGATATTAATCGTCTCACAGATCCAGACTGAAGTCACAGTTAAAAACTGTGTCTCCACCGGGAAACGAACCCAACCAACTGAGGAATCTGCAGTAACGGGATGGTTTTTATCAATTTAGAGAAAAAAAATGGTACCTACCTAATCTAAACTAGAGTTTTTTTTATTAGTTCAATAATGTTCGTCTATAATTGGCTCACTTTTAATGTAAATTTTGTAAAATTGGTCAAAGCTATTGAGAAACTAATAAATAAAATAAAAATATTCAGCGAGATATTCACAAAAATGGCTCTTTATATATTATTTATTATATTAACATTTACAGTGTCACTGTTTCGAGATGCATTAGCCTCGGTACAGGTTTTTTTCTCTAGTGAGGCATTGCATATACAATTATTTTGATGTCTATCCAATATATATGTATTCAATAATTTTAAATTTCTTGGCCCCAAGATGTACAATGTACTACCTGACTGGAAAAATGTGATAATTGACACTCCGAAAAAAATAATAAGCAGTTGTCTTATAGATATCCATCGGCATAGATGAATCCAATAACAAATTAAGCTTATTCTAGTTTGCTCGCTATTCATTTAATTATAATTTCTTTATCTTTTCAAGCATTTGAAATTGGTTAAGTTATTGATAACTACAAATCGTATCTACATATCGGACGTCCTAAAATAGGTTCACCTAGTTGGACTCCAATGAGACAATATAAAAATAATACACAATTTTATGTTCATATTTTAATTATGTATCCTCCTGGAGCACTTTGCTAGTACCAGCTTATTTCGTAACTGTCCAATTTGTACTATTGTTGCATTATTCCATTATTGTTATTCTGTATTTTTTATGTACCTATATGTATGGATTTAAATAAATAAACAAATATTCTGTATTTGCGTTAAGACCAATCATGACATAACGTCATTGAAACAAGAGCTGACACTACCAGAACAAAAAACCTCCTTAGAACCATGGAAATGAAGGATTCACCGTCCAAAATAGAAAGATAATCTCGGATATAAGACAATATGCGATGAGAAAGAAAACAAGTTAAATTAATGAGTTCAGACCGAGTGGTGAGGATAGCAGCAGACAAGGAGAACAACAGGACACAGTCCTAGCTGAAGCAATCGAAGTAGAAAAAGTGAATTCTCTTAAAAAAGATACAATAATATACTTCATTAAATGCATTCAGATATTGTTAACCTTTCAAGAGGATTAAAAGTGTCCACCAACAACTACGTAATGGACCGATTTGGTTCAAATGCATTTGTAACAGTAGGTACATTAGGTTGAGTACTGCAGCAGGCAAAAGGTCAGCATAAAGTACGCGTTGGAATTATTCGTGCCCAAAATGGGTTAGCGCTGGAATTGAGTCCCATAATTATTGACGCACGGAATTCATCACTGTTCAAACATAACGTACCAATAATATTGATGGCAATTCTGGTGTTGGGGTTAAAAGCTGCATGTTTTGTTACTGGATCCGATTGAATTTCTGCGGTTTGATTTACGGGCGTACTAACGTTATTCTGCTCAACTATTTTGTACCATTTGGAAACATCTCCAACGAACATTCAATAGATACATTGTTATTTTGTTTTCTGTTGCAATATTCAACGGAAATTTGGTTTTGTTTAAAGGAATTTAATTTGTATTTTCACAATTATGGGCGAATTTATACATTTTCTCGAAATTTTAAACAAACAAATTTTACCATGAATGTAAATTATACACTCAATCACTCGAAAATAATATTTCACATTCATGAGTTCAAGGAGGAAGGAGAAAGACGAAATTGAGGAAAAACCAAAAACATCAATAGATCATGATGTTTTTACGCCATGCCTTTGTACGTGTAAAGAGTTATAGGCAAAATATGGTGGGTCAATTGTATACCTCGTTAACACACACAACTTTTGAACAACACTACTACACGCACAATGGGGTAGTGTGGTTCAACCACCCCGAAACGCATTTGAGACTGGCAATGACTTTAACAATTTCAAAAGAAAAATAAAATAGACGACTGAATTGTAAACTTAAAAATTCTAAACATTTTTTTTAAAAAGATAGAATATGTCCTTGTAACAAGTAGGTACATATACCTAAATCCCCATACATTCCCTAAATTTAGCATGGATGCTTGGCAATAGGTGAACTCGTGACTACTGGATTACAAACCCTGCGTGCCAACCGTTCTGTCACCACTCATCAAATATATGCAGAAAAATATATTATTCAATGTCAATGTTCACGCTTATACTACGAAAATATGTCAGGATTTTCGACTTCCAAAAACGAGATTAACATGTACCTACACAAAATAGATTATACCATAAGGTCTCAAAATGTATAATAGTTTACCACCAAACATAAGACACCAAAAATCTTGTCAAAACTATTAATGTTCTCCATAGTTTTACATAATGTTTTTATAATTATTTGTCATACTCTTACCATACTTATTTGTTCCAATAAATAATCATTTTTATATTTTTTTGTTTAAACTCGATTTTAATATATGTTTTTACATCTAAATTATTATTATTATATTTTGTATTGCAATAATTCTGTAGATATAAGATTTTGTTTCGTTTGTTTGAAATGTCTCCTCTACCATACACATACAGGTGCTTACACTCTGGTAAAGGGCAATATGATTTTTTAATGTGTATCTATTTCTGTATCTTGTGATTGTGTATTTAAATAAGTGTTATTATATAAATAGCAAAAAAAAATAAAAAAATCACAATCGAGGGAAGGCGTGGTGTGAGAAGAATGAATATGTCGTGGCTTTTACATTTGAGCCTGGGCATGTATCCAGAGCAAGTTAGATTTGGCGGGCTCCCACGATTGAGGTTGGATTGGCCTCTTAGGAGAAGTGGTATGAAATATGCCTTTTTATTAATTAAAATACACATATACAATAGATACCCAATTACATAAAATATTAAATGCTTTCAAAATAATTAAAGTTTTCCTTACAAATTTAAGCTAGAAGCATATGTTTAGGAAAGCAGCAGTTCCTTGCTAACACATTAAATTGATAGGTATTATTTTGAGATTTTTAAACATCGCAATAGAGACGAAGTAAGAATGTTATGGAGAACCAGGAACTCAAGACACCTACAGGGCTTACGACCTGTCATCGGCTGTGTTACGCTATCCTTCTTATTGAGTTCCCTTATCAACGCAATTTTGAAAGTTCTATATATTTGAAAAATGACTAGAAGATCGTTTGAAAATAGGACATTTTTACTATTGCCATCTATGAAAAAACGTAGAAACCTTTTTGTAACGCCATCTATTGAGAAATTGATTTATTTGTAAACAATGAAACCAATAGTCCTCATAAATGAGTTGACAATAAAAATACCAAACAAATTACCTATAAAACAAAACACATAAAAACTCAAGACTACCAGGACTTAAATTGATTCTACAAGGAGATGAACAGGACTTAAATTGAATATGAAATAAATATAGTCGGTTGGAAGATATTCCCACAAGGCAATATGCCTACCACTGTGCACTTTTAATGTAATGTGTACAAAATGTTTAAAATAAAGTGCTATAACGTTTCCAATGGAGTGTGGTAGTAGATTTGTTCAAGAGAATTTTATTCTTTTTAACCTATTTATAAGTTTCAACCCAAGATACGCGAGATTAGTATGCACGGTCTATATTTTTCATGGCTTTTTCAACATTGAAGTCAAAAAACACCAACTTAGAGGCTTCGCAGCATATATGTTCGGTATACGTATTTACTCGGAGTAGAACATTTAGTGTGTCTGTGTCCCCTCCCCCCTTATATCTTTTGATCCACTCAATTTACAGAGCCCAAAATTTCAGAATATATAAATAGTTATAGGCCTACAAAACATTTTACTCAGAATATTGAATTATTGTTTCAGTCAGGGATTATCACCTTTTTAATTTTTACTTTATTTTTCCATATATCTCAGAAACCATAAAAGCTAGAACGCTGAAAATTGGTACGAATGTAAACAAAAAAAAATCTCAAATGTGTTTTTTATTGAGAAAAATATTTTTTTATGATACATTTATGAGTTTAACTGCCTGTATTTCCATTTTTTTTTAAAATATCGAAAAAAGCCGAAACACCCCAACTAGATAATTTAATTTTCTATAGTAAATATGAACATTGTAACAGTAGGTACCTACAGCTAAAATTTTTTTAAACAATTTTCATAAAAATTGAATTTAGTGACGACATCGCTTCATACAATTTATATGTCAGTCGCCTATACACAATATCTAAGAAGACTTAATAGTTTGATACTTAATCTCCAAACATACATACATACCTACCATCATGCTGTTTTCATATTCTGGGTAGGAAAAAAGGACTGACCTCCATACTATCCTATCTTGACATACATACCTATGTGTTGTATAGAAAACAAAATATCTTAAAATATTCAATAATTTGGATTTATGAGTTTATAGTTTGGTACTTATTCTTCAACTATACATACTTTCGCTATCGACAGTTGGATCTCATGTGTTACATGCAACTAGTCTTTACAAAAACCTCTCACTGTTCAAAGTAGAGAGGCATTTTCCCAACATCGAAAGAAACATAATATAAGAATTTATCCATGGTAAATATTAACGCATTTTTATTGTGATATTGTCTTAAGAATGAAGTATACTGACGGATTTAGACGATTCTATCGGTTTCTCCTAGAATATGTAAATAACGTTAAGACGATCTGGTAAACACTGTTATGAGCTGAACAAATAGAGCAGAATTTCACTCTCGAGATATTGTTCAGGCAACTTTGTCAAAGCCCACTCTCTCCCACAGTGAATAGATACTTCAAACTTGTCCAGGTATGACTAATCCAACCTACGAAGAGGAACTATAACGACCGCGATTATTTCAGTACAAGCGAATCGTATTGATCCGTTCTTTGTGTTGGCAGTTTGTATTGACGAGCGATGAGCAAACAGTTTATGTACGTTGGCGACAATGTGCAATTGAATCTTTGTCGAATCAATGGTTGATTGGAATAAATTGCCACACGGCTATTGATTCACCACTCAAATGTTTGATTATGTAAATTAAATATATGCTTGAGCAGTTGAAGTTGTTGACAATAAAACAGCAAATAATCTTGTATCTGAAGTTCTTTATATATAAATTAAAAAATGGACTGTTACCGCGATAATTACAAAAAAATGTTCTTTATAACTTTGAAGTTCACACCTACCCGACGAGAAGTCGACGGGACTTTGGACTGCCTCAAATAACCTGGCAGGTAGACAAAATACTGTGTATTACAAAGGTTTCCAATTGTATAATGATTTGCCAGAATGTGTGAAGGAAGCATCTGGTTTTGCCGCTTTTCAACGCTTAGGTATTGAATACCTACATAAAGGAAATGTTCTTAAGATATTGTGCGCTTCCTTTTTTTTGTGTAAATTGGAATGTTTTGTTGTTTTTATATAATTCACACTGGGGAAATTAGTTTTTTTTTCAACTTTTTTTTTCTTATTTTTTTTTTCTTTTTTTTTTTGTAAAAATGAATATGTCTTTGTTAAACAAGTAAATATACATCTTCCTACGTTCCCTAAAATAAGCATAAATTCTTGTGCTATAGGTGAACGAAATCGGTCGAGGCAGGATTCGAACTTGCGACCACTGGATCTAGCCCAGCGCGCTAACCGCTCTGCCATCGACCCATTTAAACTTATTGATATTCTTTTTGTATATAGTTATATACTAGGTGTAAGAAAAAGTATTTATTTTTTACATCAAAATAATCACATCCCATCGCAACTACGAGTTTTACTAAATCTTTCCGCTTCCTGAAGAATTCTTACTAATGATTTCCTTACACATAACACTTAAATTTATTTCCTTATCATATCCTTGTCCCCTCTCTCCTCTCCCCTATTCCTGTCTAATTTGGCTCCTGAATAACTCCTGGACATACATAATAATATCCACAATATTTGAAATTTTAATAACGTATAACTGTTTCAAGGAAAGTATATCTTCATGTCTTTAGTAACCACAATTCTTAAAAATGGTAAGCATTTTTTTAACCATGTGTACATCTTAGAAGGTGTACACCAGTACACCTTCTATCAGCGTTAAATAATGTTAATATTCATGGTTGTATCACGAAAGTGAGCAAATGGAGAAGTACCTATGCCGAACCCAGGTGGTTTCATTTATTAACATTAGGTTTTAACTTTAAACTAAGCAAACCTGCTCCCAGCAATAAGTATAATAAAGTGGGCGACTCATGATGGTGAAATATGCCAGAGTTTGTGATGTGAACACAGCGCCGTAATTAGTATCTATTTTGTTTATAAATACACGTTAATCAATATTAATTTACGCTTAAATGCAGTTTCGGATGATTAAGAGCAAAACATATTTTAATTTTACTTTGAAATCGGCATTATTAGGTAAGACGTATTGCATAAAACAAGGAGTTTATTTGATATACACATTACATAAAATCAGGCGTTATTTATGATTTTGAGTTTTTACTGCAATGCAGTTGATGTTTTTCATATTTTTAATTTGTTTCTATAAATACGGAGAAGTTGTTGCCGTTTACATTAAGCAAAACTCACCTTCAACAAAAAACCCAAGATCTTCGAATCCAACAATACGGACCTAGCTCTATATATTTTTATGTAAGACTTATTGCATAAAACAAGGAGTTTTAATTTTACATAAAATCAGGCATTGTTTATTATTTTGTAATATTTACTGCAAAACATTTGATTTTTTTATATTTTTAATGTTATTACTATAAATATAGAGAAGTAGACAGCCGTATCCACCAAGCAATATTCGCCTTCAACAAAAAATCCAAGATCTTCAAATCCAACAAGATTTAGTAAAGGCATTTATTTGTGTGTAGTATTTTGTTACATGGTTGTGAGACATGGTGCATAGGTGAAACAGAATTTAAAAGATCGGAGGCCTTAGAGGTGTGGACCTATCAAATAATACTCGGCATATCTTGGAGGGAACATGTTACTCAGGCACATGCTGAACACCATATCAAAAAGGTATGCAAACTGGATAGGCCATGTGTTGCGACACGAGGATCTCTTACACATCATCTTGGAGGGAATTGTACAACTGGCAGTGGGCATCCCTGACGGGAGTATTTTTAACAGGTGTACGAGGACATGAAGTGTACCTACCTCTTACACGCTGAAGATCGAGCGGAGTGGAGGAATTGAGGCATCGTTTTGCTGTCAATCAATCCCCAAGCTTGAAATTATAGATCTAAGTTTGTATTAAGTACTAAGCATTCAAGGGCTTAGTAGGAATGACAAAAGTTACATTTAACAAGACTAAAATAGAATAAAATCCGATATTAGCTGTTTACGACTGAACAAAAACTTCTTCTTCTTTATATAGATCTGTTTTTTTCTCCGAAAAGTAATCCTGGGGGGCCTACGTCCAACTGTCCTTCAATGTTTTGGAGGTCTTCCGGGAAACCGATGTCATGTTGGTATTGAATCGGCCGCAATATATATTTTTTTTATTTTTTTTATTTATTTATTTATTTATGATATATGGGGTTCGAACCCGGTTTATCCTGTCTATGTGGTCCCTCCAACATCTTATTCTGGCTCTGTTCCATCGTATGATGTCCAAGGTCTCACACGTCCGCCTAATTTCCTGGTTCCGTACTCTGTCTCTTAGCGTCTTTCCTGTGATAGCACGTAGAACCTTCATTTGTGAAATTCTGACCAGGTTTTTAGTTCTAGTCGTTTCGGCTCTTGTTTGAGCAGCGAATGTCATAACTGATCTACACATGGGTTACATATTTTTATCTTTCTTTCAATTCTCGTGTGCTTGAATTTCTGAGACCTGTAGACACGGCAGCAGCTTTGTTGGTTTGTTCTCTTACTTAAAAATATAGTTGATTGTGGCTCGAAATCTCCACATCCAGGCATTTGAATGTAATGACTAGTTCCATTGGTTTATTATCTATTAAAAGCTTGTATCTCCTTGGTGGTTTAGATATTGTTAAACTCTTTGTTTTGCAAACAGATATACTCATATTATATTTTCGATATGCTAACTGGAACTTGTACAGCAATATTTGTATATCATCCTCTGATGTTACTACTAAAGCTGCGTCATCTGCGTAACACACATCAGGCGGGGCAAGTCTGGTCATCAGGCGGAAACAAAAACATCTATAACATCTTAATGATTTTGTCTCCCATTACCATACCCAGTCTTAGAGCTGACAATTCATCTTTAATTTAACTATAATAATAATAAAAATATTATTTATATCCAGTACGCAACTGTCAATGAACTCAACGTGTTTAGTTAGAAAGATCAAACTATGAATATACATATTCTCAAATATGTAGGTAGGTAAAATTTAAATTCATTTATGTATCTTTATATAAAAACTTCTTATGATAACCTTTTTTTTAATGAAATTCGTATTAAATTAATTAGATTCATGTACAAAATTCTGACATTGTCTTATATTATCAAGAAAATAAAAAATATCTCTTGAATATCTCATGAAATTTGCCATATTTTTTACAAATTATATTCATTTAAAAATACTTGGGATTGGAGTATACGACAAGACATAGAAAAAAATGAAATTTATGTCATAAAATTCAAGATATTTAAATTGATTTTTAAGAGAAAAAGATTGTGAGTTCAAAAATATAAATATCTTTCATAACAATTTGAAATTTCATCGATTTAAATGACTTTGAAAAAATACAAACTACACAAATGATGGAAAATTGGCTACCATATTATTGACATCACAAATAGTGATGAGCAAAAGTCTTGCAGCCTTGATCTTGAAAGTCCGAGAGAGTATGTGTCGCTGCAAGACCAAAACCAAAAATCTTGCAAGACTCGATGCAGAATTCATGCGATAGCGAAAAATTTTATAATCTTATTTATATTTAATCAAAATATGAAAAATTAACTACATAATTTCGACAGAATACTACGAATTGCAAAACATTATTGACAAATACGTGAAAATACATCTTATTGTTCAAATAACTTCCAATATTTAAAAAAAAATATATAGCACAGTATGTTACAGAGCAAAATTTGCCTATATAAAATTTCAAGTTAAATCTATGAGATTTTATTGGTGCCGTCATCTAACTAGAACTGATTTTTTGATATTTTTTTAAATATATTTGGAAACACAATAGCTTTTTCTTTACAAAGTACATAAAATAGTTAAATTGAATACAAAATAAGCCAACTATAATGTTTCACTAAAAGTATGTAAAGATGTTTACATTGTAACATTCAAAAAGAGAACATCAATCAGGTGAACAGTTTAAGGAATAATATTTAGGATATGGTAAGGAAACTAGAAATCGGAAAATGAACTGGATGGATGAAATCGAATAAGAAATAGGATATTTTTTAAATTATTGTTGGAAGTGTTTGCAAATTTTAACAATGAAATGAAAATAAACATTCTTTTTAATAGTAAAATATTTTTTTTTGATAAATAAATAAATTAGATTTTGGGTATGTTGTGATAACCCTGTCTAACCCTATGCAGCATTGGCGTAACGTGAAGTAGTTTTCTTGAACCGATTCTTGAGATATGAACCGTCGGACTTGTAATAATATTTATGCAGACATAGAATAACATTCCATATTCGAATAACCCTTATGTTAACTGTTCGAAGTAACCAGGGCCGTATCGTATTTATTACGTACATGAATCAGGCGCAGATTAATTAAGAAAGCAAAAAATAATGTATATATTACTTAAAAACCAATCGAACCAACCTTATTTATCATCTAAGTTTAATAGAAAATCAATGTCGCCTGTAATGATACGATGGAAAGTCGAAAAAATATAATATGTTAAAAGTGCGTTTCAAAATAAAAATCGATTTCCAATAATCAGTATATAAAATCTCTCAACAAGCGCAAGATTCTTATCTTTTTTATGAGGTTACTGCAGAATTAATCACACTGTAAAATCAAAAAAATTAACACAAGTAATACAATTTCGAAAAAGAACTGAATAATAAATATTAAACTAGGGAAATCGAATATTTTTTAAATTGCATATACGCAAACATTCGATTATTTTCCCTTTCGGGAGTCAAATGATATTTTTATTGACAAAATTTTTTAACATTCTGCGTATATGCAATTAAAAAAATATTCGATTAACATACACATTGGTACAAGTAGGTAAACAAGCCAAAAATGAAATAATATTTCTGGCGCAGTTCAGGGATGACATCTGTGCGAGACACCGTCATCTCATTTATAAAGACTGTTGCTTTCATTGTTTACAAATAAACTAATTTCTCAATAGATGGCGTTACAAAAAAGGCTTTTCCGTTACTTCATAGATGGCAATAGTATAGTTCCTTATTTTCAGGTGAATTGATACACACTGTCAAATTTATAGAACTTTCAAAAATTACATTGATAATGGAACTCGATAAGAAGACATAACTGGTGAACGTTGCGCAAGCGCATATATTGATCACGTAAACCAGCCGATGACGTCGAGAGGGACCTTCAGATAGACGGTGTGCGGAATTTGAGAGAAAAGGCCATGGATAGGGTGATGCAATTGAGTCGATTCCTTGAGGAGGCCAAGGCCCATCCTGGGCTATGGAATCACTGATGATGATGAGTTATTTACGAATACCTTTTTTTGAGAAACTACAAAACTCATTTTACTGACGCAGTAAATATTTTTAGGGCGCTTTTTGTACTAGAATGGTACTGAAAAATCGTTTTCGGCCCTGAATATACAATATACATACATATATCTTCTATGGCACTCCATTATGATAAACATATATACACCAATAATATGAATCTATTTATCTTTCAAGATATAATAATGTTTTCTTTATAACTGTGACATATTTGATTGGACACATAACAAGAACTCGAGTGTTGATATATAGAGAGGGAATAAATAATATTTTATTATGGCCTGTGCTAAGAAATATATTGTACAAGAGACTATTAGTCCCTAAACAAAGCAATAAAAATATTTTTTCAAGCAGAGATGCTGTCGACATTTTGATATATTTATTAATTTGATGTGATAAAAAAGTAAGTTCAAATTGTAACCTTCTTATTTTATGGTGTTGGAGGTAGAAGGGGAATATGGATATCACCCACAAGAATGACGGATCAGATAAGGGCTGTCACTGGCTCATCGGTGATTGGAGCAATGAGGACGGTGGTGTGTCGGGAGAAATACTGATTACAAGTGCTGGATCCCGAATCCAGTAATCCAGCTGGATCCAGCACATTTTTCGACTTGCTGGTTACAGCAAATCGCGCGGGATCCAACGTTGTGGATCCGCAATGAATTAATTTCCGAAATAATAGAGTTAAAGTCAAGTTTGTTAATTGAAAAAATTAAGACTACGCAAAATTGTATCAATTCTTTCACAGAATCTTTTAAACTAGGGGCTACGACGACTGCTTACCCTAGTATATAATAATAATAAAAATGAATATAATTTCATTTATAATAAAATAATATTTCTGGCGAAGTTCAGGGGTGGCATCTGTGCGAGACACCGTCACCTCATTTATAAAAACTGTTGCTTTCATTGTTTACAATTAAATCAATTTCTCAATAGAAGGCATTAAAAAAAGGTTTCTTCGTTACTTCATAGATGGCAATAGTAATGATGCATTATTTTCAAATAAGGGAACTCGATAAGAAGGCATAATTGGTGAACGTTGCGCAGGCGCATAAAGTAATCACGTAAACCAGTCGATGACAGGTCGTAAGCCCTGTAGGTGCCTTGAGTTCCCGGTTATTCTATAATATCCCAACTTCGTCTCTATTGAGTTAATAAAAGTTTGTCAATTAAAAAAAATGAATAATTTAATTCGAAGACTCTAGAGATAGAGTACATAAATCTCATCGTTCTATAAAAAAATCTAAATGAAAAATAATATTAGGTATTTCTTATTTGTCGTTTGTGTGCAATACTCAATACCTGTGCTTGTAGTTCCAATTGTATAATAATATTGTTTCCGGAAAATGACTTGAAAATTTTCGTCGTGGATGGCGACGGTTTGCACATATACCAAGCAAGGAAAAACTCAAATTTGCAGTACGCAGCGTACGTGAAGTTATTTGCAATGTACGCAGCGCACGTGAAGTTATTTGCCAATAACTTTTCTAAGCCAATAATACTATTTTTTCTATTTAATATTGATTCTCGGGCAACTAACAGGTACTATGTCAAATATTAATTTATCACGCACCCAATAACAATTTGCCACATTCTGAAGACTTACGATATTAATCGTCTCACAGATCCTGACTGAAAACACAATTAAAAACTGTGTCTCCACGGAGAATCGAACCCGGGACCTTTGGATCAGCAGTCAGATACCAAACCAACTGAGCTACGAAGGCCGTATTGCGACCACTATATTAATAAATTTATCCCAATGCATAATGGCGGATGAATTTAGATGGATCTCAACAGTGACGTAGAAAAATGTTGTTTTGAAAAACGGCCAAAAACAGTAACAAATAATTATTCATATAGTGCGGTTTTGTGAAAACAAAATGATTCTATGGGTGCTTTTTCTTCATTTTTGACTCTGCAAAACATGAACCTAGTATTTTAAACAGTAATTTACTGAAAACCATAATACTTTTAGCTCCTATGTTCCTTAGAATAATTTATTCCACTTAATAACACGGGACAAAGTTGAACGTTCTCATCAGACAGACATATTATGCAGTGATACAAAATACTTCCCACATAACAATGTAGGTAATTGTTGGGCTATAAGAGAATAAAGACGAATACATACTTTGTTCATGACAAAACTATTATTCCAAACAAAACAATTAGGGGTATTTGACACTTTCTCTATCCGAGACCCAAACCATCCCGCCTTTCTTCCCAATGTAACCATTCATCCCTCAAGATTAATGATCTACTCTAATAATCTATTATGTTTTTTACCCCGAACCAGAGATGCCGCTGCTGAGAAAACACACCGACACAGCGGAGAGGATGTGGGGGAGGTGAATGGGGGGTATGTCTGGTGTTGACAGAAGGCGGGAAAATTAGAAAATGCGATTTTTCCATCCCCGTCTGTTGTGGAGAATATTGTTTTGTTGGACGTAATGACACGTGATATTGGAAAGATAAAAACGAAACATTCCAAACCAAATATTGTATTGAATCAATAATCAATCAACGAAAAATTGAATTGTGAATAAACAAAATCTTTTTTTTTTTTGCAAATTTTGCATGCAGTTTTATTGTTAAAATCAATTTTTTATACCTTTTATTTTATGACTTCTCGGGCAACTACATAACAGGTACTAATATTAATTTAACACGCACTCAAAACAAGTTAAACGAAATTAATCGTGTCTCCACCAGGAATGGAACCCGGGACCTTCGGATCAGCAGTCAGATACCTTACCAACTGATCTACGAAGGCCACGATAGTTAATATTTATTTTATTGTCTTCTGACATTTATTATTGAATATCAGTTTTTTTAAGTTTTATTTGTACCTACATACTTTTATTTATTAGGTCCTTACATATGAAATTGGCGTTTTGCCGTACTGGCAACTTTGATCTCAAATATCGTCTCTTTGGTTAGGAATTCCAAATTCAAATTTATACAGCTAAATTTACTCATGTATTTGTGTTTCGAAAATTATAATTCATTTGTTTTTTTCTTTGCGTCAACTATTTTTTACAAAATGGAAAACTTGAAATATCGCGTTATTTACGAGTACGAGTTCCACCGTGGCACCAGTGCTGCAGAAACAGCTCGAAGGATTAATGATGTGTATGGCGACGGTGCCGCAAAAGAAAACACAGTGCGTTTTTGGTTCCAACGTTTTCGTTCTGGAAATTTCGACCTGCAGAACAAACCCCGTGGACGGCCGGAGACCAAAGTTGATAATGAAGAATTGAAGGCTATTTTGGAAGCGGATCCATCGCAAACCACGCCCGAGTTAGCTGCAGGCTGCGGTGTTAGTGACGATAAAACTGTTTTAATCCTCTTTGTGGTGTATTAGAGGACGTGGTATTGCCCCTTCCCCGATAAAGGTTATAAATACCGTAGCGACGCGAATCGCGGCGCTTATCGCTTCCGCGAGCAACGCAGTAGTTAGGTATACAGTGTAGGTACTTGTTGCCTACTTGAAACGGGACGTATTAATAAACCGAGTACGGAGTTAATACGTCTTTAATATTAATACCCACACCAGGATAAGACACTTTGGCGCAGTCAGACTTTCAAACCGCGTTCCAATTTAAGTGAAAAAAAGACTTAAAATAAAGAAAAAAATACGCACGAATTGATACGGCTGAGTACCTACCGCCTAACAAAATTTCAACAGAAAAAAATCTACCCACGGCGGGAAAACAAAAATTAGCGATAAATATAAGAGCTACAGGAGTAGACATAGAGAACGAGAACTACAGGAGTAGTTTTCTTATAAATTCATCATCAAGGAATACGCTTCTCCGTTCCGGGATCATCAGGATCTTCCGAGTAGGAACTCGGAAGAAGTCTAAAGCGGCAATCTAGGAGCAGAGAAGAGGACGAGAAGCAGGCTTCAGTACTTCCTTGCAGACAGGGACTCTGGGACGACGGGACAGGACTAGCGACCAGTCACAAGGCGTGAGGGGACGCGGAGTCATCTTCGACGGACCAGAGTTAAGTAGTTGTTTTTTTTTGTTTGTTCATTTCATTGTCCTTTCAAGGCGATCGGCGATGGCTTTGTCGCGGGGATTAGAACCCTTTTGCCACGAAAGTGGGAATTGGGGAAATTTCCGGACGAGGTTGGAACAATACCTCATACTGCAGGAATTCGATGATGAAAAGGCAGCCGAGATGAACAGAGCTGTGTTATTGAACAGCCTTTCCGAAGATACGTTCTCCCTGCTGGTGAATCTGTGTGTTCCAGAGCAGGTGAGTAAATGTAGTTTTGAAAAATTGATGGAGTTACTAGAGGATTATTGCGAAAAAGTGGGTTCAGTGTTCGAAGACCGAAGAAAATTTTATTCAGCTACGCAAGGGGAGGATGAATCCATAAAAGATTTCGCGGCACGGTTAAAACAATACTCGGCAAAGTGTAAATTCGGTACGAGGTTACAGGATAGTTTACGGGATATTTTTGTAATCGGTATTAAGGATAAACGAATCCAAGAAAAATTATTTGTGGAGGGAGAAAATGAATGTTTCGAAAAATTAATTAAGATTGCATCAGTAATTGAATCATTAAGTTTAAATCGCGAGAAATCGCATATAAGTATATGTAAAAATGAAACAATTTGTGTTCAACAGTATAGTAATAATAAATATGACAGAAATGTTACAAAAAACAATGAAAGTGTATTTTTAAATTCAAGGTCGAATACAAAACAAGGCAATAAATCATTATATTGTTCGGTGTGTGGGTATGACAATCACAATAAAGAATTATGTAGGTATAAGAATTATCAATGCAAGATTTGTAAAAAAATAGGTCATTTGGCTCGTTTATGCAGAAATAAAAATGTTAATATAATAAGTACATTGAATCAAAATAAGAAGATTTGTAATTTGAATAATAACCCGTTTATTGTAAATATAAAATTGGATCAAGTTAAATACGAGGCTTTAATAGACACCGGCGCAAGTGTTTCCGCGATTCCTTCATATTTATTTAATGAAAAATTTAAGTACAAAAAGATATTTGATTGTGATACAAAATTGTCGTCTTACGACAATAATCAATTAAATGTGATAGGTAAAATTTACGTTACAGTTGAGTTTAATGAGAAGAAAATAGATAAGTTAGAATTTATTATTATTGAAAACGGTTCACAGGTTATTTTGGGTAGAAATTTTATAGAAAAATGTAGTTTAAAATTTGCAGAAATAAATAACAAGTTGATTGATTGTAAATTACAAGAACAAAAATTAAAAGAAGATTTCAATGACGATTTTTCAGATAAGTTAGGTACTTTTAATAAATACACGGTAGATATTAAATTGTCAAATCAAAATAAGGTGAGACAGTTATTTGTACCTTTCAGACGGATAGCATTCGCATTACAAGACAGGGTAAGATTAGAATTACAAAGGTTAGAGCGAGAAGGGATTATAGAGAAAGTCGAAACGAGTAGGTACGCTAGCCCAATAGTGTGTGTACCCAAGCGAGACAACACTATAAGGATATGCGCAGATTTTAAGCGAACATTAAACAGCTGTATACATGACGTCAATTTCCCGATGCCGTCAATACAAGACATTGTTGCAAAACTGAACGGCGCGACATTATTTTCAAAATTAGATTTAAAAAACGCGTATAATCAAATAAAATTATCAGAGAAAAGTAAAGAGTATACAACTATTTCGACACACATTGGGTTGTATAGATACACACGTCTAGTATACGGTTTAAAAACAGCCCCGTCTTTATTCAGTGAAGTGATACAATCTTGTTTACATGGACTAAAAGGTATTGTAAATTTCTTAGATGACATTCTGGTATTCGGGAGTAATGAAAAAGAGCATTTTATCAATTTATGTGCAGTATTAGGAAGATTACGGAATTGTGGGTTAACATTAAATAGTGAGAAATGTGAATTATTTAAAGAAAAAATAGAATTTTTAGGATACAGAATATCCAGTGCGGGAATTCAACCAATTGCGTCAAAGATTATAGCTGTCAAAAATGCAAATAGGCCGACGAATGTCAGCGAATTAAAGAGTCTAATCGGAATGATAAGTTACTACAGACAATTTGTTAAGAACATGTCTAGTATATTAGAACCTTTATATAAATTATTACGAAAAGGGGAAGAATTCATATGGTCAGAAGATTGTGAAAAATCATTCGAAAGTGTAAAAAATAAGTTATCATCGGACAGTATTTTGGTGCATTATGACCCGGGGAGGAAATTAAAGTTGGTAACAGACGCGAGTAGTAAAGGGTTGGGAGCTACCCTGCTACATGTCTATCAGAATAATACGGAAAGACCAATAGCATTCGCGTCTAGGCAATTGACACCAAGTGAGAAAAATTATAGTATTTTAGACTTAGAGGCAACAGCGATAATTTTCGGTTTAAAAATATTCTTTCATTATTTATATGGGAGGAAATTTATTTAAGCAGTCGACAACCAACCTTTAGTACATATTTTGGAGAGAAAAAGGGGTTACCGGTACTTAGTACAAATAGGTTAATAAGATTTGGGGTAATTTTATCTGGATTTGACTATGAGATAGAATACATTAAATCGGAAAAAAATTGTTCAGATTATCTATCACGGTTTCCGGTGGGGGAACAAGTTGAAAATGAAGTGGAAAATGAATTTGACTCGTTATGTCAAATTGAATTTAACAATATAGATTTTGAATATATAAATGTTTTGTCGGAAAATAGGGAAATAAAAATGGACACAGAGAAATTAAAAGAGGAAACTTTGTTGGATCCGGTACTAGAAAAAATAAAAAAATATATAAAATCAGGGTGGCCTACCAAGATAGATAAAAATATAGAAATTTGGAATTTCTGGAAAGTACGAAATGAGCTGTCAGAATATAGTGATTGCGTATTTTGGGGAAACAGGGTTATTATACCTAAAAATATTCGACGAACTGTGCTGGAACTGCTGCATCGTTCACACTTAGGCATGGTCAAAACAAAAGCATTAGCACGCAGTTATGTCTGGTGGCCAGGGTTAAATAGGGACATAGAGGGGTTGGTTAGTGGATGCGAGAGCTGTGCGCGAACACAGCCTTCGCCGCCACGATCAACCTTATGTTCATGGCCCAACGATGACAAAATCTGGAGCAGATTACACCTAGATCATTTTGGCCCAATAGGGAATAAATTTTTTTTAATTTGTGTAGATGCGTGCACAAAATGGATAGAATGCACGGAAGTACCCAGTGCAAGTACTAATAGTACTTTGAAAATTTTAAGACGACTGTTCTCACAATTTGGTATAGTAGAGACAATTGTAAGTGATAACGGAACAGCCTTTACCTCACAAGAATTTAAAGATTTTTGTGAAAATTTTAAAATACGTCATATAACTTCCGCAGTAGGACATCCCCAAAGTAATGGTCAGGCAGAGAATGCGGTAAAAACTTGCAAAGTTTTTTTAAAGAAAATTCTCATAGGTAATAAATTCCCACAAGACATGGAAGAAAAACTATTAAATTTCATTGTTGATTTCAGAAATACACCATGTATTGCAACTGGTTTAGAACCAGCAATGATGATGTTGGGAAGACGATTGAGAACCGTTTTTGACACTTTTCTTCCGGTCAAGAACATGAACCAGGATGGAAGGAAAGTAAGCAAGGAAATAAAAGGAAGGATGGAAGTAAGCAAGCAGAAGTTATTATGGAGGGAGGAAGAGGACGGATGACAGGTACAGTATAGGACAGAAGGTGATGGTAAAGGACTTGAGGAATGAGAGGAAAGAATGGGTACCTGGAGTGATTGAGAAGCGTCTGGGAGCATGCACGTTCATCATAGGGGTGAACGGAATGCGGTGGAAGAGGCATTTAGACCAATTGTCTGTCCGTCAGGTCGACTGGAATAAGAGTCCAGATAATGACCAGGCTGTAACTGAGAGACCTGAGGATGAGGGTTCCCCAGTTACAGACCTGGATTTTTCCGGACTGCTTGGTAGAACGGAAAATAATCCATCGGTCTGTTTCAGGGATTGCTGCTCCCCTTGGGAAGGACGACTCCGTCCGAGACCTACACCTGGCCCGTCGAGGATGACATCGTAACACCATAAAGGGAAAAAGTATTATTAACAAGGAAAAAGTATTGTAAATATATACAGGAATATTATTGTTTTGTATATTATTGTATTAGTGAAGCCAACAAGTAAGTTTTAATTATGTAAACGAATAAATGAAATATGTAGATAGTTGACATATGTAGCCAGGTCTAGGGTCCTTTATCGGGGAGGGAAAGTGTGGTGTATTAGAGGACGTGGTATTGCCCCTTCCCCGATAAAGGTTATAAATACCGTAGCGACGCGAATCGCGGCGCTTATCGCTTCCGCGAGCAACGCAGTAGTTAGGTATACAGTGTAGGTACTTGTTGGCTACTTGAAACGGGACGTATTAATAAACCGAGTACGGAGTTAATACGTCTTTAATATTAATACCCACACCAGGATAAGACACTCTTGAAGCAAATTGGGAAGGTGAAAAAGCTTGAAAGGTGGGTACCTCACGAATTGAGTGAAGCAAATCAACAAACGCGCGTTGACTGCTGCGTTGCATTACTCAACCGGCACAATAATGAAGGAATTTTAAATCGAATCATTACCTGTGATGAAAAGTGGATCCTGTACGATAATCGGAAGCGCTCATCGCAATGGCTGAACCCTGCCGAACCAGCCAAACCATGCCCCAAGCGAAAATTGACTCCAAAAAAGTTACTTGTGAGCGTTTGGTGGACTAGTGCTGGTGTCGTTCACTACAGCTTTCTTAAATCTGGCCAGACGATTACGGCAGATGTATATTGTCAGCAACTGCAAACCATGATGGAAAAGCTAGCTGCTAACCAACCGAGGCTGGTTAATCGCTCTAGGCCACTGCTGCTTCATGATAACGCTAGACCACACACTGCGCAACAGACGGCTACCAAATTAGAGGAGCTTCAATTGGAATGTCTAAGACATCCACCGTACTCTCCGGACCTTGCCCCAACAGATTACCATTTTTTTTCGATATTTGGATAACTTCTTGCAAGGGAAAAAATTCAACTCCGATGGGGCAGTCCAAACCGCCTTCAAAGATTTTATTGATTCCCGTCCGAATGGTTTTATTAGTAAAGGGATCGATGAACTACCTATGAGATGGCAAAAGTGCATAGATAGCAATGGTACATACTTTGATAAAATAAATATATTATATTAAAAAAAATCGACTTTATGTTCCTCTCATACAAAACGCCAATTTCATATGTAAGGACCTAATAATATCACCTCTCTAAACGTACAGAAATTTTGTGATTGATTTTTAACTAACTTCCTGACCAATTAGAGCTCCAAAACTTTCATAATGTGTGTATTACCACCGTTGAACAAACGTTGAAATTATTAAAATGAATTTACTTTACTTTATTCATGTTTTGTTTGTGATTAGAACTGAATGTGTCCCAAGACACAATCGCTTGTATCTGTGACCACTGGACCGCGCCAGCCGACTACTGTCTAGCCTCAGAGGTGGTCAGTGTCCATTGCCCGTCGTCCTGCGGTCAGTGATCAGTGACCAGATATACCCTGTTGCGGTCAGGGTCTATTAATCACATAGCCACCTCCAAACGCCCCGTACTGTCCCATTGTCTCCCTCCCGTGGGCCTCGTGGGGATTCGATCCTTGGATATTGCTTAATTAAAACCCTGGACATTTAATCTCAACCGCTGACACGAATCGATAAAGAAATACACCATTTCAAGTGATAAATGATTTGTTGAATAAACGAGGGTGTTGTAGTCAAAGCTTAAACATCTCCACTGAATGAAAAAAATGACGCTTGCACTAAAATCATACACATAATTTTATATAAAAACATAAAGTGCTTTAGAACAGGTTCTTATCCCAGTGAAGCAGTTTACGTTCGCATCTAGGTTAAAGAAATTTTCTGTGTATTTATTTGTATTGTGTCCGGATGTATAAATTTTGCAATAAACTATAATTTACAAAAAAAAACGAGTAAGTTGTGAAACTAAAAACTACATAGGCCCAGTATTTCAGTCGGCCCTTAGGAGTTTAACTCAAGTTTTACAAAAATATTGCGTATTTCAGTACCTAATCTTCCCTTAACAACAAAGGACAAATATTTAACTCAACGTTTCTGGCGGATCGCGTGTCTAAATCTTGAGTTAAGTATTGTTTCTAGTTTTTTTCGCCAGGTGGCGTACTAATCGCCGCACGCTTTATGTTTTATTTCATTTTATACTACAAATAACTATGCATAATAATTATAATCATGATTTATTTTTGTTGTTAAAATAAAAGACATGATATAGAAGTGGTTCATGTATTTAATATTTATTTTCTTTTTTACATAATTATAATGTATTGCCTGACAACAAACGAAATAAACTGTCAGCCATAATGAAACGTCTGGCACGCAACTTTATTTTTGCGATGTTTATTCATACCACTTTTTAAATTGATCCATCCTGTTTCTATATATATATATTTATTTATTTATTTATGTATATAATTTATGTACATGTGTACAAAGGCAGGTTTATTGCCATAAGGCAATTTCTTCCAACCAACCAACTTATGTAGAAAATTTAAGAATATAATGTGTATTCTTAAATTTTCTGCATAAGACACTATTTTACCATTATCACTTATTTCCATATCCATCTGTAAAATGTACATACATTTTGCATTGAAGTACTACGTACGTAGTACATATTCAATGACATTTTTTCACTACAATGTTTGATTTTAATTAAAAAAAACATCGATCGGTATAAAAAATTGAAAAAGTAACATGCTGTGTATTGAATCAAATAAAATAATGTGTTGTTATAATAATAGAATAATATTTAGTCACAGCTTCGCGTCACGTATCATTTAAGGTTATTGACAATTTGACAGATGCGTTATAGACAATAACCATAGAAAACGTAAAATATATCTATAGTTGAAGATTACGTAACTGACGTTTCATTTTGCACTGAAATACGCGAATGAAATTTAATCTTCCCTAAACTTTTAACTTGGATTACCGAATCCAACGATTTAAGGGCCAACTGATATCTCGGGCCATAGACAGTCAAAGGTTGACAATGGTATATTCGAAGTAATAATTCGAAATAATTACATAAAAATACTGCTATCTGTACTTGTGGAAACATTGATTTTGTAACTCAACATATGTATGTTGGATTAATAATTTACAATAGTATGAACTGGGGTCCACATATAGAGTATGTATGTGGGAAGCTTCGCACCATAGCATGCAAATTTTCCATTATCAAACATAAATTGCCTATTCGATCATAAGAACGCTATATTAATCATTAGCAGATAGTATCATTAACTATGGACTGAGTAGCTATGGCAAGACATACAAAACATATTTAGCAAACATCTATAACCTACAATTAAAAAATTTAAAAATCATAATAAATAAAAAAATATAAAATACGTATCAGAATAATGAAAAGGGTCTATTCAAAAACTGTGACGTGTTAGCTATATATCATAAAGTAAAAATTGCCATCTTAAAAGACGAACATGATAATATTACTCAATTAAAAGTAAACTCACGTAGAAAAAACCTTCGACAGTTAAACTACTTAGAAATATTTTTTACCTGTGTACAATAATGCATATGGCATGAGAACATGGGAACATTCATTCATTCATTCATACCATCACGGCATATCCCACAATGTGGGGTAACCAGCGAAAGGTGTGCGGGTGTGCATTGCCTTATAAAAGGGAGCACAACATATCTGTGTATGCCCACACACCAGTCTCGTCTCACCTAAAAAGGCACTATATTCAGAATGGGTGGTGAACCTCATTGCTGAACTATGTGAGATGTTATAGTTGCCTGTTGTGTTTTCGATTACCCGGCTCTTACGGGACACTCGAAAACAATAATAGAAAAGAGTGGAAGCACTATTCTAAGCCGGTGCCTCACAAAAACACTAAATGATATGAATGATGATCTCTTGCATATATATACACTACATGCCCAAAATATTTTACCCACTTAAAAAGGTATGAAGAGGTCCAATGACGACAGCTATGTGCTCTAAGATCATGCTCTTTGAGTTGCTAGGCTGACGTAGGTTGGAACCTGCATCGTATTATATAGGTATGCTAAAACTAACAAATTCTGAACTCGTCAACCTCAGATAAACCCTGAGGGTTTTCGATGGTTGACTATGTGTAATATTTAAAATGTTACTATATATAAAAATTATAGTGTCCCTATACACTACTTATTTGTTGGGGTGGAACTCTTAGACGTTTAGTAAAAGATAAATGTTCTTTTACACTTTTATTACAATATAAACAATTTACAAATTAAGGTCAATACTACTTTACAATTCACGGAGGTATCTATCAACGGCGGAACGATGAATGACGCGCCGCGTGCCCATTCAAACACTATATACACACACAGACATGCTATCTCTTTCACTCACACATCTCACACTAATAAAGAAAAAAAGGTTAATTCATTTGTGATGTCGTGGGTCGGAACTAATAATTAAGATTTAATGCGACTCTATTCTGTTAAACGATCAACGCATGAATAATTAGAATATTTGCACGATAGACGACGATGGGCCGAGATTCGCCGATCTTCGTAAATGTTCGTAAGTTTTCGAGAATCATCGAGGATATACACATTGCAGCTCGCTGACAAGAGAGCTGCAGCGCGCTGACAAAGAAGCTGGTTACGCCAATTGGTGGGATATGTCGTGGTTATATAAATGAATTGAATAATAGTGCGCTGACAAAGAAGCTGGTTACGCCAATTGGTGGGATATGTCGTGGTTATATAAATGAATTGAATAATAGTGCGCTGACAAAGAAGCTGGTTACGCCAATTGGTGGGATATGTCGTGGTTATATAAATGAATTGAATAATAGTGCGCTGACAAAGAAGCTGGTTACGCCAATTGGTGGGATATGTCGTGGTTATATAAATGAATTGAATAATAGTGCGCTGACAAAGAAGCTGGTTACGCCAATTGGTGGGATATGTCGTGGTTATATAAATGAATTGAATAATAGTGCGCTAACAAAGAAGCTGGTTACGCCAATTGGTGGGATATGTCGTGGTTATATAAATGAATTGAATAATAGTGCGCTGACAAAGAAGCTGGTTACGCCAATTGGTGGGATATGTCGTGGTTATATAAATGAATTGAATAATAGTGCGCTGACAAAGAAGCTGGTTACGCCAATTGGTGGGATATGTCGTGGTTATATAAATGAATTGAATAATAGTGCGCTAACAAAGAAGCTGGTTACGCCAATTGGTGGGATATGTCGTGGTTATATAAATGAATTGAATAATAGTGCGCTAACAAAGAAGCTGGTTACGCCAATTAGTGGGATATGTCGTGGTTATATAAATGAATTGAATAATAATTCGATTGAATAATTTAAAGCAATGATACACAAATATAGGGCACGTAATATTGTAATTTCATCTAGATTTTTTATTAAAACTCCTTTCAAAGAACTATATATTATATATAAACTCTATGTCTCTTAAAAAGAGTCTAGATCAGTTGTATTATGTGAGAAAACTTTTGCAATTTCAATTCGATTCTGAAATGTTTATTGTTAAATAATTCTCATGAATACAAACATTTCAAACGATCAAATAATACTTCTCAGATTTAGGCCACATCAATTTTTCCCATTATTATTATTCAAAAGATTTCATAGAATCTTCTCTGTATGTATTCAATGGTTTTCTTTTGGTAATTTCATTCAATTTACTTTTATATGCGACCGTACGTTTTGAACGAATGAAATAAATGTTTGAATTTTTAGTAGGATTAGATCGGTATATTTTCAGATTTACGTTTATCGTATATTTTGATTAGTTGAATGGTAGATGACGAATGATGAATTAGTCGAATACTTACTTACTTACCGTGTCCGGAACACCAGTATAATAACTCCAGAATAACTCCAGTATTCGGCCATCCGAATGCCACTTTCCTTCGCTGTCACGGTTTCTTCATGTGCACATGTAACTCAAATCAAGGGTCAAGAGAGAAGGTGCGAGATGTCCTGCACAGTGCCACACTCACAAGTATCTTCCTCTGTGTAGCCCCATTTTTTGAGGTTAGTGTAGCATCGAGTGACGCCTGTTCTTAGTCTGTTGAGTGCCCTCCATGTTGCATATGGTAAGTTGTGTCCCACTGACTGGCACTTTCTTTCGCCACAATGACAGCAAGTCGACTCCAGGAAACTCTTCCTTGACTTAAGTCTACACTGACGCGTCTGAGATTAGTCGTATGATGAAATCAGTTTTTAGAATGGATCGGTGGCAGTGATTATACGCCTTTTAAGCTTATGATTACACATTAACCACATAATAAATGTGAGATAGATGAGATTTAGATCAACGTCGGGAGTCTTATGCGATCAAAAAATGCCAGCAACGTTGAAAGGAAAACAATTACCCGACAATCGTCAGACCGGCACTCCTCTATGGCTCCGAATGCTGGACAATGTATAAATTTTACGGGAAAAAATAGAAAATTCACGCATTCGTGGAAGCCTAGGCGTTACTGATATACATAGTAAGATAGGGAAAGAAAGTTGAGATGGTATAGGCACGTTGAACGCAAATGGCCAGATAACATGAGAAAACAAAGTGATCTCCATGGATCTTCCTCGATCGTGCAAAGACGAAACCAACTGCAGAGACATGGCCTAGGTAACATGATACAGGAGAGAAGAACCTATGATTTGAGCACGAGGAGAGTTGACCCCAACCATCGGCACAGACAAAGAGTTGGGATATAGCAAGGGAAAAGAAGAAGTGGAACAGGGTTCGAATTATCATGCCTCAAACAATTTTAACCTCCTTTCAACATTTCTTTATTTAAAGGAATATATGGGTTTATAAATATGTCATATAAAATACTTCAGTCGGAGGCGCTACTAATCTTAAAAATTATAAATTAGTACATACATAATACCATCACGCCATGTGCCTCGCGGAGTAGGCAGAGAGAACCGAAACCCACATTTTTCTATACTGGCACACATTTCTCGCCTCGTCCACATTCATGACCGTCTCATACATGTTCGTCCGTTGCTCACACTTCCAACATTTCCGTCTGTCAGAATATCTTTCTCATGGTCGTGACATCCCTTTCATGGGCATCCTCGATCACTCATCCCATTACTGTCCGCACTGCAAATTTTCTTCGTTAGGTCAAAATGTGTTCACTTTCATTTTAGTAATGACATCTTTCTTCATCTTACATTCTTTCCGGTTAAGTTAGCTGTAGATGAAAAGAAAAAAAGCATGGATGACATTAATAGCTGTGAAAGGATGTGATAAGGAAGAAAGAACAATAGAGAACTATAAAGAATGCAAGAAAGTATTAGTAGGAACAGTTTGCGTTGCTAAACCCTGTGCATTTGGAGGACACGTGCCTTGAATTCAACACGAGTATTTAAGTGCATTAACGCAACTAATTAGTGGCTAATTCGAGGCAGTACTTGCCTCCTAATCAACACGGAAAGGTAAATACGCGTCCCGACCTCTTATTCCTTTCCTGTCCGCAATGTATATTTTCATCATCATGCGTTCTTCATTCATTCTCCTCATGTGGCTTTACCATCTCAACGTATTCACTTTCATTCTAGTTATGACTCCTTTCTTGTCATACATCGTCCTGTCATACATCGTCTTGTTATAACGTTTATATAGTTTGTACTTACACAAAACAACATTGACGCCAACAAACAGAATCGAAAATACAAACGCTGTTCTCGGCCGACACGACGCAGCCAAGAGATGTTCGATACTATTTTTCGAGAGACACAAAGAGTATTTTTGAAGAGAGATTTACTGTCTAAATTCTACGGAGACCCGAAATAGTTTTCCCTTATTTACGGATGTCTTTGGAGTGCAAAATATACAACTTACCTCATACATCATACATCGTTCTATTTATTACAAATTCATCTTAACGATCTCATTTCTGCAATTTATAAATCAGTACTCAATCATAATCTAATATTTTCATTAATTGTTACATAAATTAATATTATTTTTCAATTAATTTAACCTCGAAGATTGCTAAATTCTGAAGCTGGTCTGAATCTTACTTTAATTAACTTCATAAGTAGCTCTGCAAAATAAAAATCAAACATGAACTGTCTTTATTCTAAAATATTATTCAATATACGATATATTATTTAAACTTTGAAAATAATAAGTAGGTAGGTAGGTGTCATTTTTATAAAGTGTTTCAAGCATACAATAAATAAATGAAAACTTTCGCTGAAAACTATCCAAAAGTTTTATGTGAATTGCCGTAAAAACAGAAAAAAAACTCGATGAAGTGTCTCCAACTTGAATCATTTTTGACTTTTTTACGAGTTCAAATTTGAATTTATTAGGTATCCGTATAATTTATGAGGACCTCTGAACACAAATTTAAGTTTTAGTCCAGTAGGAAGTAAAAAAGAAACACGCACACAATCAATGTTGGAATTTGCTGGAGAAATAAATTGACAGTTATACGACACTTAATGTGTCCATGAAAATAAGAATCATTGCTGCTGAGGATCGCCATTGTGTTAACTAGATAAAAAGTAAACTATGTATGTAAAACAAAAAACAGAGAAGTTATCTTTGAAAAGATATCAACATACATAATACCACCACACCATGTCCCTAGAGAACCGAACGTCCCATTTTTCTATCTTGACAAGCATCAATTGCCTTGTAACATATATGTGATTAACCTTTTTATAAATACATAAATTTCCTCTCCTCTTCCTTTCCTTATCCCTTAGTTTTCCTATCATTGCTATGAATTGTTTTTATTGTTTTTTTTTACTTTTCTTATGCTGTATTTTTTTTATTTTGTAATATGATTAAGTAACTGATTGTTATAGTACACATTGTTTTGTATACTTAACATTTACTCTGGTTGGTTGGAAGAAATTGCCACTAGGCAATAAGCCCGCCAGTGTACTAATTATATGTACAAAAAGATTAAAATAAATAAATACATAAATTTCTTTTTCTTCTTCCTTTTCATGTATCCGATTATCTGTTTCTACCGCTATTCTGTCTCCTGCGATGTGGACTGCCAGCTGTCTCGCCATCTCTTTGGAGGTCTTCCTGGTTGTCTTCTTCCAGCTGGGTTCTCCTGGAGAGCGATACGTGGGAGTCTATTTTCATCCATTCTGTTAACATGTGAGCTCCAATATCGCCTCCGCTGTCTTCCCCATCTGACGATGTCTTCCGTACTACACTTTTTTCTTATTTCAGTATTTCGAATTCGGTCTCTTAGAGTGTTTCCGGTTACACAATATACATCTCAATGTCCTCATCTCTGATGTTCTCAGAAGAGATTTTGTTCTCATTGTGTCTGCTCTGGTCTGTATCGTAGGTGGCAATGGGTCTTACACATGTTTTATATATCCGGACTTTGCTTTCGATATTCATGTGCTTATTCCACCATATACTTCCCTTTAGGCATCCTGATATTGCATAAATTCAATTCATTTAATAATTGATTGATTAATTTACAGACATATCGATGCTCGCTGATTGGAAGCTGGGAGGAGTTCACATCCATTCATTCATTGTCCAGTACATGGTCGTGTTTTGTGCCAACAAAATAATTTAACTGTACAAGATTGTATATATTTTTTTATGTAAGTATTTTTTATTTCTTGTCTGTGTGTGTATTTTTTTTTAAATGAATATGTCCTAGTTAAACAAGTAGGTATTGTTCTTCCTTCTTATTTTTAAATGAATATGTCCTTGTTAAACAAGTAGGTATTGTTCTTCCTTCTTATTTTTAAATGAATATGTCCTTGTCAAACAAGTAGGTATTGTTCTTCCTTCTTATTTTTAAATGAATATGTCCTTGTTAAACAAGTAGGTATTGTTCTTCCTTCTTATTTTTAAATGAATATGTCCTTGTTAAACAAGTAGGTATTGTTCTTCCTTCTTATTTTTAAATGAATATGTCCTTGTTAAACAAGTAGGTATTGTTCTTCCTTCTTATTTTTAAATGAATATGTCCTTGTTAAACAAGTAGGTATTGTTCTTCCTTCTTATTTTTCGTGCCATATCAGGTCTCTCCGACGTTTAATAGATAAAAAAAATGGGTATAGTACATATTGTACATTTTATATTTGTATTTGAGTTTGTTTTTTTTTTTCATAAATCGTGTGCATCTACCTAATATTATTTCAACAATAAATTAAAAAATAAAATCATTCATTACTGACTCTTTATTTAACACCATTCATGACTATCTATTCGATAACCTTATCTGGAGGTGCATTTCTTTGAAACAGGAATATTTTATTATTTCGATAGATATACCTACCTTATAAAGATATAGCTGATTGTAGGAAGCCTTTCACTCGACCATTAGAAGGTGACTGACACATTTAATGTTTTATTGTAAATTCTTTAATTGCTTGTACATATGCTTCCCTTTTGCAATCATTTAATGTAAACCCCTATTTCTCCGAGATCTAATGGAATTCTGTTTTTACTCTTCTTTTCAACAGTAAATATATTATGATCTAAATTGTACAGCACAAATCCGCCTCTATTGGTGGCTGTGGCTTATTAAAAAAAAATTAAATATATACCTACCTAAAAGTGTGGCGTTCGATTGTCTGCCTACAGGGAAATATTTAATAATAAGCTTACCATGTGCAGAATGTTATAATCAACAAAAATAACAAGTTCATTTTGAAATATGCAATATCATCTTATCTCGTCTTAGGGTAATGGTGAATTATATCAAAATATATTGTTGTTGTATATACGATGTAGTTCATTAATTAATATAACATGTTAAAACATGTTTTATATTTTGAACATATCTAATATTACTACTTAGTCCCTAAGTATCAAAGGCGTAAGTTTAAGTTAGTTATATACAGACATGTTAACATGTTACATAATATGTATCATGTCGTGTTCATATTTGGATTGACAAGGGAAATAGATTTTCACGTACTTTATGAGATGTTTGCGGTTTTTGAAAAGGCTGATCATCCCTGAATATATTTTATGAAGCCGATTTCTGTTGGTTGAAAAAACAAAAATCGAGAATTTTTTGACAGATGAACGTTGTCTACGGAAAACTAATCATTTCTATGGTATCTTTACACATATTATATCAGTTTCGGATATACAGATAACACAACATTTCATAGTTCGTCATACGTCATACACGCAAAAAAATCAGGACAAAACTCTTTATATGAATCTCTTATTAATAGCTTTAGAGAAACTGATGTAAAAATAGACTTCAAAACTCTAAAATCATCTTTTTTTCGTATTTTTTTTTTTATTTATTTATTTATTTTATAAGAGTATTACACAATATTTTGACTAAGTTACAATATATGACAAAAATTACAGTATTGATACTCTCTCGATAGAGTTAAAAACTCGTGTTCGAGAGAGGAGTATCGTAATTACATACAGAAAGAAAAATTCAACATATAGGATTATGTATTGCCAAAAATATGCCCTTTTAATGCTATTTTAAATTTATTTATATCTTTTATTTCTCTAATGGAAGTGGGAATCTCTCTAGTAATAAAGGGTTAAAAAAAAATAATCTTGGTATTATTTTTCGAAAGATTGATAAATTTGTCGGCCTTCGTGGCTCAGTTGGTTAGGTATTTGACTGCTGATCCAAAGGTCACGGGTTTGATTCCCAATAGAGATACAGTTTTTTTTGTCTAGATATGTGAAAAGATATATTTTTTTTGGAATGTATAGTTTAATTTATATGAAAACGAATTGGAAGAATATATAAGGACGAACTTTAAAAATGATCTGTTTTGCCTTAGTTCAGAGTGTTCTTGCATATATTATGGGGGGTGAGATCGTGTGGGGTGGGGCCGCAAAAAAATATTGTATCCTTTGATCAAGTCGCAAAAATGTCGGAAGAATTATTTAAACAATTCAATGTACTTGATGTCAGACAACTATTCATACGAACAATAGTTCATTTCAAAAAAGATAAAAGTAATACTGCGGGGCAAAACGTATATAACACAAAACATCGCCATAATTTTCTACCACCTTGGACACGTACCTCGTACGGACAAAGACATTACAGATATCTTGCTCCAAAAATATTTAATATTATTGATAACGATATACCTACTACCCTCCTCCACGCAGAACAATTTCAAGCGTCAGGTAACACTTTGGCTTATGAACAAGGGCGGACAGGAATCGGAAACAGCACTAACATACATTTGCTGAAATATGTAAATAAATTAAAATAAAAAAATATCGCCATGTATTGATAGCAACATTCAGCAATAAGAGAAATACCGAATTATAAACTAAATAAATAGTAAATCCACAGATTATTTCGGACAATGAAATGTGGTCAAAATTTGCATTCGCCGTGTTTGAGCCTAATGGGTAATTACATCTATCCCCAGACTGAGATGGGAAACATGTAGACGTAGAGTATATACTATTTAAAAGTGCACTTCGTGGTAGCGTAAATTTATTTATGTGCTTTATTAACGGCACAAATTGCCTTTTATACACTGCTAGAATAAAAATATACATATTGAAAAACAACATGGAATAATTAAAAAAAATTAAATCGCTTGGTCTAAACCTAATCTTATCTAACCTTTTTTAATGACATACCTACTTTTCTATAAAAAAAGATAAGTAGATGTACATTTGAACTCCTAAAAAACTTAAAAATGAAAATTGCATGAATTTTATACATGATTAATAAACTAAAACCATTATACAAACTACTAGGTACTTGTAAATAATCTATTATGTAATGTTGTTATCTTTTTGATAATTTTTCAACATCTCAATAGAGACGAAGACGAATATTTCACATACACCATTGGTACAAGTAAAAAAACAAGCCAAAAATGAACTAATAATTTTAGCAATATTCAGGGGTGACATATATGCGATAGCATTGTCACCTCATGTATAAGGACTGTTGCTTTCGTTGTTTACAAACCAATTATTTCTCAATAGATGGCGTTACATAAAAAATAAAATCTCTTCTTCACTTCATAGGTGACGATGGTGTTTCAGCTTATTGTCAAGTGAAAAGATTTGAAGAATAATATATATTAATATTTCATAATATATTGAATTGATAGGAACTCAATTAAAATCATTAGTTGTGAACGTTGCGCAAGCACATAAAGTGATCACATAAATCAGACTGTTTCAGGTCGTTTACTCCAGCTGTTAAAAATCTTAAAAATATCATTGACTCCCGACAGGGAAAAAATCCAATGTTTGCGATATACAACAATAAAAATATTCAATGTTGAGAGATTTGCATATTATGGTATTGTTATGCATATAAAACAGGATATCGTCTACAATTGGGGCTTTTTCTTCTACTTTTGTAATTTTAGTATAAGTTTTTTATGTCAAATTGTTTTCTATAACGAAATAATTATAAAAGACCGGCAGTGTTATTCATGAAGTTGATTAAAATAAAAATTAGGTCAATTTCAGACATAAGCATTCTTTGAGGTTAAAATTAATTGAATTATAATTTGTACAAAAATTAATGACGATTTCATACTCAATTTTGATTTTTAACAATTTTTAATGTTGGAATGTAGAGTAAGATTAATATTAGAATATGATAGAGTGGGTGCTGATTTATAAATTTTTATGATTAAGGCAAGATAATGACGTATTAAGAGCGTTTCATGAGAAACCCTTTGTTTCTTTCCGTCATATAAAACCCAGCTAGTTTTATTTTACAATTTATATCATTATTTGGTTTTAAATATGATTTTGCGATATGGTAACAAAATTCAAGTGACAGTCGTGTCAGCATTACCACGAAGTGCATATTTAAGTGAAACATACTCTATTACATATATTGGATACAAGTTTCCTAAGACTTTGACACTTAACGTAAATTGCTGGAGACCAAAATGGTGGAAACTTAAAGGTATAGTGACCGCTTTAATTAATACTGGAATTCAACGAATATCAAACGTTTAACTCTAAATACCTTTACCAATGCAAATTTGCAATTAAATTAATATAGCTGTGATAATTGCCCTAAAGTCCCGTCCTAGTTCATCCTTTTCAATTCATACTCTTATTATCAAATCGTATCCGTCGAGCGTATAATTTACCCTTCCGTGTTGATTTGGAGGCAAGTGTTGAAAAACCGCGTTGAATTCAAGGCAGTTAATTATTGAATATGGAACATACCTATATAGCCATGAAGTTCGCGCGCTATTTCATTTCGCTCGCATTTTGCATTTTGTTCATAGATTATATATGGTAGTAATCAGTAATTTTGTTCAAGTCTTTAAGTAATATGAAACTGTTAAAGAACATATTTGATGGTATTTTGGACAATTTTAAAATTGTATAATACGAAGGAGACAAGGATAATTACAAATGTAAAATTCGATGCTCTATATCTTGTGAAGCTAATTACGACGCAAAGTGTGATTATTTCATTGAAAAATTCATGATCATACAAAAATAATGTCTTAATGAATTTTTATGATAAAATGTAGATATGTGTACATTAATCTATTAAAACAAAAACAATCATACACAAAAAATGCCTCTAACATAGCCTTGTAACGCTCAACCAATACGCAAAGTAAAATTTATAAACCTGAGTACGATTGAAAGACGCGTGCCTTGAATTGAACACGTATTAACAGAAAAAGTTTGCGTTGTTAAACCGTGTGCATTTGGAGCACACAAGCCTTGAATGAAACACGAGTTTTTATGTGCATTAGCGCAACAAACTAGTGCCTTATTCGAGGCAGTACTTGCCTCCTAATCAACACGTAAATACGCTTCCGGGGACAAAGACACAAAATTATTAAATTCCTTTCTTGATGAATTAGAATTAATTGAAAGGTAAATACGCTTCCGGGGACAGAGACACAAAATTATTAAATTTCTCTCTCGATGAATTATAATTTATTCATCGAGACTATCAGTCACATTTTTCTATCAGTTTAGAGTTTCTGATTGAACAGGAATTATTTATCGTTTACCGCATGACGTAGGCAGACAATCCAAAAAAAAAACTTAGACAATGATGAGCAATTAATATTCCATATATATTATCTTCTTTATTCCCTCACTGCTGAGGGTCATGACCTATGGAACCGCTAATGGACAAAACGAATCATCATTTTATATTCCATATATAATGAAGCACAAAAGTAATTTTCCAAAAAATAAAACATTTATACAGAGTAAATAAAATGTATAGGTAATACTATAGTTAAGTTAAAAGTTTAAGTCATAAGTGTATACATATATTGATTTTAATTTGTGGTGGATTAGGCTACTCTACTAGGCTATGTCTGTCCCAGAGTAGCGTTATACAAATTGTGAACTTATTTTATTTTTTGATTTTAAATGGTACAATGAACTAGATGGAAATATCAAATTGAAACCTACTCATACATTGTCAACTTAAAAAAAATGGAAAATAAAAATTAAAAAATATTTTTATATTTTATATGTTTTTACATCTAAATAAAGTTAACTATTACTATTGTTTTATTATGTTGTAAATTGTATATTTTTTGAACTCCTCCCCGAAGCACAAGTTTTCCTTCTTTTCACAGAGAGTTTCAAATTTCAAATTGTGTTATCTTATATACTTTTTTACTGTCATAATATTTTCTGTGTCTTTTTTATACTTTAATAATTCTCTACATACGAATATTTTGGTTTTCCAGCTGATAATATTTTTACAATTTAAGGGTCATATTACGGTAGTTATTTAAGGAAGATTTAAGAAAGGTTGCGTAATGCGAGATTTCTACTTACAAGGACCTCAACATTTTCTTATATTTTTCTAAAATATTAACGACCCTTAATATTCCTATATGATTTCATTTGAAGAAATTAGATGAACACGAACTGATTATATATGTATTTTTGATATTTTTTATATTTACTGACAAAATCACGAATATCATGGTCATATTTTACGAAATAAGTGTATTGAAATGAACAGGATCTTCAGCAACACAAGCCGTAATTCTTATCTAAAGGAACTGCCAATGTAAATATTAAACCATAGATTGAGAATGTCCGGTTTAAGGCTCAAAGTTAGGCTACACAACCGAAAGTTAAGCCACACAACGATTACAAGTTCATCGTGGACTAAGAGCGAATAATTCGATTGTTGTTTACCTACATACTATGGAGTTCAGTCGAACATAATTAAGCCAGGATATTATTAAACCAAGATAAGGCAAATTCAATACCAATCCGATAAAACTGTTCCTACTGTAGGTAGGTACCTATTATATACATACCTATAAAACGACATTTTTTATTGTTCTTTTTGCACCATGGTGTCGAGATTGCTAATTTAGAGGGATCCATGAGCTACTCTTCGTCTTATGCATTGTTTTTTTTTTGTTATTCATTCATGCGTTCTGCGAAGGGGCCATTGCCAGTCCCCATATGCGGAGCTGGTGGTGGTGAGGGTAGCGAAAAAAATAATTTATAATAATTTATAATTCAATTTATAAAGCAACTCGCTCACGCGAGTCGCTATTATTATTATAAAAAAACTTAAACCTAACCTAAGAATGCAGAAAAGAAAATCTGGGACTAGACGCTATTATGTAGATGAACTGGAAAGAGTATAGGGAAGAGAAAAAGAAGAAAATACAATGATATTTCTTATTTGTTTGTTGTTTAAATACACAATACCAATAAGCCATGTCATTTTTGAAGGTAGACAAAAGAAACTGAGCATAACAAACCTGGAAAACATACAATATTTATGAAGGTACAGCTGCTTTCGTTGTCCATGTAATTTCAAGATTGATTACTAGATATTCTTAGTTGTCTAAAAATGATAATTTAATAGTTAATATTACAAGTATTCTATTCAAATCGTAAAACTGATTAAGGGTTCACAAAAGATAATCGTTTCGGCTTACACACTGATGAGAAAATTAATCAACAGTTAATTAATTAACTTAATAAGGAAAAATTATATTCATACATTTAAGAAAGAAAAAAATCAAGCATGAAAAAAAATATCTTTTATGTGATCCGTTGAAGGAATAATACTTTAGTTTCTTTGTTAATTTTCTTTTTCATAAACGTTGAAAAAAATTCAAATGCAGAATTAATAAGGAATTTCTTCCACATCTTTTTAATGTAGGTATGTACTGTAAATTTCTCATTCATGTCAGAATATCAGAGACTCCTTTTGAGGCTCTTTGATGTCGTAAAATAAATATTGAAAGCTTTTTCTAGACTCGCGAGCATCTCACTTTATCTTTTATTTATTCATTCCCCTTCTCCAGTGACAAAATAAAAAAATTAAAGGCTGTTGAAAAAAAAACAGGTGTCCGAATGTGTTTTACATTCACAAAACTGAATGTCAAGAGTACATTTTCAATTCCACGCATGCCAACAAAATCATTGAAGTGATTCAAAGAACACCTGTAGCCGTAGAAAAGTTATATCACAAAGAGCAAGGAACGAATGTTTGTGAGGAAAATTGACACATATAACGAATTCGTTAATGTGACCGTGATAATAAAGAGAATATGGCTGCTAGATATATGATGAAAATAGTTTTAATTTTTGAGATTTGTTTTTCTTAAAGAATCAATCTGTTCTTGTGTTTTATTTTTGTTACTATTGCTTAATTATGTTATATTGCTATATTATTGGTCCCATTGGGCATGCGGATTTAGTGGTCTCTAAGAAGAACTTTACAGCCTTCAAATTGCTTTGCCATGGCTATAGTGGCCTTCTATCTGCTGAATAAAAAAAATGAAATTCCAGAGTGTCCTTGGTCAACTCTCTGATGCCCAGTTTTACAGTCACAGGCTTGAAGTACTCTCGCGACAATCCATGTCTTTGAATATTATTTTCACCGACGTTGATTGTTATTTTTTGCACAATTGTGCCGAGACCACGAGCCTAGAGGAGCTTCTAGAGCTACTCTTCGTGCCATGCATTCTTTGTCATTCTTACTAGCGTTCTGCAAATGGGCCGATTCAGTCCCCATATGCGGAGCGGGTGGAGGTGGCCGTAGTTATTATTGCTTAAAATGTATAAATTACACTTATATAATGTAAATTTAGAACACTAAATACACATAGAGGTCGCCCTAGAGACAATTATACATACTATGTAGGTGATCAGTGATGTGCGTTGAAGTAGCTGCCACAAGATGAAGTAATTGGTGCAAATCAATCTTAGGATTGCAACACAAATTGCAAGCAAGACAATGGAAAACTCTAGGTCCGGATATTGCGTCGTCTAACTCGCTTTGTATTTTCAAGGAAATACTAAAGAAGGAATATTTAACCATAAAAATACCAATATCAATACCAATTTCCTCTCTATGTTCTTTCCTAGTCCTTTTTTTGGTATGAAGATTTTCAGGTTGTTTTTAAATCTTTATCTTAGTGCGAATATACATTTATTTTCTTTGTTTTTTCACTTCCATTCTTTTGTTGCTGTACCTACATATTTAATTTTGTCATACATTGTAATCTGGTTAGTTGGAATAAATTGCCTAATGGCAATAAGCCCCACAGTGTTCAATATATTTTTTTATATTATGAACAAAAAGATAAATAAATGAATAAGAAGACACCTTGTACTATTCGAATAATTCCACCCTGTGAACGAAACGACATTAATAAATAATTTCGTACATTTCGATACAAAATAGTCCAAGAATATTGGAATAAAATCGTCTAATAATAATATCGAGTGGGTTCTTTCGTATCGTATTCAAAACTAGCGAACTTTACAGATCCAAGCTTATCCGAGCGTTATATTTTAATATAGAAGTTACTATTTCTTTCTTTCTTTACAGAATATAATAACAATAATATAACAATGGTTTACTTCGCGATTCAACCATGGTTGGAATTGGTTTAGTTCTCATATCTGCTTGGAAGCTCATCACGCTTCGACAGAACTATTCAACGAGAAGGTACATTGTACATACATCTCCATATATTATCGATATCCGCTACGAGTAAAAAAGTTACTTTACATACTTCCTGTCGTATTTTTAACCATAAAACTGTGTGCATTTAAATGAAGATATATAAGAAGAAAAACATATTTGACTGTTATCTCATACGTAATTATTGACGTTGAGGAATTTTTAGTATAGAGCGTGGAGCACAATTTGGCTTCTCTTCCCCACGTGCTGTTTTAAATTATATACCTATGTACCTCTTTGTTATCTAATAATTATGCCAAAAATTATCGAGAATAAGTTGCTTTCATACATCTTCTTCTTCTTCTTCTTCTCAGCCCAATCCCGTTCACTCCTGGACGAAGGCCTCCTCCATCTCCTTCCACGCCACTTTATCCTGTGCTCTGAGCAACCAATTGACACCAGCATAACGGCTGATGTCATCTCTCCATTCATACATATTAACACACAATTATGAAAAAGAAAATAATAATAATCTCAAAAGGAGCATATTCAGCTATAAACCATGAACGGCTGACTCTTCCAATATTTTTTTAATTGCATATACGATTTTCGTCTTTACGAGATGAAGTCGCAAAAAAGAACTTTCAAAAATTACATTGATAAGGGAACTCAATAAGAAGGCATAATTGGTGAACGTTGCGCAAGCGCATAAAGTGATTACGTAAACCAGCCGATGAGAGGTCGTATGCCCTGTAGGCGCCTTGAGTTCCTGGTTCTTGAGTTCCTTTAATATCCCAACTTCGTCTCTATTGAGATATTAAAAAGTTTGTCAATAAAAAACTGACTTCGTTTTCTGAAAATTATGCAAAGCGTCAAAGTTATTTTATTCTAGCCAATGAAAACTAAAATGGTCCATAGATGGAAGAAAAACTGAACTATATCCAAAACTAACGTTGGACTGTCCTTCGTTGGATTCAACACTCCATTTATTCCTAAAATGTGGATAGATTTAACTGTTTGTTTGAATATTTCCATTTGAGTCTATCACGTTTTATATATTTTATGGTGAAACCAATGATTTGAAATAACTCATAAGAAAGGTCTGAATCTCTCTCTCTGCGTCGCAATTATTATGACTGAGGATCATGGTCCCCAAAAGATGTACCCCCACAAAGCTCTAACAGGATTTAACAACTCTTCTTCTTCTCCAATGGCATTACAGCCCAAATCGGGCCTTGGTCTCCTCCAACGCTCCTTGTCCTCAACCACCGTTCTCAATGCGGTCACTTGTAGAAGCTGGTTCGCATCTTTGGTTACTTCGTCTTCCCATCTCATTCTGGGTCTTCCTATCCTCCTCCTCCTTTCCCCCGGATGCCCCATCATCACTCTCTTGGGTACCCGTGAGATTGGCATTCTTTGTACGTGTCCAGCCCATCTCAATCTCGAGAGCCTCATATGGGTTGAGATATTAGGGGCCTGTAAACACTGCAATTTAAAGCGACATAAAGTTGTATGGAAACAGTAAAACTGAAATGATTATTTCAAATTCTGCATGTCCAAAGGTCCAAATGAATTCCCTCTATTTTGTGAATAAATCTTGTCATATGAATTAATTCATCGATGGTTCCTCTGCCTCTTGTGGGTCTTGGCCTCCTCCAGCATTCGTTGACATCTTCCTCAGCTCTGACATGAACTCTTCGAGCCTCTGATGCCAATTGGTGTCAACAACCCGCTATACTTCTCCCAGTCATCTAAGTTTGGGTCAACCTTGGGACTTTGTGTGAATAATCCTGGAATTGAGTAGGGAATATGTATGTAAACGAGTTGTTATATTAATTTCAGATTTCCTTGCTTTGAAAATACGTCCAAATATAATATTAAATCCGTCTTTTCTAGGAAGAAAAAATATTTTTGGTAGGTATAATTTGAAAAGACCGCCATTTTATGATTTCGACGTGTGTAGGTGTTTGGGATTTCAACCAAAGTGGGTTTAAATCCCAAGTACAAACCCAAAATCTCAAGAAATGTATATGTATACACTAATCGCACTGTTTCGTGTCATTTTTTTGAAGTCTTTAATTTTTTCGTGGAGACCTGTATTTTTTAATATACATTACTATGTTATTATCGCTCAATGTTTCAACGGATATCATATCTGATTTTTGGGGTGGATAAAAGGTGTCAAACAACGCATCCCCTAAACGAGCTGCACTGGTTGAGGTGTCCAGAGCATATAGACTACAACTGTGCTTGATGGTTTTCAAAGCTCTGTATGACTTGGCTCCATACTATATTCAAGAACTGTGTCATAGATATGGACCGTCAAAGAGATGCTTTATATTGAAATCGTCTGAATCACAGAATATCAATTATTTTTAAGAATTGAATAGAGCCAATAAGGCGGCTTACATTGGTCGTGGTTTCAGTGTAAACAATAAATTGTCTTCTGAAGTGCGTGGAGAAAAGTTTTGAGGTCTTTAGTAAATAACTTAAGACTTCTTTGTTTCGCAGAGCCAATAAAAAAACTAACCGCTCATGGAATTGTTATTTACTATAAAACGGCGCAAAATAACGATTATTATTATTAACATGTACCTAGGGATTGTTAACAACGATCTTCGTCATGATGCTTTTGTATGTATTTATGGTACCTAAATGACGTATTGACAACTATGAATTTTGGGTCCTCTACCATCTTTCTCTTCCTATTTTTTTTTAAGATCTATTATCTGTTTTTACAGGTCCTGGGACGAGGATGTCCAGCTCTCCCTCTATCTCTTTGGTGGTCTTCCCGGTGGTCGGCATCCCTCTGGTATCTCGCGCATTACAATCTTTGGCAGCCTTTCTTGATTCATCTTCTTAACATGATCTCTCCAGAATCGTCTTCTTTGCTTGCTCCACCTTACAATATCAGACAGTTTTTAAATGTGTTTTCAGTCTGGATCTGTGAGACGATTAATATCGTGAGTCTCCAGAATGTGGCAACTTGTTATTGGGTGCGTGTTAAATAAATATTTGACACAGTACCTGTTAGTTGCCTGAGAAGCAATATTTAATAAATAAAAAAATGTCAAAGGTATGGAACATTTTTGTATGAAAAAATTATGAAAATTACACAAAATTCTTGCTTTTGAATTAGGAAAAACATTACGAAATAATCACCATGCTTTTCACTCAAACTCTATGTTTGAAAATATATTTTATACCTTTTGTAAATACATATGTACGTATCTTTGGCTTTTAACCCAATCAAGACGGGTAGGTACGAGTACTTGCATTCCGTACGGACGGACAGTATTTCGCGTCGTACACAGTTTTTTTTCAATCTCGTTTTAATTGAATATAATAACGGTAAAAAAAAATCTAACGATGTAGATATATGATAAAAAGATCAAAGATAAACAAAAGATCACATAAACTCAATGAAATTGAACACTTCATAATATAAACATAAGATAAATGAAGATTAATCTCCATCGTGGTTATCTCCATACAAAAAAGTACATGGCGTCATTGATATGTCACGTGATCCATCCGGCATTAGATGTAGATAAGGAATATGCGCCGATTTTGTATTGTTAAGGATCGAATTCAAAGCAGAATGTTGAGCGCGTAACAACAATATGAACTGACGCAGTATCCCTCTCTCCTACGCGCATGCGTATTAGATCCTTACAAAGCGCGGGAGAGTGTGAATTTCGCCGGCGATGATCGATGAATTTAAGTGTTTAGAGTTTTTAATTTTTTTAAATAATTTAACAATTGTTTTGTTGATTCACCGACAGATGTCTTGAAGTCAAATATATGGGAGTAATATTCATCCAATTTTCGTCTCAATCAAGTATGAATTTACTGAGATATGAAGGTTCACAATTGTGTATAGCCATGAGGGCATGTATAGATGACACTCGGCGTTTAGGCACGCTGCCGGTGGGCATCTATACATGACGCTCGTCTTAAAAAGGTTAAGTAAACAAATATTTGCTCATGATTTTTTTTTTTTTTGACATTTCATTTATTGTAACGATTTGGATGATAATTGTCGAAATAAACAAAAAAACATCACAACAAAACATTAAAAAGTAGATTTTTTATTTGTCTATTTGACTCATTCAACCTTTAAAATTTACTAGTTTATGATATATGCTGGAACAAAAAAATACCCTCATTATGTACATACGTAAAAATATACACATCACGCACTACAATATTATGGTGTGGATTTATTGTTTCCAACAATAAAAAATATGTGAATTTTTTTATTAAATAAATAAATAATTCCACTAGTGTACGTATTAAGAGTCTTCTTTTGAATTCGTATTAGCCTTTTTTTTCTTGGTCATTGCATTATTGATTGGCGAGTGTGGGAGCCATCAAATGGCGAGATAATATTAAGTGTATGTTGTGAAGGGATGGGAGGAGAGAGAGAGAGAGGGAGAGAGAAGTATGGGTGCGGTGTGGAGATATGTATGTGAAGATAGGATCTAGAGTCCGAAGCTCGCCTGATCTCTTAATCCTGATTGATACGCGGTGGACCACTCGTGCGGTATTCCCTCCAAACTGAGTTGGATTGAGCCGAAGTAACGGGCTTAAACTGTTTATGGCAAGGGAGTGGGAACGCTTTTCGAACGAGAGCACATCATCGTCTTGTAAATTATCATTGGTGAAAATAAAACGAAAATTACAGTACCTATATATGTATCGTTTTTACCAATCAAAGCTGTGAGGCACCGGGTTGGAATAGTGTTTCCACTCTTTATTTATTCAATTTAAGGGGAAACAAATACCAATTTGCAAATTACAAAAGAGATAAATAAATGTTAAATATTTGCTAAAATAGTTCCCTCATCATCATACATTACAATCTACATATTATAAAATTATTAAAACATATGTATATACTAGTAAGTTTAAAATTACGATATAAAAAATTGAAATAAAATATGTAAAATACAAAAAAATAAACAACGTGCCTAGTACGTAATCGCAAATAAAATCTCATATTCTTCAGCGTGAGGTTCACAATTCATTCTGGATTTGCCTCTTTGGTGAGATGCGTCTGGTGTGAGGGTATATACGAATCTTTTTACAAGGTTATATATGCCCAGACATCTGTCGCTGGTTACCCAACACCAGAGTGAGAATAATTTTAAAATGCAACAGATATACAGGAATAAACCTAATGTTAAATAAACTAAAATTAATGACAATAAAGAAATACATTATATACAACACATAAACTTTGATTTACAAACTAAAGAATAATATCCTTCCAAAATATATGCAGAAAAATATATCATTAAATGTCAATGTTCAAACTTACCCTAGATTTTAGACTTCCAAAAACGAGATTAACAAGTAGACAAAATAGTTTATACCATAAAGGTATCAAAATGTATAATAGTTTGCCACCAAACATAAAAGAATCCACAAGTCTTGTCACCTTTCGTAGGCTAGGTGCTTAATACATAGTTAAAAACTATTAATGTACTCCATAGTTTTAGATGTTTTTATAAATTGTCATACTCTTACCGTACGTATTTTTTCAAAAAAAATATTTTTATATATTTTTTTATTTATACTAGTTGTATTAATTTTTAGATACATATGTTTTTATGTCTAAATATTATTTACTATTATTATTATTATTACACTGTGGGATTTGTCATGATGATAAATATGTATTTATTTTTTACTTCGTATACATCAGGTGTACAGTGGCGGGTTTATTGACATAAGGAAATCTCTTCATGTGTTGTGGTAGTCACATTAAATTTCAACAAAAAAACAAACAGAAAGGTAAACACTTTTATCAAATTAATGTAAAATCACAGCAACAAAGAAAGGAGGTAGATAGAGGTTGTGGGATGTGAGAGAGGATGGGGAAGGAGTATCAATTATGACGTTGACTTATTTTAGGTCAGCGAAGAAGATTTCGGTAAGTGGAAATATGATCATGATCATATACATTTTGCAATCGTTCAAGTTTATTCAGGAGATCTTCGTAGGCATCCAGATAACAGACGTCAGCATAATCATGCTGACGTCTGTTATCTGGATGCAAACAATTGGAGAAGTAATGGAAGATTTATGTGTGTGCATTGTACATATTATGTATTTACTACAATCGATAGGATCAATGCAACAATATACAATATTGAAAAATGTTTGATTTGATCGAAAAATTACCCGAAATTCACGGGGTTCACAGTGCAGACCATTAAATTTGACAATCGTGGATTATTTGCTATAGCAATGTAAAGGGATAGGCTCCCACATACCCTCAGAGCAACCGAAGGTGTTTTCGAGAGATGGCGGTTAAAATCATCTTCTTCGTGTGTCCTGTGGAGTCCCCCGACGTTGACGATCACATCATGGTAAAACTCTCACTTTCCCTTGCGGTGGGGAACAAGTCTTCCACACGCTTCTTCTTCTTATTCAGTCCTCTGTTCTCCACTGCTGGACATAGGCCTCTTCCATACCCTTCCATTTCTTTCTGTCGGTTGCTGCATGTAGCCAATTTTAACCCCCCATTATATTTTAGGGTTTCATCTTGTGGGGTCTTGTCCTGCAATATGGCCCGCCCATTGCCACTTCAATATTGCTACATGATCCATGACATCCGATACTCTCGTTCTCTTACACGCTTAATTTCGGTCACTTCGGACCCAGGATAGTTGCTTCCTTTCGACCCCTCTATGGCCCTCAATCAAATGAAGGATCGAGTATTTATCGAGATCGGTTAGAAAAATACCAAAATTTCATAAATAAAAACACATTTTTTCATCCTTTATCACCCTATGATTTCACACAGGGAAAACAATATTCTGTACAACATACAACATACCCAAGTTGAAAACAATACAAGCAGAATCGAGGGTATAGTTTCAATGTTATTATTTTCATGCCGTTGTGTTGGTATTGTTATAGCAGACAAACTTTGGTAATTTCTTCAGACCCCCGACACAGTCCAGGTGGCCTCTTTATTATGTTGGCAACACTTTCGAGTTTTATCTGAGTGTTGATTGCGTCAGTTTCGTCCAACTTTACCCTATATGTTTGCATGACACACAATATTATTCCTTAGCTATATTGAAAGAGAAATTAATACTTGGAAAGAAACTCCGACAAATATCAAGTATCAAGAATAAATATGTATATTGACGACTGCAGATGTTTTTTTGGTATCATCTCAATAAGTGTACTTATATTATATAATTATATATATAATATAAGTACAATTATTGAGATGATATCAAAAAAACATCTACAGTCGTCAATATATTTATTGAGACAGCTTATATTTTTTTGGAAATTATGAAAAAATATATTTTTTAACTACCAACACATAAAGAGAGTCAAACCATGAAATGCTAGGTAACAAAAAAAAAACACTTTAAAGTAAAACAACAGAAAAAGGGTTAATTGAATCATGGAGTATGAATATTTTTTTTTTGTTTTGATGCTTTTTTTGTATACCTCAAGTTATGTATAATATTGTTGATTACCTATATATATTTTGTGTGTCTTTATGTAATTGAATCGTTCTATATTATATGTACTTACTCACTTTCTCAGCACAAGCATTGTATGCTTTTTGGGAAAGATAAAAAAAACAGTGTACAAATTCAAATAATTGTTAATTGTTGGATGGGTGGATGGCAGAGCGGTTAGCGCGCTGGGTTAGTAATCCAGTGGTCGCGAGTTCGAATCCTGCCTCGACCGATCTCGTTCACCTATAGGACAAGCATTTATGCTTAGTTTAGGGAACGTAGGAAGATGTATATGTACTTGTTTAACAAGGACATATTCATTTTTTTTCAAAAAAAAAAAAAAATCATCACGGCATATCCCACAATGTGGGGTAACCAGCGAAAGGGTATTTCTTGCAATGTCCGTATTAAATGACGGTCATCAGTAATTAATGGGACAGGGTAAGGCAATGTAGGCGGATCAAATACAGACTTTTAAACCATTGTATGACAATGCACGTCCTTAAAGATACAATCAATCATACAATCGTGACAAAAAAGTGAGAACATTGTGTGAACACGTATCGACCCAATGTTTAGATTTATAAAATACCTATCGTTCAAAAAAATATTCATGTTTCACCCTTTCAAGTTTTGAGTTATGGTTAAATAATCTGAGAAAACAGGTGTTATTAAAACATATATATTGCGAAAAAAGTATACAAAATGAATAAAGTGTATCGATAGACAAATAAATAGAGAATAATATATATTTTAGTTGAAGATGTAATTTTTTAAGAGTACAGCGTAATGAGCATTCAAAAAGTACCTTGAAGCCTATCTCGTCACATTAATAAAAAAAAACATTGTAGAAACTTGTAAGTGTTTATATTTTGCTATTAACCAAAAATATTTTGATGTATTTTAGGTATTTCACATAGTTCAGCAATGAGGTACACCACCCATTCTGAATGAACCTAGTGCCTTTTTAGGTGAGTCAAGACTGTTAGAGGAGACTGTAGTATACGCATTTAAATTGTGTATCTTAAAACAGAAATTATTCCTTGTTAGATAGACATAGGTAAATTGATGGAATGATGCCAATCAGGGAGCACCCATATGTTTTGTTTCATTATATTTTTGTTTGTTATTATATAAATACTGAGTGGTCTCTGTGGTGTATAGTTTTGTAAGTTTTCTTTGTATTGTTTTGTAAGTTTTGTATAAATGTTATTATTATTACACATACCAACATGTTTGTTATTATATAAATACTGAGTGGTATCTCTGGTGTATTGTTTTGTAAGTTTTCTTTCTTATGATAAATAAATGTATCATTATTATTATTATATTGGAATATTTAGTGAAATATTTTGATGATTTTTTATTTTGTGTAGGTAAATAAATATATTTTTGTTAAGATACTTCTTCATCTCTACAACCAGTTGTCGAATTTATTAAATTTAAATTAGCCATAGTAAATATAATCGGACATGATTTACAAACATAAACCTGTATTATAATAATTATAATCGTTTTAGCTACCAACTAGTTTTATGACATACAATAAAACATTGTCTATTTTCAAAGATATGCCGATACAGTGGAGAGTTATGTAATGTTATAATCAACAATTTTTATTAATATGTAGTTCATTGTATCCCAATAATAATAGCAAAGACGAGCAACCAAACTGCCAATTGGAATGGGTGGTCTGGAATACTCAATACTCAGAAAGGCTGCAACTCTACATCCCAACTCTGCAGGAACGCCGGAACCGTGGGGATATGATTGAGACATACAAAATTTTACATGGCTATTATCACTGTAGTGTTATGGATAACTTTTTTACGTTGAATCACAATCCACAACTGAGGGGCCATCACTTAAAGCTGAATAAAAGATCCGTTTCCCTGAATCCAAGGAAACACTTCCTGACCAACAGGGTGGTGGATGCCTGGAATAGTTTACCGGATAAGGTTGTGAGTGCTGGAACACTCAATCAATTTAAAAACAGATTGGATGCACATTACAAAAATAAGCACATGATACAGGCCCATCAGCAATAGCTAGAAGAAACCTCCACGGAAGGAACCTCCACGCGGTGCCCCCTGGTAACAGAAATTCTCTGGCCAATCCTTCCACCACAGCAACGCAACAATGCGTTGCTGACACGAAAGAAGAAGCAATAGCTACCTGCCTGTTAACTTTTTTTTTTAACATGTCTACGTAGGGGACGCCAGCTATTAGGATTTGGGTCCATTTTACTCTTCCGAAGAAGCGCACTACGTAGCGTCGGGAGGGGTTTGCAATCTAGAAAAGAGTTTATTAATTCGGATTTTAAAAAGACCCGGGTTGTACGAAGGTGGAAACACAGAATTCGGAAGATCGTTCCACAGTCGGGCTGCTGTATTAATAAAGGAGTTCGAGAAGCGACTTGTTCGTATATGTTGAAGGTCCACTGTGAATGGGTGCTGCGATTGAGTGAAGCGAGTGACTCTGTTGCGAGTGGGTGGAGGAGGGACCAAAGATGCAAGTTCTTCTGAGCAATTCCCGTGGTAGTATCTATAGAATAAACTTAAAATACCGACTCTGCGTCTGTGTTCTAGTGATTGCAATCCATCAGTCAGTGATGGATCATCAATCAGACGTATAGCACGCCTTTGGACAGCGTCGAGGGTATTCAGTAGGTATTGGGGGGCGCCACTCCAGAGGTGACTGCCATATTCAATAATTGGACGTATTTGCGCTTTGTAGAGTATAAAGATCTGGGTCTTAGTAAAATATCTACGCGCTCTATATAGCACGCTCAATTTTTTGGAGGCGAGTTTCACCTTAACTTCGATGGAGCCCTTGTAGTGTAATTGGTTCGTTATAGATACTCCAAGCAGGTCGATAGAGCTGCTGTTAGGTAGGGTGCTTCCGTTGAAAGACACTTGCAATTCATTGGGGTTTCTCTTCGCAGAAATAAGACAGGCTTGGGTTTTTGAGACGTTAAATGAAACAAGATTACTTTCACCCCAGGTATTGATTGAGTGGAGGTAGCTATTTATTTTTTGATGAAGGTCTTTCCGGGCTTCTGATATTTCACTCTGCTTAGGAGGTTTGTCAAAAGAGAAATTGTCATGGACTGTGCTGTCATCAGCGTAACAGTGGATGGGGGCGCGTAAGAGCAAGTCATTAATATGTAGGAGGAATAGGGTTGGAGATAGAATGGACCCTTGAGGGACTCCCGCATTAATGGAGTGGGGAGAAGAAGAGCAACCGTCCACTACAGTTATGACTTCGCGATCTTTCAAAAAATTCGCAATCCATGTACACAGAGACTGGGGTAGTCCATAAGAAGGGAGTTTCATTAAGAGACCTTGGTGCCAAACCCGATCGAAAGCTTTAGAGATGTCAAGGGCGACAGTTTGAGCTTCTCCAAAGCGTTCCATAACTCGACCCCAAACGGATGTCACATACGCGAGTAGGTCGCCACAAGATCGATTTCCACGAAATCCATATTGGCGGTCGCTTAAAATTTTGTTTGCTTCGAGGTATGTGATCAACTTGGTGTTTAGTACCCTTTCCATTATTTTGGAGAGAACAGAAGTGATAGCGATGGGTCGGTAGTTAGATGGGTTGGAGCGATCACCTTTTTTAGGAATTGGGTGGATGACCGCTTTTTTCCAGTCACATGGGACAATACCAGTTTTAAACGAGAGTTTGAAGAGTTTAGTGAGAACTGGGGCTAGTTCGGCGGAGCATTTTTTTTAACACAAGAACGGGAATTCCATCTGGTCCATTAGCTTTGTTAACATCCAACCCTCGGATGGCGAGTAAAACCTCAGAGAAGTTAATCCTTACTTCTTTCATTTTAAAACCACAATGTGGAACTGGTTGAGGAGTTTTTCCTCCGTCGTCAAGGGTTGAGTTATCTGCAAATAATTTGCCGAGAAGATTAGCTTTGTCGGTGGCAGAGTTAGCAATCGATCCGTCATGGTTCGTTAAAGGTGGAAATGAAGATGTGCAAAAGTTCTGACCTATGGAGGTTGACAATGACCAGAATCTTCGGCTACCGTTAGGGCATGAGGAGAGTTTTTGACTTATATGTTGGTCATGGAGTTTTTTAGCCTGATTAATGGTTTTTTTACAATCCTTTGTCATCTTGTTGTATGCTTTCTTGTTTGACGGGGATTGAAGTTTTTGAAATGTTTTGAAAGCCAGATTTTTACGTGTGACTGCTTCTCGGTATTTGGAATCAAACCAAGGTTTTGTGCCTGGTCCGCAGGTTTTGAGGGAGGAGGGAATATAGCCATCCATAGCAGAAGTGATGACATCCCCTACCTCACGCGCACAGATAGAAGGGTCTTTGGTTCTAAAACAGACTTCATTCCAAGGAAAGTCGCGAAAGTGTATTCGCAGTGCATTCCAATCTGCTGACTTGTATTGCCAAATTAATAATAATAATAATAATAGGTTTTTTACATAAGAGAAACAAATAATATAAATTTCACATAAAAATGACAAATATAAATTTCACATAAAAATGACAAATATAAATTTCACATAAAAATGTATTTATGCGAGATAGATTATGCATGATTGTGATTGTGGAATGTACCTACTATTTATTGAATAATTGTTGTAATATGTATGTTTTGAAATCTGTAATTTCTGTATTATATCGAAATGTTTAAATTGTGAATTATGTATTATATCTAAATGTTTAAAATGTGATTTATGTATTATATCGAAATGTTTAAATTGTGAATTATGTATTATATCTAAATGTTTAAATTGTGAATTATGTATTATATCTAAATGTTTAAATTGTGAATTATGTATTATATCTAAATGTTTAAATTGTGAATTATGTATTATATCTAAATGTTTAAATTGTGAATTATGTATTATATCTAAATGTTTAAATTGTGAATTATGTATTATATCTAAATGTTTAAATTGTGAATTATGTATTATATCTAAATGTTTAAATTGTGAATTATGTATTATATCTAAATGTTTAAATTGTGAATTATGTATTATATCTAAATGTTTAAAATGTGATTTATGTATTATATCCAAAAATATGTATTTTAGTTGGAGCCTCTCCGTCTAATGTAGTTATTTTGTGAGTAGTTTGTGTAACGTCGGTCGACATATAACTAAAACTGAGATCTGAATTTACGTGATGGCCAGTTAAAAATTAATTTAGAAAGTAAGTAACGAGAGTCTACATGATTGTGAATAATTTTGTATAGGTCTATAATATTGATCGTCATGATCGTCATGTCTATAATATTGATCGTCTATTTTCAAGATTATCCCATAAACTCCATGGAATATTTATATCACAATACAATAAATGAAGAATGTTTTTTTTTAAAAACTAGTTGCATGTAACACATGAGATCCAACTGTCGATAGCGATAGTATGTATAGTTGAAGAATAAGTACCAAACTATAAACCCATAAATACAAATTATTTAATATTTTAAGATATTTGGTTTTCTATACAACACATGTAGGTACCTAGGGTTGTATGTCAAGATAGGATAGTATGGAGGTCAGTCCATTGATCCTACCCAGAATGTGAAAACAGCATGATGGTATGTATGTATGTTTGGAGATTAGTATCAAATTATTAAGTCTTCTTAGATATTGCGAGTAGGCTATTTCCATACAAATTGTATGAAACAATGTCGTCACTAAATTCAATTTTTATAAAAATTGTTAAAAAAATTGGAATGTGCTAATACAATTTTAATATTTTTTATAGAAAATTAAATTTTCTAGTTTGGGTGTTTCGGCTTTTTTCGATATTAAAAAAAAATGGAAATGTAGGCAGTTAAACTCATAAATTTATCATAAAAAAAATATTTTTCTTAATAAAAAATGTTTGAGAAACCCTGGAATTTTTATAAAAAACCAATTTGAGATTTTGTATTTGTCTATGTTTATACCAATTTTCAGCGTTCTAGCTTTTACGGTTTCTGAGATATATGGAAAAATAAATCAAAATTTCAAAAGTTGATAACCCCTGACTGAAACAAAAATTCACAATTCTGAGTATAAAAGTTTTGTAGGCCTATAACTGTTTATATATTCTGAAATTTTGGGCTATGTAAATTGAGCGGATCAAAAGTTATAAGGGGGGGACAGACAGACACACACACAGACACACACACAGACACACACACACACACACAAAACTCACATAAAATGTTCTACTCCAAATTCTGAGTAAATTCATGTACGGGAACATATATGCTGCGAGGCCTCTAGTGGGTGTTATTAGCATGCAAAAAGTCCACTACACCATAAAAAATTTTCCTTCGTACATGCATCTTGGCTTAATAATGTCGATTCATTCAGAGAATTGAATTCTCATGAATGAATCGACAGTTGGATTACAAAAAAGTTAGTTAATAACAATGAAAATTCAAAAGAATAACACATTGATGGTACATTGAAGGTATGTGTAGCCCTCATCATCTTGTTTCAATTCAAATTGTGGAACAAATAGATGCTTATGACACTTTTCATCATATAAATAATATAATAATATAATCTGTTATCACATATATAATCTTGATAGCTGATAGAGCATTTTGTATAGGAGTTATATTTCCAATATCCGCTAACTCTATTCTTTTCATATCTTATTTTTTTATTTCTTCCATATGTAGATTTTATAAACCTACTTTAAAACTGTTAATTTGTTTCTAAGAATCAATATTTTCGAATAAAAATGAAATGACACTTGATGAGATTTTATTTCTTTTAACAGATCGACATACATAGTTTCAAGCCAAGATCCGCGTATAGGATTTTGTATGGTTTTTCAACATTGAAGTCACCAACACCAACTTAGAGGCTTCACAGCATACGAATAATAAAATAATATTTATAAAGTAAATAAAAATTTAATTACACTATAACGCTTGCATTGCGGTGTGTTTTAATTTATTTGAAAATTAAGTTTATGTATATTTTTTTACGTGAATTATTCCGACATTATATTTTTTGTGGGTTAATTTTTCAATATTTTGATAGCTCATCTGCTCTTCGAGGCGGAGACGAATCCAACAAATATGATATAATTCCAATTTGTCCAGCCACTCTTGAGTTATAAATTTTGTAACTAACCCGATTCTTGTTATGTCAAATAAGCTGTTTAGCATATTGTAAGATACATACATACCATAATGCCATATCCATTACGGGGTAAGCAGAGAGAATCGAGCGCCATACTCCTATATTTTTGCACACATTCCTAGCTTCCTTTACATCCATGCATCGTCCCATACATGCTCGTCGATTATTCATGCTTCTTATATTTCCTTCTTTCAAAATGTCATTCACATGGTCATGCCATCCCTTTCTGGGGCGGACCATGCTATTCACTCTATCTCTAACACCCATACCTATATATTTTTTTGTCAGTCGTAAGATACTGAATAATCACTTATGAAAAACATTTGGCAGAGGAGTTCTGCGTTGGCCAAATGTCAGTAGTAGGTACCTTTTTTATTAATTTTAAAATTTAACAGCTACATTT